>JAECWM010000323.1:0-452884 GCA_018150695.1 Drosophila oshimai | reverse complement strand
TTAAACTGAAAGTTTTTTTTAAATGCCTTAAAAATAACAATACAGTATTCATTTTAAACTGAAAATTTTTAATACTGTTGTGTTATTTTTAAGCCATACAAAAAGGTTTTAAGTTTTACATTAGTACTGTAGAAGAAAACTTTAAGTACGTCACTCTTATTAAATTAACCATAAAAACAACCCATAAAAATCGTAAAAATTCTTTATGTTGCACTGCATCTATTAAAGTACGTCTCTTTTAAGCTTTGTATCTTTTGGGCTCTTTTAGGGTCTTTTATAACAATGTAAATCATTGAATGCT
Source organism: Drosophila oshimai (assembly GCA_018150695.1). Lineage (NCBI taxonomy): Eukaryota > Metazoa > Arthropoda > Insecta > Diptera > Drosophilidae > Drosophila > Drosophila oshimai. The sequence continues at coordinate 452,583 of JAECWM010000323.1, read as the reverse complement.
GTTTCTCCTGCCTCTGTGGTTTTCTTTACTTTATTCATAACAAAATGTGTCTGTATGGTGGCTTTTATTAACTGGCATTAAACAAGTTTTACATAATCCGTACACAAAAAGAGAAACACTGAAAAGTGAAATTTAGTAATATGCCGAATTTTTCTTTTTGTGGCTTAAATACTTTGCAGTGCACATTATGGAAGGTCAATTTGTCTGAATTTAAAAAAGGGTTTTTAAGTCTAACAACAGCTCCAGGCTTAAATCACCATCTTACAAGCTTTAAAGTAGCGAAGCTGTGAAATTTAACGCCCTTGAATTTATGTGGTCACAAAAAAGTGACAAAAGTGGTTAGCAGTTGGCTGACTGCGCGAAATGTATACAACTTTTATAACCTTATTTTTAAAGACACCCAAATGCTCGAAGTATAACCCAAGAAAAAAAACCACAACGCAGGCGTTTATACGTTAACAAGTAATAAAACACTGTCTTTTTAAATGACAATTAACAACAAACATTGAAGTCAAGGCCTGCAGATTAGAGCTAGGACATTGAAAAATGGCTTTTATTAAGAGGAGCTTTGGAAATATTTATATTTGATTCAGGTATTTCAAAACATAAATTTTAATTTTTTATAATAAGATGTTTCACGTTGGACGAGTTTGATAATTTAAAGTATCAATAAACAATGATTGCTTACAAGATCTAAATATCTTGATATCTTTACATATACCTAATATATTTCTTTTCTTAATTCTTGGGATCTTCCATCATAGTTTTACAACTTTAGCTTACTGAGTTTCTCATCATTCTCTTTATCAAGTGCTTTTATCTTAATGGGCTCCCTTTGGCTTGGTTTTGACATTGCCGCTTATTGAAAAACTTTCCCACCGCCAAGATCCTTGGAATGTCTCAGAGAAGAAGCTCTTGTTAAAGGCAACAACTTTTCGCGCTTTTAAAAGCATTTTATATTCTTTGGCATTTACGCCCGCACAGTTTTATGAAAGAACTTTGGGAAGTTCATTACTTGTTTGCGAAATGCCTTAATTATTTTGCCATTTTAACACAAAAACAAATTTGTGGGACTTTTTACTTTTTTTTTTTTTAATTTAAATTCCCATTAACTAAAAAACTACTTAATGTTTCCTATGTCTAAATTTAATAATGTTTAATTAGTAAACCGCAGCCTTAGTGAATTTTTCCAATAAAGTATAAGCCTCAACAAAAAAGCAGGAATTTAACAATAGGAAAGTATATTAATGTAGCTTATCAACAGGCTGGAGAATACAGCAATCAAATGTGTTTATCAAGCTGTCGATGCTAAGAGAACAAATCAAGAGCCTTGAAAATTAATGTCCCAGACGTCATCGATACTTTATAGACACATAAGATTATAACAAGATTGGTAGAAGGTCAAGAATCTCATCGACCTTTACATTACAAAATGTATTTGCTTTACATAAACGGCAAACAGAAACCAAGAATATTGCCAAATAAAACCTGACAATGAACGAAATCAGAACGCACTTAGCTCAGAACATAAATCAAAACGCATTAACTGTGAAATCCATTGTGAATGTATATTTTTCATGTTAGACGTTGAGCCGACAAATCTCTCGAGAGTTTTTTTCCTTACTAAAACCATCTCACACACGTCAAATACTGGCTCCACCGAAATTCCCACACGCAAAACATTTTTTCACTAGTTTATGAACTCGATTAAGAAATGTAAGATAATCTTGAATTATTTATGACAGCATCAGGCCGCAGTTAAATAATTAATTCCAAAAATGAAACTCAGGACCACAAAGTGTTTGAAATACCACATGATCTGCTTTGGGAATTAATTTGTGATTAACAGCAGATTCCTAATTGCTAATTAACTAATTGTCGGAATTAATTTCTAAAAGGCCGTGTAATATCAATGAGTAGAAAATTGGGTTTACTACTTCAGCCGTTGCGAAATTTTTATAAATAATGTTTTTACGAGTATATTTAACATCTTTTGTTCAAAATCATTTAATAGTGTGTTAATTTCCCCATTAAGTAATCGCACAGGCTACGCCCAATTAAGTGATGTGCGATGTGGGGGAAGTGTTCAAATAGGCCAACCCGTGGACTGCATTCAGTGACTCTTTTAGGCCAACTTAGAACGCGTTTTAGCCGTTGTCGCTGTCACGCACGATTGCGTGGGCAAAAAGCGCATCACGGAAATGAAAGGCAAATCCACTGGATAGGGAAATTGCAATTGCTTCGTTCCGGGAAAGCTGACAGGCGGTTAAATTGACCGACAGCCGAACAAACAGACTGGCACACACTGCGTATGAGCAACATAGCGTTCGGAGGGCGAAAGGAAAAACCCATTCACCCGGGTGACTTCGACGTCACGTGCTCAGCATTTGGGCGTTTGTCCAACGGAATTGCTTGGCAAAGGCAGTCAATAAAGCTACACTGAACAAAATTGACATCAATATGACACTACTTAGACATCAATGGGTTACTATTGAGTTGTCAATTTGATACATTTGAGAAATGGATCAGGATATATCGGTAAAGAAAACTATATAGTATTTGTTAGTGTTTCGAATTAGTTTTAAACTTGTTTAGTATATGGCTGAAGTTTTGTACTTAGCCACACTTATTAAATTGATTCTTGAAGTTTTTTATTGGGTGCTCGCAAAAGTATTACCCGCCAATTTCTTTACAAAAAAAATCAGGCACAGCAATTTTTATTTACATTTGGGCATATACAAAATACATGGCGAAGAGCGCACTTACCAAATTAGATTTACCCTCGGTGTGTTTTTGTGTGAGCAAAAATGCAATTTTGCACGCCATTTGGTTTTCAAGACTCTTCACTAAATGCATTCGCTCTTATTGCTGATTGTCATGCACTACAATTTCTTAGCTCATCCTTCTCATTTGCTTTCTTGTATTGATTCAGTATTTTCAAGTTTTATATGTTTAACTGTTGATTTCTTAAGAAAAACAACACAAGCAAATTTAAAAAGAAAATTACATAAATTTAATTTTCATTTAGCATTTATTTCCGCTAAAGATATCAAAGTTGCCTTGGGGGCAACCTGTTGTGTAGGCAAACAATGTGAAAAATCCTTTTGTGAATCCAATATTAAATCCCGAGTCCAAATCACAAGCTTCCTTTCATGCTCCAAAGCCGCAATCCCGCCATTCATGAAATCAAAAGGACGGAAGGATTCCTTTCAATAAGAGGCACAAAGCCATCGTGCCGTGAAAGGTTTTCATATTCAATCTTACACAAATCAATAATGTCAATTCATCACAATAACCGAAAGATGAAGGCATACAATTTAAACCTAATCCAATTAAAAAAATGTTTTTACTTTTACTGTAAAATTGTACTTTCCAACCATAGGTTATAATAAATAATATTTATTTTACTCAAAGCCTCTTTGAGTCATGCACTTAAGATACAATTCGCGCAAAATGTTCAAGCCAAGCTGTAAAGCCATTCAAGCCTTGTCACGTGTAATTTCCAGCTGCTAATTCATCTGGTTCTCCTCTGTGTGATACCAGATGTAAATCGTAATGGGAATAAAGAGTGTGCTTGGGAGCACAATAACAAAGAAATAATAAAAAAGCATAATAATGAATACGAGAATGCGAAAAAACCAAGAACAGACGGGTGACATTAGCATACAAGGAATGACAAAAGAGGGGGAAGTCAGGTCGAGGAGATAAGGGTTACTCCAGGGGGAAGAGAATGTTCCACGGGGCCAAGGCAGTTTCAAATGCCATGGGTTAGCTCGCCCCGCATTACGTATACGCAGCGTGCACACAAAAATTACGAATAGTCACGTAGCCAAAGTAAATTCAACCCTCCTCATTTTCAGCGTCAGTCAGAGTGTATATTTCTGAATGTGTAGTATGTTCTGCGGTGTGTGCATATGGGAGACGCTTGTCAGCCATTTTAATAATTGTTGGGGCAATTCACTGGTACTAAACTTTACCCCATTTACCCGTGGTCAGCTGAAATGTCGCCCCAGGCAATGTGACACAAAAAGAAGCTTGACGCTGGCCATAAACTTCCCACTCACTGAAAGGTTTGAACAACGGTGTGGAGTGAATATTATTATTCAACAGTTGCACATGCAAATAAACTACGAAGCTCACACATTTGCTTTTCATTACCATTTATACATATTTTTTTAGTCCTTTTAAAAGTAGCTAGTATGGGAGAAGACTTGATCACTTTTTAAGTCTAAAATAAAAAAATCCGAGAAATTATCGAAAAATCTAAACAAAAATGTTGGTTAATGTGGATTTCATATGAATTCCTAAGAGGGAGCATGTAAACTTAATCCCTGCCTGTACGTGAGGAAAATAAAATTAAACAGGGAACTTGTGAAAATTCTGTCTGAGCACTTAAGTAGGTGTTTAGGTGCCCGGAGGGGAAACCCAACACCGAAAGTTGATGCTAATTTTTAAGCCTGATGTGTGGCTGCTAAGACAAAGTTTGTCTCCTGTCACCTGTGGGATTTTCAAGGGTTACGGCAGGGTGGGTGGGGTGCCCTTTTGCTTTGGGCATAATTTTGCCTGTGCAAATATTTAAACATTGTGGAAATAACTGGCACACGCTTCCTGTGAGCTTATCCGACACGTGTTGTTGCAAGTGTGGGGGTTTTGAATTTTGCTGGGCTGAGTAGGCTCATCTTATTTAATTAAAAGCTTCACGTACAAGTGAAGTTCTTAGTGATTTAGCAGTATTGCTCAAAACCACTCAAATGTGATTAAATGTGATCAAAATGTTTGATGTGAAGCTACAAGGAAAGTAACTTATGAGTCAGGTCACACGAAAACTTAACGTTAAACTTCTGTTAATTAATTTAATGGGCACTGAGTTTTAAAATCTGGAGATACATATACATATAAAATATAAATGTTTACGGCCTTCTCGATGCCACAGATTTATTTTTGTCCTCAGAAAGTGACAGACGACGGGGAATAAAAGTGTGTTACAGACTGTCAAAGATTTATCATCAAATCAAGATGCAAACCGCAGGGAAACCCACTGAGACTTAGTTTATTTCTTTATCTTTTAATTTTCCCAAAAGGACATTTTTCCCCTGTTTTTTCTCAGTCAAGAGTCGAAAAAAAGGCAAGATAAGTCAGACACCTGAGTATTAAAGGAAATTTGTTTTTTGATTTGTTTTTTTTTTTTCTTGAAATACACTTTTTTTTTGTCACAATAGCAAATACTAAGAAGTTTAAAATTATGAAGACTTACCTAGTCTTAGATTAAAAAAAGGTTTAATTTAGATCTCGTATGTTCTTATTTACTTTATAAGTGAATTTCCAAATTCTCAGCATTTTGGTTTTTGGGAAAAACATATCTACTTTATTTTTTGGAACCAAAGAATCTATTAAAATTTAAGAGTAAACAGTTTGTTTAAGGAACTCATGTGATTAGGTTGAAACCAAACAAAATTAATTAAAATAAACAAAACAAAAGGAAGCAAACAATCAGCGGCTAACCAATTAAACGCAAACTTTATGGCTTCCATTGATTTGGCAATGTGAATCACCAAATATACACACATGAACAAAAATCAAAATTTTAAATGAAAATTAATACTGATTTAATAATAGAGTTCTGATCGAAAAGAAACGAAAAATAATTAGTATATTAAAACAATGACTTGCTTTATTGAAATTTAAAAATAACTAAATGAGGTATAAAAAGTTATTAAAAGTTGTTGTTAACGCTGACAATGTTATTTTACAACTAATGTATATTGGTTCACTCAACATTCTTCATACATTCTGTCCAGGGACCTACTATTTTTTGGTGTTTTTTTTTACTGCCAAACCTCAACTTAAAACTCCGGCCAAGAATGATTTTTTTTTGGCACACATACACTTTCTACTACGATTTTTGCGTCGAAGAGCTAAAGTTTTAAACGGAAGCCAATATGGGCAAGGAAAAAAATATAAAATGCACCTAGAGACATAAACAAACACGACAGTAGAAACAATTTGCCAACTTTTGTAATTGGCCAGGGACAAGAGAAACAGCTGCCGAGACGCATAGGGACACAAAGTAAAGCTGAGGAAAGTACAATCTAAAATAAAAAATTCTAGCAGTTTTCTAGAGTTTCGTTTTGGTTATAACTTTGGGTGCAGCAAAAAAACAAGACAAGAAAGTGCACCAGCCAGAAGGCAGCAATCAGGAAGAGGCGACAAGGACCACACAAGCAACCCAAAACGTCCTGCCACTTTGCCTCTCTAAAGGGAGAAGGATCAAAATGCAGATTTTGAGCTTAACCACGTTCAAGTTTTACATTTTGTGTGTGAGTTGCCCACTAAAACCAAACTTATTATTCATCTCCGGTTGAGTATAATTAATGAGAAAACCACTATACTACTTCACACAGTTGTAAAGTTGTTGCTAAAGGATGAATAATGTCATAAGGAATCACCAAGCTAAACTTTTTTTTCTTTAAAAATTTAAATAAAGTTGATTCAATTAGTTTAAAAAATATTGTACCCTAAAAAGACAAAATAATCATTTATTACAAATCAGTACCTTGCAACTCCAGCTGTCCATATAAAATATCTGTGAAATAGTAGTGAACCATTTTAATAATTAAAATAGAATTTATCGTTTCACAAACTTAACTAAAAGGGAATATAACTGGTTGTCGGCCCATAGATGAATAATTCAGCAGCCACAACAATATTGAAGGGGATGTGGTGTACCGTCCTCAGAAAAGCTTTGTTGGCTCAAGTGTTTTGCATATGAATATAGGAGTTTGAATTCTGAATGCAAGGCTTTAAAAGGATTTTATTGCTAAAACTCAACAGCTTTTCAAATCGAATTGAAATGTAACAAGGCTTTAGTAGCTGTCATTACCATTTTGTAAAAGTACACCTTTATTCGCCTTTATACAGTATTTTGGCTTGCAGTTGAACTTAATATACTCACCACAATGTAAACAGCCAAATTTAAAAATAGAAGAGCGAAAACAAAGCAAACACAGAACGAATTCCAGGCTAAACAATGCACGAAAATGAAAATTATAAACAGTGCACTCAATTAAGTTCGAGAATTTAGTACATAGTAGTACTGAATATTTTGCCGCAGTGCTTCTTTAAATACTTATTTCAGAAGTAGCTAAAATTATATTTAAATTGCATTGTGGAATGATCCCATTTTCTAATAAGTGAATTTTAAAAATTTTAACCTTTCCTGCAGAGACCATTTTCGCTTATGCTTTAATTTAAAAACCAAAAAAAATTTAAAATACTTCATATTTTATAGGAATTGGTCTTCTCGACCTAGCTTAAATAAATGTTCAAAAATAACTTTTCAGGTGCAACTATGGATTTAAATAGTATTCGAATGGTATTATATTCTATACTATATTATTTTAAATATAAAATATATGCATAAAGTAAAATTCAGTATTTTAACTTAACAGAGCCTTTAAGTTTAAGAAAACCAATCGACATATTTAAAGCACAGGCAGCATTGTACGGGTTAAGTTTGTTTTCATTTTCACGGCGAATTTCCTGCGCAAACTCTGCGATTGTCCGACTTATTCGGCAGCGCAGTCGGCGTCGCTGCCTCAGCCGACGCCGCAGTCGTCGCACTTCGTCCGATAAAAAAATTTCAGTTCTCATGCGGCTTTCATCAGTCCCGCAACGCAACTTATCGGATCGGGATATAGCCTCACGGATGGATATATGTGAAACTACGTAACGTAATCAAAAGAGACACGTGGGTGTGACGGAAAATCGGCATTACAATTAACAAATATGTTCGTTAAAATAGTAATGAAACCGAAAATTCAACGGTATGAGTGCCTTTGTGTAAATTTGTGTTTTGACAACGAAAAAAAAAAAAAAAAATGTGTCCAAAATTTAAATTGCTTAATTGCTTAAATTGCTTAAATTGCTTAAATTGCTTAATTGCTTTTATATCTTTTTCCAAACTTTTTTTGGTCAATTAATTGTTTTCCAAGAACCTTAACTTCGAAAATTTTAATAAAACCTTTGACATCCATATTAAAAAATGTGATACGATTTTAATAAGATGCTTGAAATGGAACGCAGTAAAGAAGCTGTAGCTAAAAAGTTTTTTTCGTGCACTTCCGTTTCACGCAGCTCTATTGTGATTTAAAAGGTGCCGACGTTCATCGGAGGAAACCAGCTGGCACACAAGAATTGAAGCATGCCCATCAATTATATGATTTAATCACCATAAACGAAAGATTGAAGTGAGTACTTATGGCCACCCGTCTAAAATGTTTGGATATTAATGAAGCTCTGTGCCAAAAATATCTTAAGACCTCCTTGAGATGGAGCAGATAACGTGTAATTAAATAAATTAGATTGAGATTTGGAACGTGCCAGGAAAATTTTATTCTCAATGAAGAAAATGCGAAACATATTTTTGTTTCTGGTTATGTCTTTCAATTTCGCATACAAACTTTTTTCCTTAATCAATTAAGCCAAGCGTGCCGTTCTTCTGCTTCGGTAGCATATTTAATTAGCTTGCAATTCATTCACGAAATTCACATCTTTTGGTTACCTTTGAGAGTGCAAATCGTGTCGAAAATAAGGGAGAGTGCATGAACGCACACGAGAAAAGGCAATAAAGCCGCAATAAACAATAAAAATAAAACAATAAACGAAAGACTCAACAAAATAGCCTGGAAAAGCAGGCAGCATTATCGTACCAGTGAAAAAAATGAAAAAAGTAGTCGCATAAATGGCGAAATAACGAGGGCAAAGGCGACAATAAGCGGAGAAGGGATGAAAACAAAAATTCATGCACAGAAAGAAACTTAAAAAAAGCTTAAAGCGCAATGTAAAAATCTTTAAAAAAAAGCAACGAGTAAAAGTTCTAAAAAATTGTTGTTTATATTTAAAAAAAAGGTAAAAACAGTCTATACCTTTGACAATATTTTTTGTTTGATATAAAAACTTAAATTAATAAAAACTCAAAAATTAGCTCAGATAGATAATTTAACGTGTTTTAAGAAACGCATAATGTAATAGTATAAATAAAATCACTGACAACCCAATGCTTTAAAAAACTGAAGTTAAGCTCAGACTTAAGAGAATTCCTGAAGTATTATCACAAGAGGTACACATCAGTAGATATAAAAAATCTTAAAAGTAAACAGAAACTAGGTAGTACCTACCTTGCACCATTACTTAAAGGTCTGCATTTCCGAAATGAAGTGTATTTAAATTCAGAGGTTTCCCTACGTTTTTCTCTGTGTATAAAAACGAGAAGGGGCGGCAAAGCCCTCGCAAATGTCGTGCGTTAGTGTTGCGGCAGGGCCATTTAGTTGGGACCGGCGTGACATTACGTATACGCAATGTGCACGAAAATTACCAGCAGTCACGTAGCAGGGAAAATTCCAACTCCACACTTTTACTACACACGAGTGAGTGCACGTGTGTTTGTGGGCAAGTGTGTGGGTGTGCGAGAGGCTTATCAACCATCATAATAATTGTTCGGGGCAATTTTGCTGCCAAGTCTGGTCAAGGTCCCTTCGCGGCCATTCCGACATTCGACAGGAATAATTACACACACATTTGGCTGTCATAAAAACCAAATTTGTTGAAATGTTCAACTGTAATGACAGCACAAAACATTTATAACATTTTGTGTATTTAGCTTGTTTTTGGCTGTCAGTTTTTATTTCATTTCATTTGCATTAAGAACAGAAAGGGTTTTTATTAAGATTTAAATTTGCATTTCATTGGGAATAAAGTTTTTTTTTTATACCATTGGTTACCAAGGGAGAAAGAATTATTATTATATATCAATTAAAACGAATAACATTTTTTACATTTACAAAAAAGTAAATATGTAAATATAAATATGAACAATATTTATTTTCCTTAAAAAAATTACATCTAGTTAACGGTTATTATTTTCCCTCAGTTTAAGACAATAGATTTTGCAAGAATGGAAGGAAATAGCGTTTCAACAGCTGTCAAAATAACAAATGATAAACCCCTTTGCAAAGGTTTTGAACTGCACTCAAACACCTATCAGATTTTTATTGATACGAAAGTCAATTTAACAAAAAAACAGAATAAAGGTAAATGTCAGGTGTACAGCTGTGTATCCTCCCTCCTTTTTTGTGTCTGTGGCAGAAAATATAAAATACTAAGCAGAATGTTTTAGGTTACATTTTCTGCACCTTGCCTGCTTTTAGAAAATCTTACAAAATTTATTCAGACTGAAAATAAAATGTTGGAAATGAAGAGTACATAATTGTGAGGGCCTGTAAACACAACCTTCGGTGTTACCAACTTTAGCTTTCAACTTTATCAAAACGAAAGCTGTCAATCTGCATTCAAGTTTTCTCTTCATTTTCATGTGAAATCCAATGTTTCAAAAGGCCTGCGGCTAAGCAGTAACCTTGTTTGCATATTTCTGGAGAAAAACTCATGCATATATTTTTGTTTTGAACTCAATTTAAGTTTTCATCTTTCCAGTAATAAAATTTGAATTTCATAAAGCCAGCAAAAACAAACAAACAAACACAGAAATGTGGTGACTTTTTTCTCTCCTACTCTTTTGCACTTCTCTCTCGCTCTTTCTCACTGTGTAGGGGAAAGTAAAAAGGAATTTCGTGCTTGGCTAGGAAAATTTATGGCTATTGGTTTCACACAAAACATGCATGAGACGCAGGAGTTGGCGTCTTGTGCTGTCCTTGGGCACACGCGATGTACTGTATGCGCAACAAACTCGGCTTTTTTTTCCTTTCATGAAATGGTTTCTTTACACAGCGTTTTCTTAAATTTAAAAAAAAGATAAACAAACTTAAATTTACATACTGCAACGGCTTGGAATATGACAGGATATCTCTAGCATATTAAATTAAATTATTCAGTTAACTTGGCTTACCCTCTTTAAACTCTGAATCATACTTTAAATATTAAAATGTTTTTATGCTGCATTTATTTTTGTGTGCAACGTGGCAACAAGGCACGAAAAAAAAAAAGACTTTTTTTTTATTTTACACTCGGACTCTGTTATTTTTACCACACAATTACCTAACGTGATTGCTACTCCAGCTGGTGCAACAGTCACGAAATGTAATATGAGGGGCAGTCTGCTTCATACACTTTTATTTGGTAATCTAAGTATTCGAGCTAAAGCTAAAAAGACATTTCCCGACCAACCTGGGAGTAACATAAAGGAAAAAATTTAATTTTTAATTTATTTTTCGTTATAAAATAGTCTACTGGGGTTTCAAGTTTTGTCGTTATTTTGCAGTGCACAGCACGTATCCACTTAAAGTATCTTACAAATAACAGAAAACAAAGGGAAGTCATGTCTGCCATTCCGCATACCTTATTTTTTAGTTTATTGGCTGTAAATCTCTGGCTGTGAGTGCGAGCCATTAATCAAAGGACACACATTTAGGTACGTGATATGAGCGGACATCAGGAATCGGAATGGCTGGACACCATCTGGCGCACTGTCATTGTTAATGAAACATTTGACATGCCCTAATGGAGAGGGTACTGCGGCATTTTATTCCAAAGTCCTGACATTGTTTCGTAAATCCCATTATCGAAGCAAAATATTTCTATATCACCAAAATATTAAATATTTATCATAAATCGTATATACAATGTTGGGAATCTCAACTTTAGATTGCCAGTGACTTACCTTCTGTTTCTCTCCTTTCTTATTTCTTTTGTGCCTCCACACTTTATTTTCCTTGCTTTTATTTACTTCATTATTTTCTGTTGCGGTTTATCTTCAGGGTGCTTTCTTTTGTTTTTTATTTCTTTGGAAAAACTTTTGACACTGTTCATTGTCATAATGCTTTCTTACATTTTCCACTCAAACACTTTTCTTTGGAGCACAGAACATCAATATTGTACCTACATGTGGATTGGGTTAGTTCTTTCCGTTTGGTGTCTAAAAAAAAGGAACTGCCTATGTTATAAGAGGAAATGATCTTTACCAAATAAAAGCCTTTTTATATATATTGACTTTTCAATATATAAATAAAAATCATAAGTTTGTTTTTAGATTTTAGTAAAATACTTACTACTACAATTATCTCTTCACATGACTAGGTTAACAATTTACTTCAAATTTTATTTTATCAGTCCAACTAAGAACTTATTATTATCGCACTGGTCACAAGCAAATCAGTAAGCTGCATAAATCTTTTATCCGCATATCATATCCTTTTAGCCCAAGGCAGACATCAAGTATACGCCCTGGTGTTTCCCTGCTGCTATTTTTCCCACCCTTCTTTCTGTTGCGCTCTTTTCCGCACAATTGTGCGTGCCTCTGTCTAGAAATAGGCCAAAAATGACAGAAGCAAGTGCCAACCAGAACTCCTTCTTTAGGTTTGTCTAGCATTCCAGGCAGGGACCTTTGACAGGGCACTGGTAATTGAATATTAAGACCATGGTATAAGCTTTTCGATTACAAGCTAGAGGCTAACGGTCGGTGACCCAGTTTCCATATAATGATATCGATTTCAGGCAATCAACGGCCACTTGTACGACTCAATGGATAATAAATTCTTTTGATCCTTTTAGTGTTTATTAGACTGTTCATCAGGGTCTAGTTTGAGATATTGAAGCTTTTAGCTTACTTCTTTTTATATACCACACTTACAGGCAACTTGACTTCATAAATTAAATTTCTTATTTAGCCTCATGTAATAATGAACAGAACAGATTTAAACTGAAAAAGAAAGACTTTTTCAAGCTGTTTGTTTTTTTATCTTTATTGACCCTTGGCAAACGGATAAACAGCAATTTAACTTGGTGACAACCTCATTTCCTCCCCTCCAACTTGAACTTAAAAGTGTTTATAAAAGAAGTGAAGAAATGGTACCTTAAGTTGCGAACATTAAAGTCTCACTGAACACGGTAGTCCGCCATTTAAATAAAGTATACGACATTCATCTTCTTTTTTATACACAGCTGGCAACGAACTCATTTGCGTGTGGGCAGTGGAAGTGGCTCATTAGTGATGAAAAATTGTTGACAAATGAAGAGTTTGCAGCAAAATCAAGTGCCATGCCAGGAGGCTTTGGCAAATAAGTGCCAAGGCTCGTCTACTGCCGACCATTATGCAAATTAACTGGCAGGTAAACAGAAGCGGAAGCTTCCACTGGCCTGTGCACTCTTGTGATTCAAACAGCCATGGGGCTCCATTCTAGGAATTTTGGCAATGAAGTTGCCCTAAATTCCATCCCAGAATGGGAACAATGCTGCCCAAAAAGTAGCCAAATAAAATATTGCTACTACGTTCCAATTCTGTGCTCAGCTATTAAGAGGTCAAGCTGAGATTTTAGAAAGAATATAAAAAGTTTTCTGACAATGGTGTTCATATAAACAAAAATTTTATTTTAGACTGAACATTTTTTGTACTTTATGGATTATCCGTGTTCTCACTTCACTTTGCACAAAGAGCTGTGTACATAAAAATTAAAAATTTAGTTAAGACGAAAACATGAAAAATGGCCTTTCCTGAAATATAACTTATTTTCTTGTTCAAGTGAAAAGTAAACTCTTGGGGGTAATACTTCTTACCCTGTGCGGACTTAATGAATTTTTGACTTGAATAATTATGCAAAGTTGAATGCTTTTATTGGGCTGAATGTTTAATTTATTCCGCTAACTTTGACGTTGTAGCCACCATTTCTTTCCATTCCTTTGTTTTCTTGGCCGATTCTGCTTAGTATTTACAGTTTTCTTTCATTGTTTTGTTTATTCTAGAGTGTTCTGGTTTATTTCAATTGATTTTTCAATTCTATATAGCTAAGGGGTGGGTTTTAAATTTCATAGAATTCATTCATTTCATTTCACTGACAGTACCTGCATTGCAATTTTAAATTAGCTTGTTACACCGCTTTTATCACATTAGTTTGATCTTCTTTTGCAGTTTACTTAAGGCTTACATAATGTTAAAGTATTTTTAAAAATTAAGACACCAATCACGTAATTTTCAAAGGAAGCAAATGTCCTTTATAAGTTCTGCAGTGTAGCACCCATTTTTTGTATTAACCGGCTCTTTCAGTTGAGATCCGAGTGGCTGAGAAAAAACCCATTTCCTACCTGTCTCAAACCGTGTTTTCCAATCTGCACGTCCGGCTTCGTTGCAACTTGAGCTCCGCCGTTGTCGGCCTTTCATTCAAAAAGTTGGATTAGGGGAGGCTCCGGTTTCGTTGCGGCCACAAACTCCTGCCGCAAGTTGCCTTGTCCATCGCACGAATCTGCACCCAAATGTCGAGAGGTGCACAGTCAGCTAAAAATGATCGACTTCAGGCCAAAGTGAGCTGAAGAGCCCAAAACGCAACGTTTAAAGCCACTTTTTTTATGGATTTTTAACAACAATGCCAATCATCTGATGGCTTTTATTCTTTCCAGCTTTTGTTCGGTCTGTATAATGAAAATTAAATACCAGTGGCTTTTATTAACTAAAATGTGTGTTTTTGCCTCTGACGGGTTTTGCATAATGCATGCACAAAAGGGAAAAAAATTATCCTGCCTTTTGTTCGACAAGCTTTTTATTGAAATTGTATGGAAAAAGCTTTGTGTATAAAAATTATATGGAATTTATTAATTTACCACATTTTTGATGATGCGGCTGATATATGTATTATGTTGTGTGCATTAAATAGCTTGTTATGTGGTTAATTTCAGCATGACAATCCATTTCAATGTTAATTGAACTTGATCCTTTACAATTTTGTTAAATTTCCAACCCAGAAAAAAAATATCTGGTTGGTGGTTAATGTTTATGAAATTCATTTTTAAAACCAAGTAATTTGTTATATGAATTGTAAATTAACCTTACCAAGGGCAATGGCTATCATCACTCAGAAAATCAATACGTGTCAAGGCTTGGGAAATACAAATTCAAAGTCGTAACCCCTTAAGTCAAAACATCAATCGCATGTGCCATACTTATTTTTATTTTACCCGCAAAGCTGACAACATATACTGATGTTTTATTTATTTCAAACCTTTTCAACAGCTGGAGGCCTCAAGTTTCCGTCACGAATTCCGGGTTTTCCTTGCGTTTTCCGCTGTTTTTTTTACGCCTCAACCCGGTTTTTATTGCGTGCCGTCAATCCCTCAATAAACTCCAACTCACACCTTTTGTTTGTGGCGACTTCGATTTTATTTCGATTTTCTTGCCTTTAGTTCCGTCGGGAAAGGGACGTCGACGTGGTTGGGTTCATTACTCCAAGTTCCGCTGCTGTTGATTTTCAATTATTTTTATTGACTTAAGTTTTAATACATATATGGTGAATTTCGCAGCCATTTTTTGCGATTACTTGCTTGAGGAAGCTCGAAAATAATTTTTTTTCCCACGTTTACTACGTCTTCATTATGCGTTTGACTGAATTCACTTTGGCGTGTTTTCGGCATGACCGCTTATTGAAAAACTTTGCCCCACCATCGTCTGGGCAACTTCTTAAGTCAAAACTTTTTACTAAATGGAAACAACTTTTTTTTTGCATTTTTAACGGCTTTTTATAAATTCATGCTGCTTTTGCCCTGTCATTCTTACGCAGGAGCGGGTTTATTACTTTTTTTTAAGAGCCGTTGTAATTGTTTTTGCATTTAAGTATGAAGAGCATTGAGGCATTTTTTATAAATGTTTAATTGTTTTTATATTTGTTAATAAAACATATTTCTCTTGTTCACCTTTTTAATCTTGTTCTTCTTTATATAGAATAAAATTTTTCCCAACAATATAAATGAGCAATGTTGCTTTTAACCGCTCTGAAAGATGCTGTTCATTAGGCCCGCATCAGGCTCCACCACTTGAAAAAGGCAAAGGGTTTTAGACGATGGGAATTTGCAACTATTCAGCGTTCAGTTGCATACTTTGAGGCATTCTCCAAAGTTCTCAACAAAAAAACTAGCTTGCTGTGCAGCTTTCCTGGTACAAGTAGAAACAAATTTGCACTGAAAAAAAATGTAAAAACCGGAAGGTATAAAAAAGTATGAGCTCTTGCGGCTTACTTTGTGGTTTGCTTGTTCTTTTCTCTTCAAACTCTTTGCCACAAAATGTTTGCAGTTGTTAGTTGCACTGAATTCACTTTGTTGAATGAAAAAGTTTCTTTTATATAATAGTTACGTTTCTTCCATGTTATTTGGCTTACATTTAAATCCGGTTCATGAACTCAATACAAGCAGTTAATGAGGATTTCAGACACAAGAACCTCAGATAACCAATATGTTAAGGAAGTTAACAAAGTGCATAAATAAAAAAAATAATAAAACATTGAAATTCAAAAAAAAAAAAGTGAATGGGTTTTTTAAATTTTACTGATAGAAATCTAAAAACAAAAGTGTTTGTTTTGCTTTTAAAAATAACATGTAAGTACATATGTACACATGTATATGCGCAAGTCACTTGGTTTAACCTTAAAAAACCACAATATCCCCGAGCAACTTCAAGTGTCTTCATATTTCTTAAATATTTAAACTTCAATTTTCCCAGCTGCTGAATTTTGTTTTCTGGTTTAGGGTGGATTAATTAACCGAACTTAACACAGTGGTTTGTGGGCATCCCATCGGGAAGGAAAAACCCCAGAGGAGTCTGCATAAAATAAATTGCCCAGTTGGTTAGACCAAATTACTTTCTGTTTTTCGTTTTAAAAGTTTTTTTTTGCGTCGGGTCTTGTGAGAATTTTCACTCAGTTGTTCAATATGTCATTCAGTCATGCCAAAACAAGCACACACCATACTTTAAATTGACTTTCTGAGGAACAAGTTTTCTACAGAAACCGAAGAGCAGAAAATAACATAGATAACTTTTTTGTCTGACCTTGTTCGCTCTGTACAATGTGTTCATTGCTCTTTTATTATTTATAGAAATGCTTAAAAATGTAAATTGACTTCTCACTTATTATCACTGATTCCCCATCATTGCTAGGTCTCTTTCTTGAAAGTTGAATGTAATTTTGAAGCTTATTCAAAATAAAAAATTCAATTTTTTTATTGCCTGAAAAAATGTTAACGTGGAAATGTTGTTGAATTAAAAATCAATTAACTCTTTTACTTGTAGGAAACAACATACTACAAGTAATTAAAAATGTATACAATTTAATTACCTATACAATCAATTGCATAATATATTTAAGAAAATCAGTAGAAAATGTTGGAATATTTTAGTCATCGCTTACAAGTCAAAAACAAGATAGAATCATGGTTGGGTAAACTTTTTAAAGGCGGTGTAAGTCTAAACTAAAACCAATTAATAAATTGAGTCAACTCACAGCCAAAAAAGAACATGAAGCCAAAATAACACAACAATTAACTGGAAAAAGGTCAAAAGAAATCGCTACCGAGTAACCTCAATCACCTGGATGGGATTAGCACCTGTTGACTGCTCCCTTTGACCACTGGAGCGTGTGAGCATCGGAATCGTCGAGAGGGCAAAAAAGTGTCGGATAACAAAGAACATAGAAGAGCATCATTGTTGGCTGCTCAACCAATTGCGGTGGAGCGTCATTGAACACAGCATAGACATACGCTTTTCACATCGATATCCTCGGGTTTGGAGGTGGCACAAGCCCATCTCATTCATCATTTGCCAGGACAAACATGAAGGAGAGTGGACAGAATATTGGAAGCTGCTTTGCATGCAATAAAAAAAGCCCGTCTAAATGAAAAACGTCTTGAATGCATTTTAAAGTCTTCTCCTCTTAAATTGAGTTGTTCTTTAAAAGATTTTCAACGCATTTCTGTGTCAAACATTGCATTTGCGATTTAACCAATTTTATGGTTTTCTGCGCAGCTGTGCTCAAACGTGCACAATCGGTTTTACGCTATACATATTAATTGGCGATACACAGGATTACAGCTAAAAAAAATATATTTAAATTGGCTCGGCTACCCAGAGTTTCATTGATTGATAAGCTTAAAAATGCTTACACTCTTAACCGTTGGTAAGCACGGCAATAAGCCTCTCTACAAATGCCTAAACAATGGCCAATACCCACGCTTTCTGTCACGCATGTGGGACCCATATCATCGTAAGCCCCTTCTGACCCGGACATAAATCGACATTCATTCCGATGGCCAATTTCCCCATCGCTTTGCGTGTGTCAGGGACATTTTAGCTGCTAAAAGGTTCTCCCTAAAATAACATGGCCCATAAATAGTGGGGGTTGTTAGGAGTTAATTGGCCTTGAAGGCACGTAATCGAAAAATTATGAGTTACAAGCCGCATAAAGCTTAAATGCTGCCATCATCTTGGTTAGCGTTTACAAATTTTTGTACATTTAATTGATTGAATTTGCATTTTTAGTAGTTTAACATCTTTAAAAATGTTATGAAATTTCACTGTTGGTTCTAAAAAAATTCGGGTGCAAAATTGAGGTTCTTTAATAATCTAGGATATTGTTTTTTATTTCCTTAATGTTATGGTTTTGGCAATACAGTGAAATTGCACAATTCCAGCAAATTGCAAATGCGATTTGCAGTTTTCCGTACCCCACGAAATTTTCACTAACGCTGCAGTTATGCAAATTTAACTCCAATGTGACTTTGTGTGTATATGTATACTCTCACATGCGTGAAATTAATTTCTCCACCGAGAGAGCCAGGTGCAACTAAATTAAAGGTGAGCCACGTTTTAGAAGTGTGTGGCTGTAAGTGTGACCACACAGTGGGCGCCATAAAGTAGGTAACAGCAACTTACACAGTCTGTTCCTGGGAAATTAAAGTTTTGGGTTGCAAAACCATTTTCGTGGACTATGAATCTTAAATTAAAAATAAAAATGTACAAAATTGGCAGTGACAATAAAAGTATAGCACCTTCTTGTAGGAAAATTAAACTTTATTTAAAAAAAAAGCCAAATAAATCTGTAAAAAAAACTAAAAAATCTCCAAATACTCCGCATTCTAATCAGTGGCAATGGGCGGAATATGTTAGCCCTAAACATCTATTGATTGTACATAGACTAATCGCTAATGGGTAGCTCTCACTCAGAGTACAAATCATAATAAATCACTTTTGGCTAAAGACAAAAAATTTACCTTACAATGAGCAAGACCCCTCTTAATGTGGAGGTTATTTCCAGCCTCCTCCAAAATTCGCCCCAAGGTGCTTGTCGCTCAATCAAAGCTGACCCAGAGCCTAATGAGGCACCCACTCCACTATTATCCTGGGTTTCCATTCACAGGCAGATTATGAAATTAATGGCCTACAATTGAGCGGGCTACTTTGTCAAGGGAGAAGATTTGGGGATAACTTTCCCTTCATTTTTCATTTTTAATGTTCGCCACGGGCAAAGTTGGGTCCATGAATACGCGATTAGGTTGCACAAACTTTATTAAAAATTCCGACAATCCGAGTTGGGGGCTTTCAGTTTCGCACAGCTGACTTATTTAATGTCCTGCTAAGGAATATGGCTACGTTGAATGCTTTTAATTGCACTGGCATAGCTCTTCATTGGCTGCCTGTGGCTGTGTCATAAAACTTTTGTGCCAGCAGCTGGCGGAGGAAGTTGACGGGCTGTCCGGTTGGCTGCCTTCGTGGCTGATTCGATTGCGGCCCCGTCGAAGCGACAAAATTAAGTAAGTACGGCCAAGGAGCAGTGGCCACAAAGGCTGCTCCTGCCTCCATCCCCACCCAGGTACCGATGGTCGTTAAAAGGGCACAATGGCCACTTCGACTCCTGGCTGGGAGTGGGAGACAATGCCCTGACTACACTTAAAAAAATGTTTAAAAAATGGACAGTTAAAAACTGTAGTTTTCTTGAATATTTAAAGATTTTTTATTGCTGGATAAAATTTATTTATAAAGAGGAAATTTAAAAGATTTGGTAAATAAACAATACTTGGCTCTTAACTTTAACTTTAAACAAATAATTTGCTTAAGTATTTAACAAATTTTCTTTTAATTATATTTATTTAAAACAAGAACTTAAAAAAAAAATATCTTAACAAGTTTTAACCCAATAATTTCTTGTCTTACAGGCAATTTTCAGTTTTTTCTTTGAAATCTTTTTATTCGGTTCGATTTGTCAGTTTAAAAAATAATTCAAAATAGGTTTTAAAAATGTTATAATATTTTCGCCCTGTGTAGTAGTATTTATGGGGCACCGACCAGGAGGATAGTGATGCATATTGAAAGCTGGCAAACACAATGAACAAAAGGTAAAGTTCATTTGGCGAAGACAAGAAGCGGGAGAAGGTGGGAGAGTTCGGGGAGCAGCATCCGTTTCCGTCAACACTGCCACACAATGCCGTTTCCGGCCAACTTGGCTTTGAGCCAGAGGAAAATTGGTTGGTTGATGGGAAAATGTGTTTGGCAGCTCGTTCGACTGCTTAGTGGCTAATTTGCAAATGGATGAAAATGCGCAACACAATTACAGCTCCTCGTCGATGGGAACTCTTGGGATTTAATTACAAATAGCGTACAGTCAAACCTTGTTAAGTACATTTGCTACCTACCTTATTGTGCCTTTGGTGCCATATGCTTTTTCACCGAATAACCTCAGCCAGTTTAATCAGGAGACTTAATTACATTAGCACAGCACTTCGAGTGTCAGGAGGTCGACAGTTTCGACCGCAAATCAAACACCCACAGACTCACACACAACCAGAAACACTCAAAATCGCATAGTTAATGCACAGCTCTTGCGGCTACCCGGAATGTTGCACATACGCCCCGTGGGCCACACGGAAAGTGTGTGGCCGGGCCATAATTTGCAATAAATATTGATCCACTGACATGACCTCTGTATCCCAAAGCGTCAGTTGATAGATGGCTATATCCGTTCAGCCACGAGCCATGCAATAATAATATTTATCTGTCACGATGAGCGATCCGTTTGAATTGATTGTCAGCTTGTAAAAACAAAATGGAAATAAAATAAATAGAAATACATGTGAAAACCATTTTTATGGTGCTTTAAATTGACAGAGAACTTCTCTATTGACTTACCCACTTTGTATACTTTAAAGCCACGAGGTGTCACGCCCAAAAATCTCTTTAAGTCACGCTTTTGGCCCCATAAATTGCGTTTCGCAAGCTTAGCTACAGTTTCAGCCCCAAAGTCAGAATCATTTGTCATAATTCGAGCCGCCCCGAGGAGTGAACCCAAAGTAAATCAAAAACGAAAGAAAAACACTGGCCCGAAAGTTGACCCAACAACACCTTGGGCCTCTGAAGTGGCCATTAAAAGTGCCGATAACAAACAGGCAACAAATTTTTGGGGAGAAAAGGAAACCTTCAGAGACCATATGGAAAACACTCGACACGAAAATCGACTGAAAAGCAATTAAAAAACGGAAGAGCGACGGTGGGCGTGCAATTTATTACATTTAATTTTTCTTTCCTGCCCGTCTTTTCCCTAAAAGAAATTGCATTTCTGCGGATTGCGGATAATAATTTTTATGGCCATTGCCTTCGTTTATACTCTTCGTTTCATTTCGTTTCGTTTCAACTTTTTATGGGCTCTCCAGCGCTGATCCAGGGATTTCAGCGGAAAATCGAAAAAGTTTAAAAGAGCCTTCAATTTACTCGTTAATTTAAATCCGTTTGGTTGCTTCTGCTTCTCCCTTTGCAGAAACCGCACTGAAATGAATTCCGGGGAATGTCTGCAATCGGTCAACCTGTGAGTCCTGTGAGTCCTGTATATCCTGCGTGAGTGCTGTGAGCTTACAAAATGGCGGCATCCAGCTCAATTATGGAAACCGTCGCCATTTTGGCCCTGCTACTTGGCATTTTTATTCAAAGTGGTAAGTACAATTCGATTAAATTAATTTTAAGTTATTGAAAGTGAAAATCAATATAGTTATAAATATTTAGCAAAATCACTTAGCACATATATAAAAAAATGTATTTATTTTTATGTAACATCCAGGCTATTGCATAGACTGTTTCAAATGCGTCTCCTACAACGGAGCGAATAAAGCCTGCGACGATCCGTTCCACAACAACTACTCCACGGCCATTTTGGAGTCGCCCTGCATGGGTGGGCGCAAGGGGCGGGACGGCCTCTTTCCAGCCACCGCCTGCATCAAGATCGCCGGCTATTACGGTAAGTGAATGCCACTCTGATTAAGACGCACTGCATCTACCACTCCCTTCCCACCTGCAGATGACACTGGGGAGACGATAACGGTGAGGGGCTGCGCCCTGGACAGCGGCACGTTAACCACCGACACCGAGATTATAAGAATGTCGCATTGCGGAAAGTTCTACTACGACGAAAGGTAAGTTTGAACCATTAGTTACGAGCCTAAGCTGAGAAAAATACAACGATTCCATTTTATAAAACTTTAGTTTTAGATAGTTCTCCGAAGTTTTTTCCAGCGGAATTCTGGCCAAAAAATAACGAGATTAGTTAAAAAAGTTGTGTACTAAATATGTCTTAACATTGTTAGGCTTCTTAAACTTTTTTTGTCTTCTTTTTAAAGCAAGGACCGAATTGTTTTGGTTACCTGATGTTTTTCTCAGTGAGGCAGCCATAACTCAGCATTATCTAAGGTGTTTTTTGCCCACCTCCGCAGGTACGTGCACGGCTGTCTGCAGAGCTGCAGCGACGCGGATGCCTGCAACTCGGCCCGGAGGCCGGGCGCGAGTTTCGCTGACCTGGAGGCGTTGATGCGGCACCTGCTTAGCCTGATGGTTCTTTTGGTGGCTGCCACCAGGTAGCAGTGTCAGTAACTGAAGTATCCGGAGCAGGAGCAACAGGCGGAAGTATCGTGGGCAACGAAGTGAGGCTGCGTGGAAGGCATTTAATTCGACTTGGCTGCGCGTGGAATCCTTTTCTTTTGGCGTCTCTCCGCCCTTTGAATTCATCTCTCTCTGTGTCTAGGATCGCACCTTACAGTAAACGCACTCGAGCAGCTGCAGCAAGGACACGCTCAACGAACACACACTATCACACCCAACATTATGGAATTCATCAAGCAATTATGTGATTTATAAGCGAATACTTAACAACTATCTTACAATAATTGATGAACACGAACGAAAACTATTTAGATGCTAAGCATTCGTGAGTCGAAAATCAAAGGAAACACTGCAACCTAAATTCAAGTTCTAATTGCAATTATTTTTAGCTCCTAAGAAAGGAACCTAGACTTTAAATGCTGTTGCTGCTAAGTTTCTTTGGAACATTATGATAAATGCAAGGCAGAAATGGTTTACGATTTATATACGATGCGTTTTACCCTGTCATAATTAAGTATTTTCGTCTCTCTAGATAATTATTGTACATATACAAAAAAAAAACAATTTACCTTGTTGTTAGAAGAATGCTGAATTTTGGGCAATTTATAAATAAGTAAATGTAAAGGAACTAGTGGAAAAAATTAGAAATGGAAACTGCGAACCAAGGGAAATGGAGATATTGAAGTACTAATTTTGTATCTGTAAATGATATTGAAACAGTACACTAAACAAATTACTGTGTGACTATTTTGAAACCATTCTGTAATATTATGATCAAACCATCTACAACTATGAACGAAAAATATTGATAAGTTCTTTAACTTAGAACCGGGTAATCTGTTATCTCAAGTGTCTTTCAACTAACTTATTTTTATTCCCTGAAAAAAAAAACATTATTTCTAACAGTTAACATTAAAATACTCATTCCGACCCTGCTCAAGCCTTAAATCAAGCTATAAATGTGGGTCATAAATGATACAATATGCTGCTTTATAGACTTCTGTTTGTAGACGCCCATGTACTTACACTTTCCGCCCGTCTTCTCGGGTTGATTCACCGGCAGATTGGTTATCAAGCCCGGATAACCCGATAAGGTATCACCAAGCAGCCACCAAGAGATACCGTTGTCGATTAGATTTGCTTAGTACATTCTAGCAGCTCAATCGAAATGGACGGTAAGCTGAGGCGCACCCCTCTGTCCTGGTAGAATCCTCCGATTAAATGGGATAATTCCGATACCTTGCAGGTCACAACTGGCTTCACTTCAGCCACGGAGCAATCCCCCAGGCAGCCGTAGTTGCTGGTCACGATTCCGATGGCGACACCATCTATATTGGCCGTGCCTTCTACTGCAACGACATGCTGCCGGCAAAGATTATTCCCAACAAGGGAAAGGCCTATGTGGCCTATGCCAACCAGGAGGTGGAGCTGGAGAACTACGAGGTTCTGAGTGGGGCCAACTACGAGTGGCTGTCGGCGGAGAACGGCGAAGTTCCCCCCGGAGCCGTCCGCGTTGGCCAGAATGTCGACGGGGAGACCTTGTACGCCGGAAGGGGCTATCACGCCGGCAGTTTGACCGTGGGCAAGGTGCATCCATCGCACGGCTGCCTGTACATTCCGTACGACTCCGAGGAGGTCAAGATCTTCGCGTACGAGGTTCTCTCGCGTCGCATGGAGGCGAGATAAGCGCTCCGGTTATTGCCTATTGATCACAAATAAATCGACACTTTTTGTAGAAGCCTGTGGGATCTAATCTCTTTTTTGAGCTGATCATAAAACATCATTACCTCATTGGCTATTTTTAACAATTTCTCAGAAATCGCTGAATTTGCAAGACCTTGAAAGTCTCTTGTTTAAATCAACACTTTTTACGTAATACGAATTTAGATAGATCAACCAACTTAAAAATAACCCAAACACAAACATAAGTCTTTAAAAACTTCCCAATCTTGTTCATCCATATTGCTTGTGTTCGCAGTTTTTGTCCCTCGCCCTTTTATGCAGGAAAAAGTTCTAAGTTAACAAAACCAAAGATTATCAAGGTAACTTATTAACGACTAGGTTCAAAACTTGCTAAATTACTCGTAGCCTAAATATTAGTTTTAAAGTCTAACTAAATTTTCATATGAAGACGGAGAAACAATAGGACCAAACTAAACGAAATCAATACTATAAGACAGGGTTGGAATCCAGTGCAATGGCATTTGATGAAGGCAAATCGAACTACTCGATTTTCAGTTGGAATTGTTGGTACTAAGTAAAACTATTAATTTTTTCGGACTAAGCGAGCTTGCAATGGTTTCCGCAAATCAAAAATCAACAACTATGTATAAACAAGTGAAGGGGTTTTGATAAAACGCAAAGGTTTTTGCTCACGAGCAGACAAGCAACGTTAACTTCAGATAATTCACACTTTTCTCTCAGCTGAAATCGCTTGCTTGCCACGCAACTAGACGCAAACTAATCAAAAGCAAACAACTTAAACGCAAACACAATACGCACCTTATTGGCTTTTAAGACTCCACGGGGGCAATCGAATTCTCTAACTCTCTCACACAATGAACGACCAAGCAAAGTTTGTAAAAATAACACAAGAGTACATTAAACGTTTCATGGCAAGGCAATTGCTAAACATTTTTGAATGCAAATGTATCTAGCACTTAAGAAGAACTTTATACATATACAATTGAGGCAGGATGGATTAACGATAATTAGTTGAACTAGATAACGACGCCACATGAACTAATCAAATTGAATTGAAAATCGAAATTGTTTCTCTTGCATTGGAATGCGTGCGTACAACTTTTTCTAGAGCAACATTTTTGGGCAACTGAAACATTACCAACTAAACTATCAGCATTTCTGAATAAAAAACTGCATACATATATTGAAAATACGATATCATCTATGAGTTTCACTAACACTACACATATTTACAATCAGGAAGGGTGGGTGGATTCAATCTAGCAAACTCTTCACATAGGCGGCGTCTTCCTGAACGAATTTCTCGGCCTGCTCTGATGGAACTTCAACGGTTTTGTAGTTGTCCAGACCAATCTCATCCTCTTTCCTGGAATCAAAGAAGTGCTCTGTGAGGAAATGCCTTTCTTATCGATAGATTTTTTAACAAACTTGATAAGGATGTCCACTACGTTCTCACAGGCCAGCAGGCAGTCGCTGTCTTTGCCCACCTTGGCCTCCCACTTGTGGTACTCGCGCAGGATCTCATAGACGCCCTTGGCCCGCAGGATCTCCCGGCTGCGACGTGTAGAGCACAGCTGCAGCAGGCACTCCAGCAGCATTTTTCGGAGGTCCGGATCTTCTTCGCGGGTCTTGCTCTCGGGGAAGGTACTAAAAAAGAATTTATACATGTAAAGTTAAAAGCTTTAAATGCTCATAACTAAACTTAGCTCACCTGCAGTTCGATCGGCAGCATGTCGTTGTCCTCGTCGCTGAACTCTTCCGGTCCACAAAGCGGCTGCAGAATGGCCACCAGGATACTGCCCTGCTCGTTGAGGATCACATCGTGGTACACCGCATCGAAGCAGACGTTCTTCAGGATGCCAATGGTGCCGCCCCGCCGCACCACACTGCCCTCGAAGGAGGCGAAGGGCAGCAGCTTCTCCAGCAGCTGGTACCTCCTATGGCAACACAACTCTCTGCCCCGCGGCACCTGTGTCAGATTGCAGAAGATGGGCGCCAGGTAGTGGAGCTTCGACTTCTTCTTGTTGTAGTCCAGCTGGGCAAAGGCTTTTGCCAGACGAGGGAGGGTTTGATCACCCTGCTCGAGAATATCTAGGATCTCATGGACCAGCGACTCCACACGAGATAGGTTACTGAGCACCATGCTCCAGGCATCGGCGAGATCTGATTGCTCGTCGGATATTTGCTTGGCGGCCACGTCCACGATGGCAAAGGTCTGGGAGAGATGGTAACAATCCATACTAATCAAACATACTAGTCAAAGAGGTACTCACAGGCTGCACTTGCTTCGCCAGCTGGAAAACCTTAACTGCTCCCTCCTCCTCCGCCGTCAAGTTGATCAAACTCAGGACCGCATCCTTTGGCCACTGTTTGATTTTGGTCGTATGTGAGTCCAAAAATGGCCATCAACATTTCATCCAGCGACAGAATCGCTGACTTTCCCTCCGCACTGCCAGTTAAACCTGAAAAATAAGTCAAATAAATAGAATGTGCGACCGAGTGACGTCACAGTTGCCCATAACAATCGCACGTGCTGTGCAGTGGATTTTGTTTTCCGTAAAACCCACCTAAAACGTGGGTTAGTGCCACTGCCTTGAGGTCCAGTCGTTGGTCGGGCTGCATGAATTGTACCAGTTCCCTCACAGTCTCCATTTTCGTTGTATTTGTTCGTATTTCTCTGTAAATTGTTGTCTTTTGCGCGGCGTATTAATGAACAAAAGCAGTGTGACCATACTTACGGCTAAAACATTGCTAGAAAAACGAAATAGATTGTTGGTATGTCGCACGCGGCAACAGTTGTTATTTTTAATGTTCTCACTAGGTAGTTAAATAAATAAATAAAACAAAGAGTACAGAAAAGCAAAAATAAATTTCTCAAGTTAAAATGGATTATTTGGCTTACATATGTGCGATTTTGAAATTTGTTATCATAAAAGACATGAGAAAGCTGAAGCTTTTAAAATAGCTAGATTCGGCGGGAAACCGCTAAATAGTGGCAGAACCAACAGGACGGGTGGCAACCCTGTAACACAATTACCATTGAATTGTTTTTACGAAACTTTAAGTATTTAATTTTCCGGTAAGCTGTGCCGCTTTTAACTCTTTCGTTGCAAAATATTGATATTGTTTTGCAAACAGAACATGTTGCGCAGATTGGGCAGACTTGTGGGCCAGCAAGTGGGGCAGCAAGCACGTTTCACCGCCTACCGCACATTCTCCGCGACAAATGCGCTGCGTAAAGGTAAGTCGGCGGCAAAGCCAGTGACATAATGTGAGTAATTGCCATTTGTGCCGTTGCAGAGGCAGAGCCCCAGGCGGAGGTGCAGTCGGGACCGCCCAAGAACATCCTGGTGGAGAAGGACAAGAACATCACGCTGATCGGCATCAACCGGCCGCAGCAGCGCAATGCCATCGACTCGCTCACCGCCTCGCAGCTGTGCGACGCTTTTGCCAACTTCGAGGCGGACGACACTTCGCCGGTGGCCGTGCTGTACGGCGTGGGCGGGTCCTTCTGCTCCGGCTTCGACATCCTGGAGATCAGCACCGACGAGAAGGAGGAGATCAGCGTGGACATTCTGATGCGGCCGGAGGGTTCGGTTGGACCCACGCGTCGCCAGATTAAGAAGCCGGTCGTGTGCGGAATCAACGGCTACTGCATAGCCAACGGCCTGGAGCTGGCCCTCATGTGCGACCTGCGCGTCATGGAGGAGTCTGCGGTGCTGGGCTTCTTCAACCGCCGCTTCGGGGTCCCGATGCTGGATGCCGGCACTATTCGCCTACCGGCCATGATTGGCCTGTCGCGTGCTCTGGACCTGATACTCACTGGGCGTCCAGTGGGCTCCCAGGAGGCCCACGACATTGGGTTGGTCAACCGCATTGTGCCCACGGGCACAGCTCTGGGCAACGCTCTGGAGCTGGCCACGTGTCTGGCCAAGTTCCCGCAGCGCGCGCTCATCCACGATCGCAACTCAGTCTACTCCAGCACCTTCGAGACGTCAACCTTCCATCAGGCGGTGCAGAACGAGGTGATGTTCACTTCGCGAGAGATCATTGAGGATATGCAGAACGGCATCAAGTGGTTTAACCAGAGTGAGTTGATCGCGTCGTACGCTTCTTCATTTGTTCATCCGTCTATTCTCCCTTTGCAGCCTTCAAGCCGGACACCACACACTCGTGGCTTAAGCGGGATCGTTCGATGGCCGACTGGGACGATGAGGAAGTGGCTGAAGCCGCAGCGCTGAAGGAAAAACTAAAGCAGGAACAGGAGGCTGCCCTGGCCGAAGCCGAGAAACAAAAACTGGCCGAGAAGGCGCAGAAAAAATCAAAGAAGGCTGAAGAAAAGCCTGCCGAACGCACGGACAGTAAAGATCCTCAGGACAAGCCAAAGGAATAGTAGCAACGCCTTATGGAAACAAAATTAACTGTTTCAATTCATTTAATTTAATTTTGTAAATAACATCCTCACAAGCAGTTCCAAACTGATTCATTCGACCCTTATAACTTATTTAAATACAGTACTGTAATCGGAGCCAAGTGTTTAATTGTAAATTAAATGAGTTTAACTTTAGATTGGGTAGTCCAACTGTTCATTAGTGTTTTTGCAGTTGCAAGTTGAGTTAAAAGACATTAAATATCCGTGTGGCTGCATGGAAACGTCGACGAACAATGATACAGACTATTAAAGTGAATATAAGTGCTGTTTAAATTAAGTCTATTCCTGATTCGACAGAAGTAAAGAAATATTTTGTGATTGTTAATGTGCAGAACACATTCATGTGCATTTTAAATCACTTGCGCCGCTACATAGGTATGTAGCCCACTTTATAAAGTCTTTGATCCGGGGTTCAAAATAAGGAAAACAAAATTTGAGGGCTTTTACAAATTAGCTTTTATGTTGGAGGCTAAGCAGTTATGCTGGGCATAAATGAGAATGCTTTGCTTGGGGTATCAGACATACCCCAGACATTTATTAACCCTTTCGACCCCGACGTTGCGTTAACAATTTCAAATGTTTAACGGCTAAAGGTTATTCTTTCCTTTATTACTGTCTGCGTATTCTTAGATTTTTACGGTAAATTTATGTGTTAACTCAAAGTATAAAGAATAGCATTTTAATTTTGAAATCAGTTGACGAAAATATTTTCAAAAAGCTGAACGTGCGTCGGAGAAAAACTGAGACTTTTGAAAAATAAGTGATTTACTTATAAAATTAATGTAAATAGGGAAAAGGTAATAATACAATTTTGTTAATCAAAAATTTAGCTTAATTGCAGTAAAGTTAAATTTAATTTATTTTCAATAAAGGCGTGGAGCCTTAAAATTTTTGCTCAAATACTTCTCAGGCCAATAAAAAACGAATAGAATAAAAAAAATTTTATATTCTACAGGTGAACGTTGTAAAGTGAAATTTGTTTGGTCAGAAGCAGCAACATATAATTATTTTGGCAACCAATATACATTTGTAGTTAAAACAACGGATATAAGGTAACACACCTGGGTATGTAGATATTGCAAAAGTTTATTCAAAATACTTCTGATTTTTAGAATAAAACTAAAACATTTTAGAGTTCTAGGATTTGGGTTGTAGGTTGATTTATTGGACATAAACTCGATCCAAGCGCTTGGTTCTAAATTCTATCTTATTACTTTAATTTGCTTGTTAAACTGAAAGTAGTCAAAAACACCTGGTGATTCACTTTTTGTGTCTGGACTATGGACTAGACTCAAAAACGTTGGAAACGTCATGCTGTGTGAACTTTGATAGGCTATATCGCTCTTATTTGTACCTAGTATTTACGATGAACAATTAGCAAACCAATGACTAAAAATAGTAAAGAACAAAACATTTCAATAATTAAAAACATTTCTAAGCTAAAACATTTTCGTGACTAATATGTTCAAACATCAAAGTTTGACTTTATATCCATGTTGTTGTTTTTATATTAGCCAAGGAGAAAATAATCTCTGAACAGTTGATAAGTTTTATGTTAAGTTTATTTAGTTTTTAATATAAATATTTGAATCAGATTAACTGGAATGTATAATTCGTTGATTCGGTCGTACTTATTACCTCCAGATGAATCACTTAATATGTCTGGACATAGTCCATAAAACTGTTTTAGCTTCGCAACACGTAATGTGAACTGTGAGCCATTTCAAAATTTTATTGGTCTTATCATCAGATTAATTTGATACGTGTCAAATTCTTTGTCATTAGGAGGCAATAGAAAGAGATGTATTTTCTCTTTTTTATGTACATATATTAAATTGAAAAGAAGCCCAATCCTCACCTCTCTCCTGAACTCAGAATAAAAATATTTTTATATTAAAATTACCATTTGATAAATTTATCGTTAGTACCAGTTGGGATATATAACATAGAACTACATTTAATTTTTTTTTCTGAAACGCTAAAAATATTTGTCGCGTGCTCATTTCAAGTTCACTCCAGCCGCTTAGGACACGCCTTTGATTAAAAGCGTATATGCTAATCATCTTAACCTTCCTAACCTATGTTATATTATTACGGTTACAATGTAACAGATTTTATTACGTTGATTCCGTTTTCCAGACGTTCATATTACGTATACGTGCATACAATACATAGCAATTATCAAAGATCAGTGAAATGTCTCCTAAATCAATGATTAACACCGAACACGGATCATCGAATCAGACGGGGGTGCTGTTTGAGGGCGATGAAGACCTGACCTCCGACATCGGCCAATTAAAGCGAGCCGAGGATCGTCAGTTGGCCTGGGTCTGGCGCAATATAATCCTCTTCGCCTACGTGCACCTGGCTGCCCTATATGGCGTATACCTCATGTTTGTAGAGGCAAAACTAGCCACCACGTTGTTCGGTTAGTGGATGTGGCGCCTCTTCTGTACTTCCATTCTGACTGTGTTCTTTGATCTTCCAAGCTGCCTCCCTGTACGTTCTCGGCATGATGGGTATCACTGCTGGTGCCCATCGTCTTTGGGCGCATCGCTCTTACAAGGCCAAGTGGCCGCTGCGCCTGATTCTGGTCATCTTCAACACGATCGCCTTCCAGGATGCAGCCTACCACTGGGCCCGGGACCATCGGGTGCACCACAAGTTCTCCGAGACGGATGCCGATCCGCACAACGCCACCCGAGGTTTCTTTTTCTCCCACGTGGGCTGGCTGCTCTGCAAGAAGCACCCGGATGTGAAGGAGAAGGGCAAGGGCCTGGACCTCTCCGACCTGCGGGCCGATCCCATTTTGATGTTCCAACGCAAGTAAGTCAAATGACAAAATATAAGGGCTTTCATTTTAATGAATCATCATTATCAAATTATCATTAACCAAAATTATAAAAACAAAAAATAATACCATCTTCACGGGAAAGTGAACTTGGAACTCCGGGACTTAAAGGGACCTAAAGTCCCACTAAACTTAAGTCAAGTACATGCTTGATAACATAATTTTGTACTTGTCTTAATAATAAAGTACTTCACTTAAATCAAGTATTATTTTTATTTGATTTGTTCCTAATTCAAGTACCTACAGAAGAAATGAATTTATCCGAAATCAAGTACGATTATTTACAAATCTAGATGACACTGACGCACGTTTGTGTTAAATTGACGAAAATTATTTGTAATTTATTTAACATTCAAATATTACAATTGATTAAACTTGTTAAGGCACTACTATGTCCTGATGCCGCTGGCCTGCTTCATCATGCCCACTGTGGTTCCCATGATATGCTGGGATGAGTCGCTGGCCTGCTCCTGGTTCGTGGCCACCATGTTCCGCTGGTGCTTCCAGCTAAACATGACCTGGATGGTGAACAGTGCGGCCCACAAGTTTGGCCTGAAACCATACGAAAAGTAAGAACGGGGAGCTGCACCATTTTCAGTGGCTATTAGTCATTTCCCTTTTTTGTCCCCAGAACTATAAATCCCACACAGAATGCCTACGTGGCCGCCGTTACCTTTGGGGAGGGATGGCATAACTACCATCACGTGTTCCCGTGGGACTACAAGACGGCCGAATGGGGCAACTACTCACTCAACATGACCACTGCCTTCATAGACCTGTTCGCCAAGATCGGCTGGGCATACGACCTCAAATCGGTGGAACCTGACGCCATCAGGAGGCGGGTGAAGCGCACCGGTGACGGCTCCCACGAAGTTTGGGGCTGGGGCGACAAGGATCTGACAGCAGAGGACTCCAAGGATGTGTTCTTTGTTGATAAAAAGGTACCTTCTTGTTCCTTTTGATTCTCAATAAATATATAATATGTACATATTATATTTACTTTACAATATGGTTTTTTTTGGCAAAAAGTCAATCAAAATGGTATTTTAAGAACGGTTGTGATAGTGTCAATAGTTTGTGCTAAATATAAATGTTATTGCAAGTCGAATTTGATAAGAACAATTAACATGTCTGTAGGAAAGTTTTGGTTCTTGAGATTTCTGGAAATGGTCAGTCGGACTGCGTGTTCTTGATGGCCAGCACGTGCAGGACGACGTCGGCCAGGGCCTGGGCATTGACACCCGCCTCC
Source organism: Drosophila oshimai (assembly GCA_018150695.1). NCBI lineage: Eukaryota > Metazoa > Arthropoda > Insecta > Diptera > Drosophilidae > Drosophila > Drosophila oshimai. Next base: position 419,666 of record JAECWM010000323.1, on the reverse strand, counting down.
AGGAGCTCCAGGCACAAATCCAAAGCCGCCTTGGACAGCCGGGAGTGAATCAGGAAGGACATTCCGTGCAGGGCTACGTGCAGCGGCGGTGAAGTGTGCAGGCAAAGAAAACTGCCAGTGTTCGGCTTCAACTCCGGATCTCTATTTTGTTCACTTCCTTGCAACATTTTTTTTATTTTCAATGACCGTTGGCTGACCGTTTGAATTTTTAAAACATGTAGTAGTGATAGCTCAGCTAGAATTTTTAGAGTGTGTGTAAATTTTGTGTAAATTTGTCTGATTTTACACATGTAAATTATAGGGACTATCTACATGGTGGCCAACACTATTTGGATTGAAAGAAATTACTTATTTAACGATAAATTTCATATCTGACACAATATCCACTTAATATAAGTAAGTACATACATATAAACTAGCCAGTTAAAACCAGTAAATTTAAAATACAAATCAAATCTGGACAACGATATACAAAATACAAAGGAGAAAGATATCGATAAAATACCATAAAAATAAAACTCGATATCTGTTATTCTTGCTCATATCTAAGCATATTGCTCATCACTAATCAAGAAGGAAGTTGCTGGAGCCATAAAAATTTGTTAATAGTTTATTTCTTCAGGATTTGCAGAGATATTTTGAGTAAGTAGGCAATGACACCTTGACAAATGCGCAGTTAATATAAAGTATTTAATATTTAAGCTACTATTGACATACAGGTAGGTTATCGCGATTCAGTCTCTCCGCCGGCGTCTCTTTTTTATTGCATCTTTTGGAACTGATTAGCAACATTGCCGATTATCAAGTAATGGAAATTTATTTAATAGATTACACATAGTTCTGTGAGCAGTGCAATGCACCGAAAGTTGTTTACATGTGACCTTAACGCGCGCACGCCCCAGTGACGTCATACTTCGTGCGCCTAATCCACAAAAGATTTAACCCTTTTGGGGGGCATTAGGAATTGCACGTATCGCCGCACCTCAAGCAGATCACAATATTAATACCCTTGGAGAGGGCATAATTATTTTACAGTTGTTAAAAAGGGTATAAAATTATATTAATTTCAAAACGTCTGATAACTAACATTTGGTACCACTCTTGAATTGCTAGAACATACGTGTCCCACGTTTAAAACTCGTTTTAAAGTATTTAAGTTTTAACAGAATGAAAAACATTCTTCAACAATATCTAGGTAAATTATAAGAGGTTTTAAACATTCCTTTAAAGTTTAGTTTCGGCAATAGATTGCTTCCTCTGTGACGTGACACTTTTTTTTAATCAAAAATTATCAACTATGTTTTGATTCAAAAGTTATAAAAAGATAAAATGTAGTTCTTTATGTCATACATTCATCATTGAAGTAATGATAAGAATAACCTTAACTTTGAATTTCGGTGATGAAGGGTATTTTTCATATTCTCTTGGAATAACCCGAAACTTTGCGTTTTTTTCAATTGACGTCCAAAGGAATAGAAAAAAGGAAGATTACTTAAAGATTGCGAACTGTGAAGTGATTAATTTGAGGCAAACATACACATGAGTTCAATGCACACAATTCCACAGAGTATAAGCTCATCTTTTAACTGCGCACTATAAAACACATTATTGTTTGATATACGCATATAGTATATCAGGGTATATATAAACATACATTAGTATGCACATACTAACTTTTATGCCCATTTGTATACATTTTTTTATATTAGAACGCAGTGTGTCTATTAAGATGTATTGTTCTCAAAAAATCGAATTTTATATTAGGTTGTTTGTTACTTAATATCTTCAATAAAAGTCAAGGTTTTAAGCGCAAGTTGACCTTGTTAGGCTTTGTAGTGAATATTCCTTGAGCGCACTCAATACGGATGTGCATTTCGTAATTTCTTGCGATGACATAAATATGCAATTAGACTGAAACTAAGCTAAGCGCATGGAATTTGCTAAACCAAAATTCGCGTGTCACTTAACCTCATCTTTTAAATTTGTTTGAAGACAAAAAGAAATACTTATGCTAAGCAGCCATGTTGTTTCTGTATGTCTTCAGTGGAATATGTAAAGTTAGTGGTCAAAAGTTGATCTTGCTAACTGGTTTGGACCGGCCAAAGTGCGAGAACCGTAAAGTTAACTAAAAACAGATTATGAGAGGCCAGGTGTATTCACGGCTAACCCATTATCATGGAGAGCCAGCCGGCAAACCAGAAAACATCGATTAGATTGGGTAAAAAACACTCGCAGCCTGCAGCCAGATCCAAAGTGCGAAGGCTATAGCCTTTCCGGTGGATGTGTTGGCCCTATTTTTACCTTTTAATAATTGCATTGTTTACAAGTCCCAACGCAATTGACTCCGAAACTCCTCTGATTTCGGGTTTTTCTCAATTTCAGTTTCAATTACTCACTTAGGAGCTGGGAGGTATGTACTATAGTTGGTGTCATTTCGCAAATGTTTACAATTTCGTTGAGATTAGGAGGGCAGATTGGGCTACGTGCATGCGGCTAATCTGGGGAGCTCGGGGGAAATAGCCACAAAATGCACACGACGTCCGAGAAAAGCTCTGACGCTGTCGCGCCCGCTTCGCCCAATCGATTTGTTTTCGTTTTGGCAAGAGTGCGAACGTTTTGTCAGTCTTAATCGAATTCGTCTAGCGTGCGGACGTGTGCTTCTAGCACTCCTCCACGTATAAAACAGTGCAAACAGATTCAAATACCAACGACACAGAGAGAGAAGCGCGAGTTTAGGAAGCTGAAGAGTGCCTTTTTTTGGAGAAGCAAACAGGTTGGTTTCCCAGCTGGACTATCCAAACTATCACTTGTTGAGCCATTGCAACAGGACCACTACCAGTGTTTACGTAAAGCCACAAGTGGAAAAGCGAGAAAAGCCAGAGTTTTTCGTAGTTTTCAATCTCCATACAAACTTTTATTGTGAATTTTAACCATTTGAGCCCTCTAGCACAACGATCTTGGCTCAAGTTTTTTTTTGTAGCGTTCACTCTTCGGTTGTCAAGGTTTCAGTTGAGCGGTCACTGTGTTTAACGGAAGGTTAGATTTTGGTTTCTTTTAATGGTCTCGTGGAGTAAAGGGTGATTTAAATAATGCCTTAAAGGCGCATTGGAAAATACCCTTCCGGTTCTATAAACAAAACAATGCTACTTAAGAACTTTCCGGACCCCATATGAAAAGCTCTTTCCTTTTGCACAGCACAAGTCTTGCACTTTAGTGTGAAGTTAAAATCCAATCACATTTGCAAGGGCAATCGAAAGTTCTTTGCTGTACGACAGCAGACACACTTGCTCCATCCGTGTTTTCATATGAATTAATTGTTTACTTTTTGCATTTCAACTAAGCTGAGCGTTTTCTCCTCTTTTTTTACGGAGAACGAACTTTGACAGCAATTAAAAATGGAATACGCATTGTAATTTACCGCTTAAATTGCAAATTAAATGGATCGAACTCGCATTAAATGATTTGTCACTCGTTCGGGGCGTCACAGTCTACATGTCCGGAGAACTTGTTTTACAAAGTCTATTTGTTGGCACGGAAATAAAGTTCAAATATTGCATTTCGAGATACGAGCATCTAAACAAAGCGACGTACAGACGGAAAAACGCTGTATGTACGTAAAATCAAAATATTGGTTTAAAGTTAAAACCGTAAACTTCGTAAGACGTTTTTTTAGATGGCTTTCTATATTTCTCGGTAGGTTATTTAAAACTCTTCTAGGGCTTTCTTTTTTTAGAACATTCTGGTCTTACTTCTTCAATTTGAGTCAAGAGCATTGTTTGACAACTTTGTATATACTTTGTATAAATACATTAGGAAAACAACTTATGCAGTGTCCATGTATAAATTATGCGTCCACGAATCGGCAATTTGGGGCCACCTTGGGTTACAATTAAAGAGGTTACAGTTTTAGTTGCATTAAATTGAGTTCCCTCAATACATACGTTTAAATTCAAATAGGTTGATTTTTCGTCGTGTTGTATTATTTTAAAACAAGTAATTTAAATTTGATGTTTCTGTTTTTATAGAATTTTTGAAGCAAATCGTATCTTTTTGTTGTTGTGTAATATCGCAGTGAAGCATCACGCTTTTGCAACGTGATAACTGACCGCAACAATAACAAAAGAAAATCAACTCTCTTCTTTGCTCTCTATTTTTATTTTTCACGCTCTCACACACTTTCGTGTAAGCTCCCACGCTTTCAGCTCCCATAAAGCCACGAACCAACGGAATTGGCAAGGGGCCACGCAGCAAAATTCAAGTTCATTGCGAGTCTCTGATAAATGTTTGTTTGCTCGCCTCATTTTGGTTTGTTGCCATCGAGTGCTTTTTGCCGGTTTTCGGTCACATTTGATTATGGCTCTCCCTGGGGCTCCAATGACAATACAGTCGGCTGTTTTGTTGACATGTTGGCGGCATAGCAAATGCCGCCTCCATTAGCTTTTTTTTGCTCTCTCGCTATTTCTTCCTCATGCGCTTGCTTTCGCCATGCTAAAAGCTTTTCCTTGTGATCTGCTGTTCTTGCATTACAAATACACATGTATGTACACAATGAATGCGAAATTCTTCTTCTTTCTACCCTATCTTTCGCAAAAATGGGGCGTATAGTACCACACTTAAGGGGGGTTTTCTAAATTCTTAAGTTGTTAAAAAAGTACACAATAATGTGTTATATTTTTCAGATAACAAATAGCTCTTTTTTTTTATTGTAAAACACGATTTACAAAAAAAATATGTGTAACAAAAGTAGGCGCGGATCAGGGGTTTTGTTCAAGAAATTTGAATTTCTTAATAAAAACACAAAATTCTATGTTTTAATATTACATTTTGAATAAAATGAGGTACTCCCATAACCATTCTTGGAAGTGGTTCTAACCATTCTTGAAAGTGGTTCTAAGCCCTTGGAGTCCCCCCTGCTAACGCCACTGCTCGACACTCTTCTAATCACCTTTTTTTGCGTCTATTCCAGTCAGCATCGTATGACTTTTTAAGCTCTTGCTTGACCACAGGTTCACGTGTTTAAATGGGTAATGTTCCCATACAGGGTTCGAAGTACTCTCTGCTGATACTGGGAGGTGTAATAACTGCTTGTCTGATGAAACCACAATTAGCAGCTGATTCACTTGTTATTAGGATTGGGATAGAAGCCACGATGCTATCACGCGGCAGGTTGTTAAGGGCCGCCAGCCGACGATTAGATTGGCCAAAGTCTCCGCGTCTAGACTCTAGACATATCAAAGTTTAACCCTGACCTTAGTCATAGGCAAAATCGCCCAACTGACCAACATCTACATATCTAATCGGCAAATCGGAAGCACACGCACACACACACACCTGCAAAAGCTCAACAGCCGACTAATCTAAAGCTTGCGAGCGAGCTTTTCGCAGCTGCCGCTATTCTTCTTCGTGCTAAACTTCGACACAGCAGTTTTAAAACTTAAGTTAACCAAAGCGGCTTGCCGTTAATTTGCGCTAACGCTAACGCTGACGCTAATAAAACATATTTTTTGGGTGTAAACCAGGTAAAAATAATAGCTGTCTCGTGTCTCGAGTGGCATTCGTCGAACGTGGACAAGTGTTTGCGGTGCACTTACTGCTGAATAGTTTGCAATTCTTGTTAATTTGCCATATTTCTTGGTGTGTGTGTGTGAGTGTGTGCGCGTGTGTGTGTGTGTATAACAAAGCATGCTAAAGTTAATTGAACAGGGAATTTTCCACGAGTTCATCATCACACCATATAAATAAAAGAAAATAGCTGAGATTGCAGCTGTGGTTTTTTGTTTCTTAACCTTGAGCCAAGGTTCCCAGTGACCCATAAACACATGTTCATCCACCTGCGGTTCCTTCCCACACCGGCTTTTTTATTATTCATGTTGAGAGTCCTGGCACAAGGACGCGCGGCCATCGCGTATTGATTTTTTTTCAACCGATTAGCCGATTAAAAATTCGCATTAGGCAAGAATGTGCTAGCAAGAGGTGCCGACTCGCCCCACCTCTGGCCATAAAGAGCTGCTGGAGTCACCTCCGCAAAGCGTGTCAAGTTCAGCTGGCTAATTGCCCAAGTCACCAAGTTGGCACACACTAATTGCTCTTTTGTTTATGTCTTTATGTTGCTAACTTGTTGTTGCCCCTCTTCCCATTTTCAGTTGATGCAATATGCCGCCCAACGCCCAAGCCGGTGCCCAGTCCATCACGGACTCGCTGCTCGCAGCGGCTAGTGCCGCCGCCGATTCGGGGCAGAGCCCCACCAAGCTGCAGGAGGACTCCACCGGAGTGCTCTTTGAGTGCGATGTGGAGACCACCGACGGCGGCCTCGTCAAGGACATTACCGTGATGAAGAAGGCCGAGAAGCGCCGCCTCAAGCTCGTCTGGCGCAACATCATCGCCTTCGGATACCTCCATCTAGCGGCCCTTTACGGTGCCTACCTCATGATCGCCTCGGCCAAGTGGCAGACTACCGTCTTTGGTGAGTCCATTAATTTACTTGGTTTATTTTAAATTGACTTTGAGCTCCCTTAAAGTTTACCTAGAATAATATTTTAAGATAGGTAAAGATTCAAATATTTTGGCAACCCATTTGCCCCAACTAAACGATTACATTTTCTTAAAACAAACTTTAAAGGTTACACCTTAAATATAATTAAATAAACAAATCGAGTAATGCAGCAAGACAAAATAATAGCAAATGTATTTTGAGCTGTCACATTACAGAAAAGTTGACTAAAGTAATTTAAACAATAGGTAAAAAACTAAAGACAAGGTTATATCAATAAAAAAAAGTTAATTACTCAATTAAAAAAAACACTTTGTTAGTGAACTATTTAGACCCTCTATATACTATTTTCGTTACACAATTCGACTGGAGGCGGTTTAACTAGAGTTAAAAGCTTAAGACAAGGTCACCTCTATAAAAATTAAATTTCTAAGTAATAAAAAAAAACTTTCTTGGAAGAAAATTGTTTAGATTGAACTTATTTGACCTTTTAATAGTAAGCTTTTTTCTTTATAAATGGTTACTACGCATTAATAATAGCGTTTAATGAAATGCATTTGCTTAATCAATTGGGTAAGGCTTGGCAACTATTGTCATCTTCCCGTCGCGTGCCGGACGCTTTAACATATAGGGGTTATCTTTGGCTCGGAACCTGATAACCTTCACCAAGTCGCATATATGGTCAACATGGAACAAACTGCTGATCGAGCTCACCTTAAAAGCGATTACCTTTACGTGCCGATACTTTCTGTTGACTTAAACCTTATCGCCGGTGAATAAATGTCCTTGTTATCAAACATCACGTAGAAAACACATGAATATGTTTTAATGGCAAAATTAAGTCCATTCAAAAAACATGGATTTATTCGTTATGAACATGACAAAAACGTGCACTTTAAAATCTCGTTGTAGTTAAAAATTAACCAATGTATAACTTTTCAAATAACTGGATAGTTAATTAAAAAATTAAAAATATTGCTCCCTCATAATCCATAAATCCACTGCTTTTGCATATCCGTTTAATTTTGCTTGGTTTTTTCAGCTTATTTCCTATACGTGGTTTCTGGCCTGGGTATCACTGCTGGTGCCCATCGTCTCTGGGCGCATCGCTCCTACAAGGCCAAGTGGCCCCTGCGCCTGATTCTGGTCATCTTCAACACGGTCGCCTTCCAGGATGCAGCCTACCATTGGGCACGTGATCACCGAGTCCACCACAAATATTCAGAGACTGATGCCGATCCGCACAACGCCACCCGTGGCTTCTTCTTCTCGCACGTCGGCTGGCTGCTCTGCAAGAAGCACCCGGAGGTGAAGGCCAAGGGAAAGGGAGTCGATCTGTCTGATCTCCGCGCCGATCCCATCCTCATGTTCCAAAAGAAGTAAGATTTAACTTAAACAATTGAAATGTAGCGAATTTTAAACGAAACAAAATTATTACGCAGCTACTACATGCTTTTGATGCCCCTGGCCTGCTTTATCATTCCGACCTCGGTGCCCATGTACTTCTGGGGTGAATCGTTTGTTAACGCCTGGTTCGTGGCCACCATGTTCCGCTGGTGTTTCATTTTGAACGTAACCTGGCTGGTAAACAGTGCTGCCCACAAGTTCGGTGGCCGCCCTTACGACAAGTGAGTTACAAAGACACGATCAACAAACTGAATGGCTACTTACTAGAACACACTCTTTGCAGATTCATCAATCCTTCAGAGAACATCTCGGTGGCTATCCTGGCCTTCGGCGAGGGATGGCATAACTACCACCACGTGTTCCCCTGGGACTACAAGACGGCCGAGTTCGGCAAGTACTCGCTAAACTTCACCACCGCCTTCATCGACTTCTTTGCCAAGATCGGCTGGGCTTATGACCTAAAGTCTGTGTCCACGGACATCATCAAGAAGCGAGTGAAGCGCACCGGTGACGGCACCCACGCCACGTGGGGATGGGGCGACGTGGACCAGCCCAAGGAGGAGATTGAGGATGCTCTCATTACACACAAAAAGAGCGAATAGGCAGGCTGAGCTTAGGGCTAATCACGGGACGGTTTAGCAGAAAATCAATCAAACTAAAATAAAACATTGAAACATAATTTTCCATTTTGCACATGTCCGCGGAACAAATTTCCTACTAAAGCAGAAGAAGCCCATTTAATTAATTCTAAGATAAAACGTTGATGATAACTGTTTGTTGTATCTCAAAAACTTTATACCGTCTGTGTTAAACCAGCTCTGGAAATGTTTTTATTTCGCTCTGGAATTGCTTTTTAAGAGAGACGCAAAACTAACTTTGTATTTATACATGCATATAATTGCTTAAAACCTGGATGTTGATGTACAATAGACGGCAATTGGAGCTTTTCATTTACTGTTATCTCGAGGTCACTTTGGAATTTGAGAGTAATTTTCAGTTTAAAAACTAAAAAAAATTATACAAATAATGGAGGAAAACTTTCCGTTTCAATGAAAAAGAAATACCTGCAAATGAAAGATTTTAGTATTTAGCGTAAGCCAAAAACACGAAAAGAATTATCAAGGAACTAATATATAAAATATATAATAAACGATCGATGTTAGAACACTAAAAGGCACTTTCACCTAAACATATGATATTTCTTTAAATGTTATCAAATAAATCGGGAAAACGCCTTTGGGTGAAAAAATCCCAGAAGGCTTTTCCATAACCTGAAAATGTCTAAACACATGTCACATTCGATTCATTTCATTCACTCGCTCGTAAGGAATAGAAGCATACAAGTCTAAATTATTGTTATTTTTAAAAATGGACAACTTTAATGTGCCAAGAAAGGTGAACCGCGGTGTGCTCAAGGCTCTGAGCATTCTCCAATCGACTCGAAACGATTTCGTTCACATAGACGATATAAGAAATAAAGTAAAGCTCCAGATGCGCAACCGCGTCCCAGTCGCTTGCTTGGAGAGTGCCATCCAGGAGTCACTGAGCAACATGTCCGTTTTGGGGTTGATTGCGCGGATCGGATCGTCGGGGTACGCGATTAGAACACCAATGCCGAATACGCCAGTGCGACGTGCTGTGCAAAATCCTGTAAGTCAAAACGAAAAAAAAAAGAAAATGGTAATTGTGTACATATGTCGAGAAGCCCTCTTAACGTTATTTAAAATTTAAACTAAAATACTTGAACATAATTTTAAAAGGAAAACATCGAACTCTTATTTCCAGTGCGATATGCGTAGTCGCTTAGATCCCAGCAAGCTGGCCACCAAGTTGTTGAGTGAAGACTCTCTATCCGGGAGTGAGATGGACAAGGCACGTAAAAGGATGCGCAGCAACAACAAGTGCCTAGCTAAGAAGGTGGGCGTCACCACTCGGCATGCACGCAAAATGGCCGCAGGTACTCCTAAGAAACCTCGAAAAACAAACCAGTGCAGCCAGGGCTCCATGTCGGGGTCCGGAATGTCAGACAATTCAAACTGTGAAACCCTTTTCGGCTGTGCCGGTTGGAACTATCCCACTGTATTTACAAACTTAGTGGGCGATGTACCCCAAACACTCCCGGTTGAACCAGGTACACCTAAATCTGTTTCCCTGCTTGGACACTCGGCGAGTGACTTAAGGAGCCCCATTCCCGCTTGGGAGAAACCCATTGTCTTTCTGCCATGTGCCAACAACGGACCTTTGATCGATCAGGCTACATGTTACAATCCAGTCTTGCAAGAAGATCAGCCATCAACCTCTCGAGATGCTACAAGCTTTATCCCTCGAGCAGCACAATCTTCAACTTTTTCAGAAGGCCAACATTCCGCCGCTGCAGAACCGAGTAGGAATGATATTGTGCCTCTTGAAGTGCAAGGATTATTTGACCAAGATGTACAGCCCTCGAATTCATTTGAAGTGCACAGAGCTTATTCCCATTTAGGGTCATCTTCAAACTCCCAAAAGGTGGAACCTTCATCCCAATCGGAGCCTTCCATCCCTCAAGAAGCAAAATCTTCAGTCTCCCAAAAACATAGCAGTGTATCGCAATTCGACTTTTACGAATGATTTGAAAACGATTAAAACCAATCGAATGCCCGCCAATGCCGATAGTTGGCTGGTGTGAGTATTGTCTCAAAATGTATTTCATTTCGCTCACGATATTTTTATCTTTGGTGGGTGTTTTCTCTCTCACATCCGCTCTCTCAGATTTAATTTTCTTACTACTCTCCTGAATTAAGAGTCCAACAAAATAGAGCTGTCTTTTGTTTAGGTCTTAACAATGCCCATTTATTAATTTAAAGTTTCTTCTTTAAAATTACTTTTCTGATTATTGAAAAATGTTGTATTACAGAGGGCAACAAAATCGAACTTTTTGAAAAACCCACAGATCATTTGCACTTTTCCATAACACTTGGGTTCTCCTGAGTTCAAGTCCCATACAAAATTATTTTCCATCACTATAATATAATATATTTATATGAATATAATATTTTCATGGAATTCTTATAGGACAAAGAAGTACTATTTTTTAGGTGATTACTTTTTCTACAACTTTATTTTCTCCTAATTTTTAAAAAGTCATGGCATGCAAAGTTCGATTAAGAAAACATTTTTTTTAACTCCAAAATGATATAAGCATGTGTGTTTAAGATTGCCTAATGGACTTGTTCGTTTCTTTTTTTAACCAAAATGTTAGGTTGTACCTTAATATCTTCGAATGCTTCGAAGGTAGGCGTAACTATATTTCTGTTGCCTCAAGGTAGGCAACTTATTTTGTTGCAAGGTAAGTAGGCATACAAAGATGATAAGAAGAAAGAGCACACAAATGTCGGCGTGAAGCAGGTAAACGTATGCTTATATTAGCGCGCTACCCCAACGTCTTTTTCCATTCAACTCTCAGTTCTCGACGCGTAAACATTGCATTTAAGATTCGTGCTCAGTGTTTTGCTTTGAGTTTTTGCGTGTTTTATTTGTGTATTTAAACCGAAGCCCTTACCACTGAGTTGTTGCCTTCGATAAGTGTTAAGTTGATTCTACTTTTTGTGGGATTACGTTAGCCAATTAAGAGAGCCAGCGGAGCGCAGTGAACGCCCCCTCTCTTGGCCTGTGACGTCGCCAAATGCAAATGCAGTGCGCGACAAGTTAATTAAATTCGATTTGATTGCACTCGCGGCGGGAAAAAGACACAGCGGGCATGATGGACAGGCGATTCCTGATGATTCTCATCCTGGGCTTCGGCTTTATGTTCGTCTTCACGGCATTCCAGACCATGTGTAACATAGAGGTAAGACGCCTGCATGTGTGTGGGTAGGAATGTGAATGTGAGTGCGAGTGTGAGTGTGCCGCTCTCTGCAACCGTTCTCCGTGTGTATGTATGCGTGGGCGTTGTTGACATCCTTGCCATTGGAATTGGATGTTCGTCCTTGTCCTTGCCAATAGACAACCTAGTACCCTTGGCCCCCGCACCACCCAATAACCCCACGTCACAGGATGTGGCGACGTTGCCGCCATTCAACCAGCAATTGCGCCCTCGTAAATTACCCCCTGATTTGTGGCGGTGTAAAGTGGCGAGGAGTTGGCTGTTATTTCGATTTAATGTACTGCTCACTGCTCAAAGGTCACCAGTCATTCAACGGCCATTGTTCGCTTTGTAAAACTCATCTGGGGGCTACAATTGATAAGAAATGTAAGCACTTGGATTCGCCATAGAGCAGCTATCGTTATTAATGTAAATGCAAATGGTCTTGTGGAAGCCACATGGAGCCACAAAAGTTGACCCCAATAACCGAATTAGAGTCATATAACTCTCTCACAATTGCTAACCCATAGCCCAAACTTTCAGTTGTATAACTTGTAAATTATGATTGACCCTCAAGAGAAAATGTTACAGAAACCAATTTAATTTGGGAAAGAATGGGAGTTATATTAAGGTTTCTTAAAGTGAAAGCGAACTTATGTTTATCTTAAATATTTGATACTGAATATCTTAAAAACAAATTATATTTTCAATTTGCTAAGAATCCTGAAGAAAAAGGTTTTAAAATCTACTGAAGTTTATTAAAATTTGCACTAAAATGAGATTACAAACAACCTTATTATCAAAGTACATTTGTATGATATGGTAAAAACACATGTAAATATGTGTTTGAGCCTTGGATTTCGCACAGTTATGATTAAAACAAGATATAGGATGAAAATATATTAACACTATAAAAGGTTTTGTTTAATTTCAATAAAATACCCATTAATATGTTATGTTTATCTACTATATAATTTGGTTTCTGCGCAGTTGTTGATATGCTTCCTCATTCACAAATGATAGTGTTTCGAGTCAAACAAGTTCCGCTCTATTTCAGTTAATGGTATTTCTAGGAACCTGCTGATGAACCATTCATTGGCAGATTCTATTCACAATCTACCGTTATTATCAAGTGTAAGCGATTATCTAATTAATATTTGCAAATACCACAATGGGGTACAGCAACCAGTTACGAACGTTAGTATTTATTGGTAATGATAGGCATAGATAAATCCATGGACGCGTTCATTCACTGGGCTGCATTATAACGGCTCATTTCGTTGATTATTTATTGTGAGTAATAAAAACCGTAAGATCAAGGCCAAAGCCAGGTAAAAACAAAACCAGAAAACAGACTTATTTATTTACATATATATTAAATACATACGTAAAAAATATATTGTGTGTGTGGATTCATTTAGCAACTGGATTGTCGGGTATGCGAAAAAATAATTTGTTCTTTTTCACGTTTATCTCGTCTTATTACGTATGCGAAGCGTTTTTTTAGAGACCGAAACTCGAACCCAAATAGGTCTTTGTCATTGTTTTGCAAACAGTAAATTATGAAGCATTTTGTTATGGTTCAATGGACTTATAAGTACCTTCTTCTGATACAGAAATCCCGAAAAAATTGTTGGGGACTGAGTGAATCGTTGTAATTGGTCGCATTGGCTTAACAATTTTTTGGGTTTGCTTCATGTTTTGGATTTGGCCTTTCAGTGGGGCAAGCGGCGCATGCGCAATCTGTTTCTTCGGTGTGTGTTGTGGTTGTGCCTGCCCTCCAGTTAGTGTTTCTCTTTATAAACAATTTACTACGGCTACAAAAGCAAAAGTGACTTGAAATTCCAAGCAGGGCGTGCTTTGGCGTAGTTAGCCAACTTATAAACCACACAGAAAAAAATAATAGATATTTAAGGGTTCCCTTACCTCTGTGGATGCGTCAAGAAATTTCCGGAAGTACCAAACTTTCAAGAAACCTAACTATATTACCTTAAAAAAGTGTTAGATAAATTTTAAAAATATTTATAAATAAATATTAATAAAAATCCAAACTTATTTTACCATCAAGTATACGGTTGAACCTGATTTTTTTTGCTGTGTAGTTGGCCAAACTTATAGACCAACAATCGATCGATCGATTGGCCAGTGTTGGCCCGTATTTCGTGCCTAGTAGAGAGCAATTTTGAAGCGAGGCCTTGGCTCATATGGTGCAATCAGTGGAGAGTGGCTCAGAACTAAAAATTGGTAATACCGATGGGACTGCTTTCCAGCTGATTGCGCAATAGAAGCCGAAAGCCAAACACCAAACGAGCGTCAAACGGCAACTCTTTCAATGTCATTGCAATTGCAAGTTTGCTGCCGCCACACACACACACACATTGCCAATCGTCAGGCTCAAGGCCACGTCAGCATGTTGACCAACATACATATGCACATACATATGAACACATCAATTTGGCCAAGTCGGTGTGGGGAGAGGGGGCAAGCGGAGCGGAGCGCCTGCGCCCAGCCAGAGAGTGTATACATACATATGCTCTATGGCAAACAGCCGCTAGGCGCCTTCGCTTGCACAACAACAAAGCGAGCAGTGGAAAAGTGGGTGTGCGCCGCCGACGAGCCCACCTGCCCACTCACTGCCTCAACCACCTGCCCCCCAAGCCCACTTGCTCCACTAGCACCTCGTGGTGTGCAGCAATGTCTAGCCAAAACAGCGGAAAAATCAAGTCCAGCTTGGCAAGACCGAGTGTGCTGAATACCCTTTAAAGATACGTAGGCCACATCAAACATTAAATTAGGTCTGGTTCTCACATGGTTTTAAAAAAGTACGAAGCTTATGTTAACAAAACCAAATAAAAGGTTTCTTATATTTTGTGTGACATATTTTGATGCAGTTTTTAGTTGTTTTAAAATTATAAATAAGTGTTGTTTTGGGTTACAGCTTTTAAATACAAATTTTAGATTTTAAAATATAAACTTTATAACTTTTTATTCGCCTTTTCTGGCTCTGATTTTTATTGAAAAGTTTTCAACTCTAGCAGGCCTAACCCAAATAAATCAAGAAAACAAAAACTATACTCGTATCTAAGCTAGCAGTTTATAAATATTTCCTACTTCAACAAAATGGACAAATATAGGGCAACGGATATTGATTTCAGCGTTGAACCCGATCAGGACCTAATAACTCGCACCTATGGGTTTCTTAAGACCGTGAGGGCCGATACGCCAATCCCCCAAGTTGAGAAGAAGCTCAACAGTTCCTCGCTGTTTCAAAGGTTGCACACCGTCCAAAGCAGGGTCTCAATACTTGATGACAGCGAGGACGTATCCTTTAGTCAACCGTCATTTATAGCTTTACAGAAATCAGAGGAAAATACTCTTACATTCGAGATGAAGCGAAAACTTTTTGATGAAGCCGAATTCACCATAACACGCGGACAGAAACTAAGTGATCACTTTCATCCCGCCCCATCAGGTGGGAACTTTACTATAAATGATCCAGAAAAGATTTCTATTCAAGATTTGAAGGAGTACTGTCGTAAAATGAACATAAAATTAACCAATTAATTCGTATTTCGATTATATTTTGTATTTTGAAAATGAAGTCAAGCGATAATAAAGTACAAGATTTAAGAATTTTGTCTTCAATTTGCTTGATTTTTATCGGAACTATAGAAGGTTTAAGATAATCTCTACGAAGGTTAGAAAGTTTGTTAATAACATTAAAAAAGATTAACCATTAAGTCAAGTAAAAGTCAAACTGCAAGTAAAAGTCACAATACTTTCTGGAAGGGAAAACAAACCAAACTCGTTTATGTATTTTGGAAGTTTTTGAGAGTCGTTGTGCCAGTTTTTTTGCGTAATAAACCAACATCGCAAAGGGACGATCGATTTATTAAGTAGTTCTGTGCATTCCGCGTACGCACACGACTTTCTTTATTGCACTCGACTTTCTTTCGGCATTTGTTTGCACAGAACTTGACCCAATTCTCGGGTTAGATGTTTATGCCCATCAATCCAATAATAAAGAGATCATCAAAAAATGTTCATTGAGCTTCATTGGCGCTGATAACGAGTGATTGCACTTGAAACATGAGGATTCTTATCAGCACAGTCTTACGGTCCTCTATAATACTTTGCTTTTTATGTTGCTCTATAGCAGTGCCATAAACATTCGTTGCTGTGTTTTGTTGTAGGTGAGATATACTACAGCCATATAAAACATTTGCGTAAATCCCCAAAGTTGTGTTAACCACTTTCTATAAATAGACGTTCTATAGTTCCTGAATTCCATTTAGTCTCAAGGGCACCTAACTGAATAAACAGTTCCGCTTCTCGAATGCAGACAATTACTATAAATAATTTCGACTTTCACTTGCTTGTTGTAGAGCTCACTGTAGAGCGCTTTTAGAGCATTATCAGTAATTGCAACCTCTCAAGTTGGACTTCAAAATGGGCACGAGGACCAGACCAGATTTCCAGCGCCACTTAATTGATGCAAATAGAAAACGAAATCGTGTCAGAGTCAGAATTGTGCGCTGAGCTGAGATAACGATATCACTCGGCCATTTACCGAGATGCGTCCTTTAGAATGGAAAATTTTTAAACTCAACCACAAACACGTTTCGCACATTTGTAATTTTCCATTCACAAGTTGATCAGACGCAAGAACTGCCAAGTTGCACTTGAATCTGGTTCCAAAGGCGTGTCCAGAATCGGATAAATTCGATTTTTTACAGCTGCAGTTATTTCAGTGAAGTAAAAATAGTGTGGAATATAAATAACATTTTAATATTGACATCAAATTCAACTTAATTTTTTAAATATGTTAAGTTTCTGATTTAAGCTGTCAAAAATTCTTGTACTTATACTTTTATTCTTATAAAAGCCTTAACCAAATGAAACTATTAAAATAAATATATATTTAAAAAGATTCCAAGATCAAACAAATAAAATAATTTAAAATCAATCAAATCATATATTTTGTCAACTTTAGTGGGGGTTGTTTTTGCCTCAAAATCGTATCCGGACAGGAAATACCTGTATGATATGTACTTGAACCGAGAACACGTTTACCGTATAACATTTCAAGAAAAACAATAAACAAATGCTTTGCTGCCGGTTCATTGGCATGCAGTTGTCAAAATGTCTCTGGCACGTTTCCAAAATGCTAATCGCTAATCGCGTCACACTCCGATCCGATCTATCTATCCGGCAGAAAACCATACTGGACAGCATTTCCAAGGAGGATGAGAGCTTCAAGGGCGAGGGCTACACCAGCCTGGCCATCATCTACCTGTTCTTCTCGCTATCCAACTGGCTGGCACCCTCGTTTATTTCGTTCACGGGACCCCGAGTGGCGATGGTCGTGGGAGCGCTGACCTATACGTGAGTTGAACCCCTTTAGGAGGCCCATAAAGTTTGGTAATTGATGTAACCACCTTGCAGGGCCTTCATGATCACGTTCATGTTCCCATCGACGGTGCTGCTGTACGTGGGCAGTGCAGTGCTGGGACTGGGCGCCTCCATCACCTGGACGGGCCAGGGAACGTACCTGGCGCGCTGCAGCGAGTCGTCCACCATCTCCCGCAACTCGGGCGTCTTCTGGGCCCTGCTGCAGTGCAGCATGTTCATCGGCAACGTCTTCGTGTACTACCAGTTCCAGGACAAGACCCGCATCGACAAGGAGACGAGGAACCTGGTCATCGGCGTGCTCACCCTGATCGCTGTCCTTGGCATCGTCTTTCTGGCCGCCCTGAGGGCCATGGCCGACAACGCCGAGCACGACAACGAGCTGGAGGAGAAGCACACGGGCTGCGGCCAGGCCATGTATGCCCTGAAGTCCGCCTACCAACTGTTCCTCACCAAGAAGATGCTGCTGCTCAGTCTGGCGTTCTTTTATACAGGTGGGCTTACACTCGATTTATCTTGATTTACCAATAAATCATTTTAATATCTCTTCACGTTTGTCTTACAGGTCTGGAGCTGTCGTTCTTCAGTGGCGTCTTTGGCTCCGCGATTGGATTCACCACGAAAATTGCGGAGACACCGAAGGAGATCGTGGGCCTGGTGGGCATTTGCATTGGAGCTGGAGAGGTCTTCGGAGGCGGACTCTTTGGCATACTGGGGAATAAGACGACGCGATATGGACGCGATCCCATCGTGATTGCCGGCTATGTGATGCACATGGCGGCCTTCTTTATGACGTTCATCAACCTGCCGAACAGCGCACCGTTCGAGGATACCACCGATATATCCTACCTGGATCCGCCCAGCGCCAGCATCGCCCTGGTCTGTGCCTTCCTTTTGGGCCTGGGAGACGCCTGCTTTAACACCCAGATCTACTCGATGCTGGGCGGCGAGTACGTGAACAACGCCGTGGGCGCTTTTGCCCTGTTCAAGTTCACCCAGTCGGTGGCGGCGGCCATCAGCTTCTTTTACTCCTCGCACTTCGGGCTGTACATCCAGCTGGGCATCCTGGTGGTCACCGGAACCATCGGCACCATCGCCTTCGTGTTCGTGGAGTGGGGCTTCAAGCGGCAGCACCGGGAGCAGGAGGCCCTGGAGAAGTAATCTGGGGTCTAGATGCTAGACGCTAGACGCTAGAGTATTAGTTAGGGCGCTAGGGCTAGCTTTTTGTCCGCGCTTGTTGAATTCCTCGGAGTGGAGTGCGTTGAATCCGTATCCGTGCGACTGCAACGTCTTCCTAGACAATAACTGATAAGTGTTGTTGTGCGCTACTGTTGCTATATGTATGTATTTTAATGTTGGCATTCCAAAACGTAATTGTAATCTAGTTGTCTATGTTTTTATATGTGTGTATTGTATATGTGCGTTTATTTATTTTAAGCAACGATTGTGCAATTGTAAATGAATTAAACCACTGATTGGAGTATTATAAGAGAATCGGGCGGCACAACCGTGCAAATATATAACGAATTTTAAGAAAATTGTCGAGTTTTTCAATGGGAAAATATGGCTTTTTGCATTTATTGAAAAAGTATTCAAAGTATCAAAGGTTAATATTTAAACAAATCTTTATAATAATGGAAACGATTTAAACTAAAAAAAAGTTCGGTTTTTTAAATTTATTATTCGCTTGTTAAAAGCTTTAATTATTTAATTGACCGTTTTAAACTTTTTAAAATTTTACTTTTGGCGCCTATACTCGATAAGTATGAAACAATCGACATGAAAGAATCGATAAGCTCAGCTGGAGCACTCATAACGTCCATCCCTAATAAAAACCATCCGGAACTGCACCGAATTTTCCGAAAAGAAAACATGAAAAATGGCCAAAAATAAGTCGACGGTGTACCTGGGCTACGAGGATGAGGAGATTACGGCCAAGCAGGAGCAGTTCCTGAACAGCTGCACCAACAAAATCGGCGGGACACCCGTAAGATGATCCCCCAGCGAGACAGCAGATAATTAAAATTGATTTTTACCCACAGGACTGGCCCAGACACGAGGTGACCGTTGCGAGCTGCCCGCTGTGCGGTGCAGTGCGTCCGCTGATCGTGCAGATGTACGCGCCGCTGGACCGCTCCCAATTCCATCGTAGCCTGTACGTGTTTGGGTGCATGAGTCCCGCCTGCTCGCAGAACCCCAGGAGTTGGGTGTGTGTGCGCACTCAGCACCTGGACCACCAGTTCGAGGTTATCAGCGAGCAACCGCCCAAGGCGGCAAAAAAGAAGAAGAGCAAGTCCAGCGGCCTGCAGGCGGTGAGCTGGTGTAGCGGAGCAGACGACTGGGGCGATGGAGCCATAGAGCTGACCAAGACCACCGACTCGGTGGCGTTGGACGAAGCTATGGACATTACAGCCGACGACGAGCAGAATGAGCGGAACGGGAATGTGCGGCCGAATGCCCTGCAGTACGCCAAGGGCGATATCCAGCTGGAGGAACCAGCCAAGCTCGACCAGGTGAAGATAAGCGGCGAAGACGATGACGATGAGGACGAGAGCACCTCGTTGGAGAACGACCTGATCTCCGGTTTCCATCAAATGGACATGATCTCGCCGCAGAACGCCGAGGAAGATCCAAATGCCAACTGTGCAGCGGCCGCCGCCCCCAGCATGGATGGCGCAGGAGCCAGTGCCGCTTCCGCGGCCATTTGTGCTGAGATCGAGGGCCCCGAAACAGATGTGGTGCTGGTCGACTCGCCAAAGAAGCCGGAACGCGACCTGATCGCCCTGCTGAAGCACACCTCGCCTTCGCTGTCGCAGATCAAGGACCTCACTCTTAAGTCCTACTTCATAGCCGTGGATGTGGAGAGCAAGACCCAGGTGGAGGAGTACGAAAGCTATGGCGGCGCCCTGTCCATGGACCACATTCGTGATTTGTACCAGGAGTACAAGCTGAGGGACGAGGATGCGGCTCATTCACCAACGGCAGCTGCCTCCGGATCAGGGGAGGCGGGTGATGAGCACGAGTCCTACGAGAAGGCTTTGCCCGCCCATGGCGACATAGTGTTTCACAATTTTATTACTACCATCCAGCAGAATCCGGGCCAATTGTTGAGGTAGCGTCTTCCATTTCTCTCCGTTGGTCATTCATTTAACAAACCTTTACCTCAGGTATTCCCGAGATGCTCTTCCCCTCCTGGTGGCCCCGCTGACGGAACCCCTGCCCAAGTGCCAGAACTGCAAGGGGGAAACCATATGTGAGGTGCAGCTGCTGCCGACACTCATCCCTAAGCTGCGGTTCCAACTGAACGGCTGCAACGCTCCAATTGAATACGGCAACGTGCTGGTCTTCACGTGCCTCAAAAGCTGCTGGGACACCCCCGACCTGATGCGCTACGAGCAGATAGTGGTGCAGTCCGAGTCTTAGAGGGCCGTCCGACGATATTCCAGAGCCGTAGAACCCATTTGCTGTAGCTGCTGGGGTTGCAGATATGTGCAACGAATTTTAACCGCAAACTGCAGAGGAAAAGCTAAGCTTCTCGATTGTCCTAGGAAGATTTTATGCTCTAGTTGTTAAGAACGTTGTAAGCTTTTAGACACTCCGATAAGGATAGATGCTAATAATATCTCGTTATTTCCACTCCCCCTCTAAAAGGGTTTCAAATCAAAGTATTTAATTTCAATTCTCATGATTCTAAACTTATGCTAGGGGTGCATCGGCATCCAGGTGGTAACTCTTGACGGTCGAGAATCGCAGCGGCGGATATTTTGCCTCCGTCAGGTCGAACTCTGAGCTGGTGTCCACCTTGTTGCGCTTCTGCACTAGCGTGTAATGCGACCACACCAGCTGGGCCCCGCGGCGCTTGGCTGTGTTTGTGATGCGTAGCTCGATCAGGAACTGCGAGGAGTCCTCCTCCAAAGGCATGATGCTGCCCCGCCGCTGCCGCATGTGTCCCGCTCCCCGCGCCTGCGACTTTTGCAGAACCAACGTGACTGTGCTCCCAAAGAGCCGATAGCGACCCCGCAGGATGTCGGGCCGTGCGTTGTGCGGGTGCTTCAGTTTGGATACACCCTGCGCCGGCTCATCGGCATTTGTCATCATCAGGACTTTGCCGTCGGGCATGAAGCGAATATAGCGATAGTACTCCACCAGCTGCACAGGACGGTAGAACTGGTCCTGGAAGCTGTTCTCGCCCATTCGCAGGTACGTGGTCTTGCTGATGTAGCAGCCGCTGAAGTGCACTCGCTCCCGCCGGATGAACATGTCGCGCCACGAGTAATATACGTTGCTGGTGTCGGAGTCCTGCGCTTCCAAGGTGCCGACGTTGTGGCCCCATACTCTACAAAAATCGAAATGGTCAATGTTAATAAAGGTTTAAACAGCCCTTGCAGAGGAACTAAATAGTTTAGTATCAACGAATTAAAATTTATGTTACCATCGACACGGGCTCAAAAAGATTGCTTACTTGACGCAGGCTAGCCTCCAAAGTTCCTCATCCCGAGCGTAAACATAGAAACCCTTGGACACGGCGGCACACTGTTCCAGGGAGCGCAAGTCCAGTTGGGAGGACACCACCCAGCGCAAGATGCGCATCACGATCTCAGGCGGCAGGTCCGCAAAGTGCAGGCCAGTGGTCAGCACACCGGCATCGCGGCTGGACGCGATCAGCTTGCCATTGTAGAGGTTGTTCTGTCGCAGATCGTGCTGGAACTTCTCGTACAGGTTGTCCTCGACCTCCTCCACGCCATCCGAGGCATCAGGCTGGCCAAGGTCCAGCTGCTTGGCGAAATCGCCGGCCAGACTGTGGAACTTCTTGTTGACGTCGCTGCTGAGCTTTTGTTGCTCGTAAAACCTGAACTCGATGTCCGGCACGATCTGCGTGGCCTTGCGGTAGAAGGGAATTGCGTCGTAGACCTTTCCTCGCTGCTCCAGCTGCACGGCGGTTCGAAAGAGGCTCTCCGCCTTGGCCTGCAGCAGATCCGCCTCGCTGAGATTGGAGTTCGTCGCCGTTAGCGGATCTCCAGTGGTCCTGTGTCCAGTGTTTATGTGACCTTGGAGCTCCCGCTGCCAGCTCTCCCGGAACTCGTCGAGAGCACTGGTACTGGTACTGGTGCCGTGACCTGGCGCCTCGCCGTCCGAGTCCACATCCGACATTTCTACCGTGAGTGCAAGATGCTCTATGAATGCAAAACAGATCGTAAAAATAGATTCTCCGCCTTTATCTAATGCAATTTCTAACCTGAAAGGCCTTAGTATTGGTCGCTAGAAGAGGGGGAAACACGAGCAAGAATCAAACTTATAATGAAGGGCCGCGCGTACTGCTGATAGTGGCCGCGGGCTTCACCCCAGAATTTCGAAGTCGTATGCAACTGGGAGCAGCATGTGGCCATTGGTAAGACCAGTAAGATTAAGTTTATTTAGATACGCGAACGGGAACACTTCTACCTGTGTAAACTTTGTTTTTATTCGATATTGTTGTTGTTGTTTTTTTCGAAGCTATCGATGGTGCCAGAGTTGCCGAGTTGCGGAGTTCCTATCGATATGTAAACAGCTGACTCCAACGCGGTTTTGTTTTGTTTTGGTTCCTTATTTGTTTGAGCATTATCAGCGTTTAAAAGTTTAATTAATAAATAACTAAAGACATAAATATATAAAGTTCAGGTGGCCCCGGCAGGAAGCATGTCTGCGGACTACTCCCATCTGAGCTCCGCGATCCTGGAGCAGTGCTTCGGCAAGGTGGTGCAGGCGGTGGCCGACTGCCTTTTCTCGGCCACCACGCGGACCCTGGGCCAAATCACCAGCGCCACCAAGTTCTCGCGCAAGGAGGTGGGACTCGCACTGGCGGTGCTCGTCAAGTACCGACTGGTGGACTTCGCGGCCTCCAAGCAGAACTCCTTCCTGGCCGAGTACGCTCTCCGGCGCGAGGATGTGCTCTGCCTGCTGCGGTATCCACGGTGAGTGAGAGTACATTACCTTCTGCACTATGTTCTTATATTTATATTCTTCTTTTAGATACGTTCACCTGGTGCAAACCAAGTACGGCAATGTGGGTGCCTCTATCGCCGAGGAGCTGATCAATTCCGGATCGGACACTGCCAGCGGGATTCTGATCAAGTGCCTGGCAGAGGGCGAGAACAAGGCGGAAAGCACTGAATCCTACCGAAACACCTTCCTCCAAATGATCACCGATCACTATATCATAAAGAGACCAGAGCTTTTGGTCGCCGACGACCAGGATGAGAGTGTCCCGAAGTTCGAGAGCAACGAGTGCGACTTTTACAGGCATCCCAACATTGATCTGCAGCTGCTGGCCAAAATTCGGAAGGGTGATGCTACTCTGGCGGAAGCCAAGGACAACACTATGGTGTGGAACCTGAACTACGATCGTTTCCATCAGGACTTTCGGGATTCCATCATGGTGGACGCCATTGAGCGGAAACTGGGTGAAAATGCTGCAGAGTGCTTTCGATTCATACTGAAGATTATGTACAACACAACTGATCCCTGGCAAAGAGTATGTATGTATGTGTACCTTCAATCTACAAATAATAAGATCGCCTTCTTGTGTACAGAAACTCTCCAACCAGATAACTTTTGTGGAAATTAAACAGGCCATCGAAAAGAAATCTAATAATCTGGATCTTATGAAGTACTTGGACCAGTACATAAGTTTGTTAAGTAAGTGAGGTGCCCCTAAAAACAATACATTTTAAACTAATTCATTTGACATTTTAGCTGACGACTCGCTTGGATTTTTCCGGAGAGTGGGGGATATGGGTGGCGGTGTGTACGTCGTGGACATGGAACATGCCTTTGAGTCGCTTGCCTTTGTTTGCGTCGAGTCTGTCATCACGGAACGTTTTGGCTCGAAGGCAGCTCGCATATTTCGAGTGATTCGGTGCAAGAAATACATAGAACAGGAGGACTTGCAGAAGGAGGCCATGATCCCCTCCAAAGAGGCCAAGTCGCTGGCCTATAACTTGTTCCAGGAACAGTTCATACACGTGAAGATCATTAAGAAGCCTGGCGGTGGCAGCAATGGTCCCGCCAAAGCATTTTATCTCTTCCAGGTCAGAGAAAAAGATGTAAGTAACGTCAGCTAAAGGTATGTGTTATATTTACTGTAACCCACTGATTGCAGACGGTGAGAATGCTGCTGGATGCCAGCTACAAGTCCCTCTATAACACCATCGAACGATCCAACTTTGAGAAAAATGAACACAAGGGACTCATTGAAAAGTCCCAGAGGCTGGACAGTATAGTTGAGACAATGAAGGAACGCGGCGAGTCTGACGACTATATTGCTGAGGTGGATATCTCTTTACTGAAACAAAATCAATTATAACCCGCCCATTGCATTTCAGATTGTAGAGACTTTCACACCACCCGAGTGTGAGATCCTTAATAAGGTGAAAAATCGGATAAAGACTTTGTCGAAGGCTGAACTGACCCTGGACGACACCATCTTCCTGCTGCAAATGTATCAGCATCATTGCACCTCGCTTCCGACGGGCATTCGAAAATTTAAATAAAAGGTAGACTTAGGCTAACAGATTGTCTTGTTTATTATGAGTTTAACTTTCCTTAGGTGGGGTTTTTTGCTTGTTTTTGGGTTCTGCAGAAAAGGATAAACTGGTACATTTTTACAAAGCGACTTTAAAAATTACCACTTGCTTGCAACTAATTTATTCTTTTTTCCTTTAAAGAATATAACTACTTAATTAGCCGAGTATAAACTTTTGACAAAGTATTTAGTAAATTTTCACATTTATTAAAACACACATATGCAAATAAAATGACTGCACGGCTAATCACAGGCTATTTAAATAAGGTATGCTAAAGAAGGCTAGTTACTTTCGGGAGTTATTACACTCCGTTTCCGATGTACAATTCGCTGTTCGCGGTGTGCTTTTTGCAATTTTATAAAGTGCTGTTCCAGGGCATCAAAGTCTATGCCACTTTTGTACTCCAGTGAGTTGCGCTCATCTCTGCGGAAACAATCGAATTATTATAAAAAACTATATCAACCATGGGAGGTTCTTACATAGGATCTTGGCCCCAGTAGTTGGGTACGCATTGCAGACGATTCCGAAGGGTATCAAAGGCTTCTGTCTGCGGCAGTAACATAAGGATCCCAAACAGTGCGTGAGCCAAGTATTGGGCATCCGCTTTATTTGCTTTGGAGACGAGCGTGAGACGTAAAGGAGCGAATATGGGAGACTCTATCAACTGAACCAGTTTGTCCAACTCGGTAAGCAGCTCCAAGGTGATTTCCACATCAGCACTGCAGAACTTGATTTTTACATAATAGGTAATTAATTATTAGTTTGATTTACTTACAATAATGTCACCAAGCGGGACACATGCTGGTAGCTCTGAGATAACAAGCACAAGGACAGCGTGGAAACTGGACAGTGGGCCCAACTCTTGTAGAGACATTGAAAAAGGTCTGCCGACTTTTCGTTGGAAATATTTCGCAGGCTAGTACGCAACTCGAAAAGCTCAGTTGAGGTGAGAAGAATGATGTTTAGCAGGCGCACAACCGTGGATGCAAACTTCAAGTTGGGCACCTCCTCCGCTATTATTTCGGCAAAAGTGCGGTAAATATATTCGGCGTTCAGCAACACACAGAGTTTTCTAAAACGAAAAGTCTTATGTTTATATTTAAAATTAAAACAAAATCTTTTTTGATGTTACCTTATAATAAGGCTGGCTCTGTTCTCCAAGATAAGTTTCTCCTCGCTGAAGAGATTCAATAAGCTAAGTAAAAACTTACGATAATGCGATTTGTTGAAGTCGTTTAGCTCTGCAAGATTTTATAGTTTAGACCCATAACAGGAACGATAAAAAAATGTTTTCAATCCTACCCCTGCTATCCTGGGAGTTAACGATTTCCGCCAAAACTGACAGACTTTGTAGTACTACCTCATCCGAGTTGTCGGCCAGCGTTGACAACAGGTTGTTATTCAAGTTGCTGGCGTGCACAGACATTTCATTTGGAAAATTGGTGAACAGATGATGGATCCACTTGAGCACAGCGATCTTAGTGTGCATAGAGTTGTGCGTGAGATACTGCGAGAGAACGTCCATGATTGACCGCAAATCAATCTTGGCCACAGTTTGCGTTTTCAGCTCCTTGGTGGACACAAGCAACATCATTGAGTTGTTAACGGACACGGCGCTTTCTTTAATGCCTACAAGTTAAGTTAAATATAAAAAAAGAGCTCATCTTAAACAGAAACATTATCTTACTTCTTTTGGACTCTACGTTGTACTCTAGGCATGGTAATATCGCCGTAAATATCCCGCTGGCATAGGGCAGCACGTTAGTGCCAAATATCTGCACAAACTCCCGGATCCAGGTGATTGCAGTGGACTTGATGAGCTCATTGGGCGATTGTGCATGTGTAATGAGCGTGTTGATGGTGTCCTCCATCCTCACAGAGGAAGAGTCGTTCCTTATGGACTTAAGGAACTGACTGATTGTGGTCTCACACATACGCTGGATCTCCAGTGTGTTGTCCTCGAGCATGACAAACAGCCCGTCCAGAATTTCAGTCAGGTAGTTGACCATGTTAATGTCCGGCACGGCGTTTAGGATCGATATCCACGATATAACATACTGACGGGCAAAGGCATCTTTCACATAGATGTGTTCCCGCAGCAACGGAATGAAGGCCTGCAGGTTGAAGGTCTGCGATGATTCTGTGACTATGTCCTACAAAAGGTTGCGAAAAATATTTACGATACATTAAATGTAGCTTTTTAAAAATAACAGCAACAGAAATACCTTTAGCAGGCGATCCAACAACTCGCTGCCATCCTTGACCATTTGATCTGAGTCGGTGACGAGTCGGGATAGTGCTGCAAACAACTCCGGGAAGAAGGGAATGATGGCGGATCGGGCCACCTTGACCACGTTGTATAGGGACTCGCAGGCGAAGTAGCGCACACGCAGATCCGGATCGGAGAGGCAGGTCATGATGGGCGTCACCAGCCCGTGCACATACTTGTCGGAGTCCTAAAAAGTCATAGATGAGCAGCTGTCTAGATAGAACGATGACTAATACATATGTACCTTTCCCAGCCCTAATCCCGTGGCTGCGAGACCGATAAGCGCCCCTTTTCGCCGGTTCGCGTCCCGTGATGTGGCATAGTCGGTGGAAAGCACTTCGATCAGCTTACGGATCTGGGCCGAGTTGTTCTTGTTGTTGAATTCGGTGACCATTCTGGCGGGATTTGAATTTCCAATTGGGATGACGAATCAGTGGGTTGCCCCAAAAACAGTGATACTCACTTCTCGATCTCCTGCGAGGCCAGTTTTCTCTTTTCGTACACCTTGTCGCCCAGTGCCTTGGCGCAGGACTCACTTAGAGGGGCGTACGGCGGCTCCATTCTGCAATCTAATCAGAATAACAATATAAATATTTTTTGTTGGCTTTCAATCAGCTGGCAGCTAATAGTGATGGTCTCTTGGTTAATCGAATGTTGCTCTTAAAAAGGCGATAACGGTTTGTTTACCTTATCAAAATAATCGAGTGTGGTACTTTTGCATGGTATTTTATACCGCAATCACGTTTGCATAAGGACGCGCTAGTGCATTTTCGGTAGTTTGTTATTGGGAGTTCCGTATTTATATAATTAATAAAATACGATGGAGAAGCTTATGTCGGCCAAAACGTGTGTTAAACTGTTGCAGGTGAGTAAGCTAGTCGTCGGAAAATATAACATTTCCTATAAAACAACGCTTTAATTGACAATCACAGGTGATGCCCGGTGTGCAGCAGGCGGCCACATCTGGAGGCCTGGGGATGCTCGCTCCGCCGCTCCAGAACCTGCTTCAGATGCAGCAGGTTCGCCACCGACAGACCAAGCACTGGAGGCCCGAGTTCAAGCGGCTGCGCAAACTGAAGTTTGTAAAGATGGATCTGCCCAATCTGCGCGAGAAGCAGGAGGACATTAGCAAGGAGGAGATGCGCAGCCGGATGAAGGAGCGCGGTGTTCTGCCGCCCCGCCCCTGGATGGAACGTCCTTTCCACATCAGCTGCACCGGTGGCATCTTCGAGGCATATGTCCCACCCGAGGGAGACGGCAAGAAGTCGATCATCTCGACCACAGGAGCCAAGCAGAAGCTGGAGTTCCTGGAGAAGAAGTCCAAGAGCCTGATGGCCGTGCGCAAGATTCGCTCCTACGAGGAGAGCTTCAGCAGCGACGAGTTCGGTGCCGAGGCCCAGGAGATCTATATCAAGGCGCACACGCACATGGCCGCCAAGGAGAAGTACAAGATCCGCGAGTATGTCAGCGAGCGCTGCTATCCGGAGATGATGCACAACGTCAAGGACAAGACCATTCGCTGGAAGTTCCTGCAGTCGCTGGAGCCCCCTCGCGTTGTCCACGCCCGCGTCACTGAGGTGATTACCAAGGAGAACCAGTTTGCACAGGTCACCGTGCGCTTTCACAGCCAACAGATGCTGGCCATCTACGACCGCTTCGGCCGTCTGATGCACGGCAGCGAGATCCTTACCAAGGACGTCCTGGAGTACGTGGTGTACGAGAAGCACATCTCCAACGAGTACGGCAAGTGGCGGCTGCATGACAAGATCATCCCCGATTGGTTGCCGGCTAAGCAGCCTGCTCCCATTACCTATCGCCTTGTAGAAGACGCAGAAGAGGAGCTACCCAAGGAACTGGGATCCGGAGACGAGACTAAACAAGTAGAGGCAGGCAGCGAGCAGCCCAAGGAGCAACTGCAGTTGGCTACCCCAGTTGAGGGTCGGGCTAAGCCCTCTCTGGCCCTTTGATTGTACTTTTTGTGGGCCGCCTGGCGGCTCAGAAGGATGCACGTTAATGTTGTCAAATTATAATTTTAAATATTATTTTGATTTGTCTTTGTTTTATTGTGTTCTTGATTTTTGAATTCAGTTGAAGTCCAATTTGGAGGCGGAAAAACAAGGAGGTACCAATCCATATTACCATTAATTTTTAGGGAATCCAAAATCTTTGTTGGGGGTTTTATAAGGTTCCTATTCTATTTTTATAGTTATGTTTATCCAAAGTGAGGAAAACACACGCAAACGAGATTTTGTTATGGTTTTTTACAATGTAAGGGACATTTTTAAGCAAATGCAGCAACTAAAACACTTAATTAACTATTGTGCTGCGGAAGGTACAACTTCTATTGACTAGTTATAAGTCCAGATAGTCAGCTCAGGGAATAATCCTGTGGTTACAAGTACCAGTTATAACAACTTCCCAATTGTAAATCTTTTAAAATAAGGACACAAACTAGAAAGAGATCTAGTGATCAAGTAATACACATACTAGTTAATATATGTTTATGGTATATTTATACAAAATGTAGTAAAGCTAAAGCTTATGGTTGCTAGTTATAAATACAGGTGTTCACTCAGTAGATTACATACAGAAGTTCGTCATGGATTGTGTGGACATTCAACAGAGAATACAATAAACAGTATCAATAAATAGTGCACATATATATACAAGCAAGATCAGTAAAGCCAATTCAATCGGGGCACCCATATCACACGAAGCTGCTGCTGGGCTCGTCAAGGTAAGCACACCGCGATCCCGCCTCTTCCAGTGCCTTTCGTCCCAGTTCCAGGGGAATTTTGCTCACAAACGTTGCTGCAGGTGTGGATGTATCTTTGGGTGATGTTGGGATCTGTTTGCTGGGGGAGAACTTGTTGCAATAGTTTCCCGTGGGCTGGGCCACCGCCACGCCCCAGTTGGAGGGCTTGATGGGCAGCACCTTTGGCTTGGGCGGCAACGGAGGCGGCGCTTTGGCAAATTCAGTTTGGTCCTGCGCCTCGGCAGGCAACTCAGTCTCTTGCTCCTGGTCAACCTTCATGGGCGACACCGGCTGCTGGCTGCGAGTGATGGAGAGTCGCGGAGCCGGCTGCGGAATCTCCGTTGGTGAGGGCGGCACCTTGCTCACGGGACTCAGGCTGGCGCGCACCTTGCGCAACTTAGAGACGGCCGCGCTGAGATTCTCCTTGTTTTTCAGGAAGTCGGGCAGGTCGAAGTTGATCTCGGTGCCACGCTGATCCTCCAGCCGTGCCAGCTGGGCTCGCTTCAGGCCCTCGAGTAGTTCATCTGAAATTGAATAAATGGGATCGTTAGTTGGACATTCTTTCAGGGAGGCCAGTGCTGCCAGCAACCTGTTTGTAAAACAGGACAGATCTACCTTACAAGAGAGAACAGATTTACAAATAGATAAAGGCAGCTCAAAAAATAAAGGAAAAAAGGGGAAAATGGCAGCACTGCTACCCACCTTGGTGCTCGGCTACTCGCTCCGTCACCTGCAGCTTCACGCCCGCCTTCAGCTTGGCTATGATGGGCTTCTTGGGATCTGTGACCTGAGTGGTGGCCTCCTCGGACTGCTGACTGCTAGTGGACTTCTTCTTGAGCTTGGGCAGCTTGCTGCCCGGAATGTTGCTGCCGTCGCGCGCCTGGCGACGCATACGCTCGAACAGCGAGGAGGACGTTTCCGAGGGCGCCTCGTTGGACTTCATCGAGCAGAGGTCGCTCGGCCGGGGCTTCTCACTCGCTGCTGCATCGGCTTTACTAGCCAGCAGCTCGTTGAACACCTTGTTCGTCAGCTCGTCCAGCTGCCCTTGGGGCAGCGGCTTCATGGGTTTGCTTTGCTTCGGCGGCATGCTACTGCCGCCGCCTGACTGAAAATCCGGGTTGAGCAGCAGGATGCGCAGCCGCTGGCCATCGGCCATGGTCACCGGTTGATTGAGGTCCAAAGGGGCTTGGGTGTCCCTCATGATCACCTGCACCTGCTCCATCTTGTAGTTGTACTTCTGGAGAATGGGCCGGATCACCTCATGCAGCTGCTTCTTGGGCTTGCTCTTCACCGAGATCACCTTGGGATCGGGCAGGTCCAGCTTGAAGGCCACCCGCCGCTCAATCAGCACCTCCTTGCCGGCCAGCATTTGCGATGGCTGCTGCACATCGATGGACTTGGTGGTGCCCTGGAACACAATGTCGTAGTAGGGGTACACCAGGTTCCTCTTCTCCAGCAGTCGCTCCACCAGTTGGCCCACTGTCTCCCCAGGTCGCGTCTGCACAATGGTAGTGGCTCCGTCGGTGAGGATCACCCGGCACAGCGAGCACACGCTCTCCGCACTGGCTCCCTGTCCCCCGGTAGCTGTTCCTGCGTCAAACGAGGACAACGACGAGCGAGAGCTGTGCAGGTCGCTCAGGGAGTTCTGCCCGGAGACGAGCTTCAGGGACGCACTGGTCAGCAGGGCGGGTGGTGGAAGCGGTGGAGCCGGCATCAGCGAGTGCTGCAGGTCGGCCATTATCTCCGTGCGATCGCGGGACTTACTCCGCGTCTTTCGGTGCCACGGAAGCAGGCTCTTGCGCCGCCGATCCTCTGCATTGCTAACCGATTTTTTGAGCTGTTAAAATAAAAGTTTCTTCGTTAAAACAATAATTCATTGGCTATATGTACAGCTGCGGCAGAAAACGCAGCTCAGCAATTGGAAATGCTTTTTATTGAGTCACTAGACTTAACACTCACCTTTGAGGAGGCGGCCAAGTGAAAATTTGTCTTGAGCAGCTCGTCCAGATCGGACCCACTGTAGGGCAGCGGCTGGTTCTTCTGCTCCGCCTCCACGCAGCTCTTGTACATGTCGGATCGGATGAAGCGCTGGTAGCTGTCGAACTTCATCAGGTTGAAGATCTGCTTCTGGGCGGGCGCAAAGATGTCCGGAGCGGCGCTGGCCAGCTTCTCCGCAGTAAGGCTGCGTGCCTGCGAGTCCACGTTGACGGGGTCACTGCTGTTGTTGGCCAGGTGCTTCCCGAAGATCTCCCGTGCCTGCACCACTCGTTCAGCTTCCGATTCCAGCATGCGGTATCGCTCGCAGGCGGTCCAGAAGTAGATGTTCTCCGCGGAGAACTCCTTCTTGAGGAACTCGGAGAAGGTCTGCATGCCGGCAGCATCCTGCAGCATCCGCTCGAAGGAGCCGCCCCAGCTGCTGGGACAGCCATGGTCCTGTGCCGGATCCTCTGCAGTCACTGACACTGAGATGGCGGAGGGTGGGGCAGGCGTGGTCAGGATCTTGGGCACCTGCAGCAGGCTCAGCTGCTGCTGGCTGCGCGTCGCCTTCAGGTCCGAGTCCAGCATCAGCGTCTTGATGTACATGTCGTTGTCGGAGGCGTTCATGGAGGCAGTGCGTCTCACAGGCGACGACTGGCCCTGCTGCTGCTGCTTGGCCACCTTGTCGGAGCGGGGCGTGCGGAAGGAAGACTGTCCCCAGGCTCGGCGGAAGGGCGAGGCATTGGCGGGCAGAGCACGGTTCTAAAAAGTCAAGAAAAAATGAAGGCAGCGTTAGAAACAGGTTTTTAAGTGTATTTTACAAGTATAAAAATATAACATCATGCAAGCAGGAAATTCTACACCATATTGTACTAAAAGAAACTACGTTATTTATAGTATGGGGGGGGTGGGCTTTTTTTTTTTTTTTTAAAATATAAATTTTTTTTTTTTTAAAAAAATAACTTATGAATCTTCCTATAAAGAAAAAAATCTAAACACAAAAAAACTTTTTTTTTTTTTTTTTTTTTTTTTTTTTTTTTTTTTTTTTTTTTTTTTTTTTTTTTTTTTTTTTTTTTTTTTTTTTTTTTCCCCCCAAATTTTTTTTTTTTTTTTTTTTTTTTTTTTTTTTTTTTTTATTTTTTTTTTTTTTTTTTTTTTTTTTTTTTTTTTTTTTTTTTTTTTTTTTTTTTTTTTTTTTTCCTTTTTCAATATTTTTTATTTTTAAAAAAAAAACCCCCCCCCCCCCCCCCCCCCCATAATAACTTTAAATCTTCCTATAAGAAATCATACTTTAAATGAAATTTTAAAACTTAAACTATCCCTAAAAATTCGAATGGTACTGTGAAACATCAACTGTTAATCTCTCGAAATAATACTTTTTCGTGTAAAGAAGGATTCAAATATCCAGGAATGTTAAGTTTTTGTTCAACAACCCTTGATGTTTCAATTAAAATAAACTTGTTTCAAGTGCAAGTACCCAATAGATAGCAGAGAGAGAAGACATCGGTTGTTGGGCCATTTACAACTACAAATTGCGGGCATCTGGAGGAGTCTGTCATTATCAT
The DNA here is from genome assembly GCA_018150695.1 of Drosophila oshimai. Taxonomy (NCBI): domain Eukaryota; kingdom Metazoa; phylum Arthropoda; class Insecta; order Diptera; family Drosophilidae; genus Drosophila; species Drosophila oshimai. The sequence continues at coordinate 386,391 of JAECWM010000323.1, read as the reverse complement.
GGTCAGACGGGCACGATAAACTTTTGAACTCCTCAAGCCAACTCATAAATGTGTTTGTGTGACGCATGGTGTCTCCCCCTCCGAAACTCTGTTTCCCAATTGTGTGTTAAGACATTCTGGAATGGTTCTATGTTCCCCTATGCTGATGATGATGATGATGGTGATGCCTCTCTCCCAGTTGCCATTCCCTTCCATTTACCGCACTTGCAGCTAAGATACGATAATCGCTGCTCAAACAGACGGAGAGGAGAACCTCTATTCTCATACTGGATACTGGTCATTGTACATGTGCATTTCCCACCGACTGACTTTTCGTTTAACGACAGCTTTTGTGCGCCATCCCCTTTGGCGAGAGATTAATGAATTCCACTCCTAAACCCATCATTCTATTCAGATCTCAAGTTTCGCAGAAACCATAACTCACTTCCAGCTCAAAAAACAGAAAAATACATTTGTTTTGTCGGCTGGCGCTGATTGTTATAGATAAAAGAGAAATTTTCAACACATCCGGTTGGTTTTAACTTACTCTCTTCACGAACTTAAAAGGGGAAAAAGCATTTTTCATTCATTTTTGTTCATTAATAGAAACCAATTGGCATCGAGCTGGGCAGGTTCATTTATATAATTTATAAAGCGGTTCGACACACGCTACCAATTGAGCTGATTGAGCTGACAAGGCAATGAAAAACTTCAATCAAACATTCTCATATTTTTTAAGAGAGCTGCAATTTCATCATCTGAAGAAACTTTTTGTGACGCCATAAGAAATGCAAAAGATATGCATACATTTATAAAATGCAGTATGATAAAGCATAAAGAACCGAGTTTTTATCGCTCTGTTAAAAAACAAACCAAAATATGTGGGTCAAAATACATAAAACTACTTAAGCTGCACTTGAGTTTGGCTTTGTTTTTACTTGGAAAGGGGCCAAATATTTCAGAAATTCTCCAAGCGGGACAGGCGACTGAAAAACACTCATCACAATCAACGGGTAAACGTAAATCAACGCTGATTGCCAAACAATAGGAGGCGACTGAGGAGGGGGGATCGGGGGTCCAGTCGGTAAGTAGGAAGTGAGCAATTCGCCAAAGAAAATAATTAAAATAAATAAGTGAAGGCTAATTTACAGATTGTCGACTCCAAGCTGCACAAACGAAATCGAATGGAAACAAAGGCAGAGAAACCAAATTTACTCAGAGTGAACCGTGCAAGAATGAGCAACAATTAAGTCCAACCACTAAAATATCACACAGCAAAAAGTACACCGAAAAAAAAACACTAGCTTGCTTCCATTCCGTTCCACTCACTGGACAAAAGAAGGGGAGTGCGGGGCGGGGCATATTTCTCCGCTTCAGTGGACACTGACTTGGACATTTTCCGGTGCCGCCATGGTGGGTACGTTCACATTCCCATTTACATGGCCCTCTCTTTCAGACTTTTCATATTAAACTCTTTATTGCACACTGAGAAAAAATCAACCATTTCTATAATGACTTCTTAATTACAGCTAATTATGTTTAAAAATCTTTAACTTGGGGAATAACATGAGAACTTTTCGTTGATGGGGTTTTAATGTGTCAAATTCAAGTTTAATTAGTAACTATTACGTAGTTAGTGACCTTTCTGATTTTCTAAAATGTCTTCTTCCTTTAAGTTCTGAAACTTAAGATCTCTAGGCTTCTATGGCTTTTTTTTTGATAAATATCGTGGTAATTGGGACTTTTCTCCAAGTGTAGTTATAGACTCGGCTCAACTCTGTGGTCTGGCTTCATCTCCATCTCCATCGCTCGCTTTTCAGCCGAGTGCCAAGTCATTGAGCTGAGTTTGCATTTCGAGGCTGCGGAGAGCAGAAAACAAACAAAGTCCCACGAGTGAATTATCCGCAATGGCTTTCGGCTCGGGTTACCACCACTCTTTGTGCTAAGCTAAGCCACAATATAATTTCTCTATACACCCGATCTGCAACCTGTCGCCTTCTGGGGTGGCACTTAATTAGCAGGGCTCCGGTAATTGGAGTCTGGAGCCGATGGAACCGCAACGGTCTGCTGGACACGCTGGGAAATTGAGATCCATCGAAGGGTTTCGAATTGGTTCTTTTTTCGGGGGAGTCCGCCTTGGCGGCATGGCGATATCGGCCACAATCGGGGGCCCAGACACTTGAGAATATCACGTAGTCTCGTTCGGGGTACCCACCCTCCCCAGTTGGCTCTGGCAAATATCACGCATATCTGTTTCTTGGGAAATATGTACATTTGTACATTTCAGGCGATAAGCAGAACGATATGTGCACATATCATGTGTACATATGACGAAGGTTTTGGGGGTGTGATTCAAAGACTCAAATATTTGTATCTGTCTAGAAGTTCCCCGAAGTGTGCCAGATATTCAGAGAATTTCTGATAAATCATACCAGCCCTTATATGTAGCTTTGTGTGGCTGTATTTTTGAACTCATACAGCTGCGGTCAAATTAATAAAGTGCAGATTTTGATGCACAGATTTCCACTATTTCCACTACTTTTGAGTTTTATTGTTTATGTCTAAATTTTTGTTTTAATTTTTTGAAATGCCGTCGAAATTCTTAATCACCATTATCTTCCTCAGAAATAACTCCAAATTTAGCTTTTAAATACTTGTATAAAATTTAACTTAAAAATACTTATTTCAAGTTTATTTCATTGTTATTTTTTTTTTTAGCTAAATTTTTTAGCTAAATAGGATTTAAAAACTTAACTTAGAAACGAGTTCTAACTCTGACCACCAAAATTAAATATAAATTCATGATACCTCTAAAAACCGTACTTGATCGTTCAGGAACTATACTTTATTATTTACTTGCTTAATTTAACTTTTGTGGTAATATTATTTTGACCCCCATTGTAGGCGTGAGTGTGCAGCTCATTCCTTATAGAGGCCACAATGAAATCGAATCTTATCTGACGAAAGGCCTGCGATTCAAAATAAAGCGAAAAGTGGGCGACTTGGGGGTGGCTCATGCGACAAAGAGAGAGGGAATGGAGGAGAACGAAAGACAGAGGCAGACTCGTTAGGAATGCAAATGATAGACTAACCATAGGCGTTGGTAAACCCGTAGTTCTGAACCTACCCGTAACCCGGCTTGGCAGCTTCGGATTCACTGGATTTTTCTTTATTTTCGCTACTTTGCGACTTTGCTGTTTTAATTTCGTTTTTGTGGTATTCCCAGGCAAGGGTGTATCTGTGTGAGTGCGTGGGCAATGCAATGGCAGAAAGCGAAAACGTGCCGCTGTTGTCAACTCTTTTTGGCTTTTGGCTTCGGCGCTTCACTTCACTTCACTTGGCTTTCGCACTGGAATTCACTGTTCCGCACTTGGCTCTTTGGCTTTATGTAATTGCTTTATTTCACTGGGAAGTACTAGTATCTTTCGGTTTGGGTTAATAAATCCGTTCGGAGAGTCGCGTACCCGCCGCTTCAACGCGTAAAGTATCTGTGAGATGCGAGCGAAAATCTTTACATTATCGTCGTTAGCCATTAGCTCGAATGCCAGATACAAGAGAGCGGAGAGCGCAGCTCAATGAGGGAGAGAGTGCACTGGGAACAAAGCGTGTGTGAGAGGGAGAGAGCGATCTTGGGGCCAACAGCTGGTTTAACGATTGGGGGAGGCAACGAAATGGCGCTCTCCCATTCTCGAATTTCGAACTCGACTCGTCGTTGCTTACTCATTTTCAATGAGAAGGCCTTTTATTGTTGCCCTGTACATTGCTCTTTGTTGTTATTATTGTTATTGCTTTTGCTGTTGCCTATTTGCCCGACACCGGCTGCTGGAAATTGCTTTTGTTGTTTGCTTTGCTGTTTATGAATGAACTGCACACACAGCTTGTGGGTGTGTTTGGTCTCTCTCCCTCTCTCTCTCTCTTTCTCATTTTTTCTCTCTCCCCAAGTGACGCATGTTTTTTGGCTTAATTAAATGCCTTTTGGCTTTTTGGCCAATTAATTAAGTTGCTTAGCGCATTTTGGCCACATTTGAACACACAAACTTTTTGTTGTTCAGCGTTTGCATGCCCATTTAAGTAGGCAATGGAATGGGCCTAATGAGACAAAAACAAAGTTGCTTGCAAAAAGTGCCGCCGAGTAAATAAATTGCTCTAAAAATAGCCAAAAACGCTGGCAAATAAATTAAGCGATCCCCATTCGAATGATGTAAACAAAGAGAGCCAGACAATTGGAATAATTAAAATGCCAAGCAAAGGCAACTGGAATGCGGGCGGTTGCTGCTTTGTTGTTGTTTTTGCTTTTTTTGCTGCGCATTTGGTTGATAAATTAAGCAATTTGCAGATATACAAAGCAAAGAGCGGGGCAAGAGAGGAATAGTGGAGAGAAGGGAATAGCGAGATAGGAAATTTAGCGAAAAGAACGCGTGGAGACCCCCCATCTGCGGCCAATTTCCAGATCATGTGAGCCCTGGAAAACTTTTTATTTTTCTTTTCGCCGCGGGTGCGTTTTTGTCTATAATTTCACAGTAATTTATGATTTGTTTAGCTAATGGCAGTGGGCAAAATAACAAAAAAAAGGCAACGATATTTTTTCCACATTTTACGCACTTTTGCTCTGGTTGTGCGTGAAGTAAACGAGCTTATTTTCGCCAATTCAATCTTTTCCGTTCCCAAATCCACAAAGTGCAACAACAACCAGCGTTTTACATTTTTGAACAGTGAAACCTCAATATGTCGAATTATTATCGTTACTATATTATCATTAGTAGTATGAATTTTGAGTTTAAAAATTCAAATTAAATTAAGTCACTAACAGAAAATAATCCTGCAACTCTTTGTCCCATGATTCAAATTTTTGTGCTTAATGAAGTTTGACTGTTTTGTTTTTTGTGAACAATTGCGCACATTTAATTAAATTTCCGGCGTGCTGTTTGTTTTTGTTGCTTCTTTTTTTCGTTAATTTTATGGAAGCCAATGCGGGTCACATGCTTTCTGAATTCTCCAGGCGGAAGATATACATTTTTATACACATTTATCCACAGGAATCATGCGGATATGTGGCTTGAATTTTTACAATACCCACAAACGTTTAACGACTTTTATACGGCCCCAATGTGTGGGCAATTCAAAGAAAATATTTACTTAATTTCTTTATTGACGAATGGAAAGGGTAAACATCGGCGTGGGCTATTTCCCCACTTGGCAACAAAAGGGGCCAGTGATGTGACCAGTGGGCTCATTGAAAAGTGAAATGCACACACGTCGCCCATGCAAATTAAACAATTAGAAAGTCATTATGGCCGGCAAGTGTCGCCCCGATTTGGAATTAGATGGGGACATCTTCACTTGGGGTGACACATTGCATACCTATAGGTGAGTTAATGAGTCAAAGAAGGTATTATAAAAAAAAAGTCTGACGCTGAATCTTTTAAACATTTCCTTAACTATTCAGAATTCGTTGAAGTATCCCACGAATTGTTCAAACTCTTTAAATTACTTTTAAGCTGACCGAAAATCAAGTAAAAATCTGCTAATTTTTTATAATTTAAATACACTAAAATTTTATTATGTGAACGACACTTGACTTGATTTTACTATTAAATTTCAATTAGTTGACATAAATCATTTCCTTTTTTAAATTAATATATGTTCAATGTAATTGGTAATCTCAACCTACAAATGATCTTTCCCAATTTTTATTCAACAAAACTCATGCATTCCTAGTCTCTATATTACAAAGTACACCTGGTGATCGTAAGTCTTGAATGATCTTCCATAATTTCAGCCCTGATCCTGCGCAGAATTGAACGATGATCGATTTGTGGCTCTACAAACAAATGAATTTTATTTGCCAATAAACTAAAACGATATTGCGCAATCCGTTTAGCAGAGAGTTAGGATGCATCGCAGGGTAAACACCATAAAAACGACGAGTTCAAAGATCACTCGGGGATCACTCTGGGGGATTCGCTGGAAGCCAGGTGCCGCCATACGGACAACCGTCAACGGATTGGACTGTACGAGCCCGTATTAATGGGAATTGATTGACGACGACTCGGGCGTAAATAAACAGCTTCCAGCTAAAAATTATGAAGAGCTGGCGTAAACAAATTTCGAGCTGAACGGAACGTCTCGGAGCGGAAAGAAAAGGAGTGGAACGAATCGAATCACCTTGGCGCCAGCTGGGAAAGTACACTCAACATATTACAATGGCCTAAGCTACTAGAGATTGGCAAGCATTTCACAAAGAATTTTCTAAAATAGATTTATTAAATCTACATTTTTAGAACGTAAAGCTTTTAATACTTTTGCATATTTCTTCCTTATGCAAAGTTTAAAGTAATTTTATATTGAAAAAAAATTAACTATCTTCAAGTTATCTTTTATAAAAAAAACAAAAACAAACAAAAAAACTTTTAAAACCAATTGGGGCCTAAGAAAAATACCTTCAATTTAGACTTTATAATATGTTTTTATTTTAATATTTGTAGGTATTTTATTTATAAGTTAATCTAATAAATTTGACTTAGAGATAGGAAATATGTTTATCAAAATGTAAGGTAACTACATTAACTAAGAAGTGTGTATTTATAAAATCTTTTTAATAATGAACCATTAGGTGCCTAATGATTAATCATTAAAAATATGTAGACTGTTTTTATTATTTAATGCATGTGCCTAAAGTGAAGTTCCATTTAATTGTTGAGTGTATGCCCAGGAGATTTGTACCCAAGGGATCTGAGTGTAGCTGGAATCTAGAAGTGACTCACTCGCATGACGTTGGTGGTGTCGCGCAGTGGCGGTGGTTTGCTGAAGTCCATCTGCTGCACTGCATCCGGGTCGCTGAGGGATCTCCGCAGCGTGGTAACCGACGCCCTCTTTGCGTGGAAGGAGCCGCGCAGGAAGCGCGCGAATTCGCAGGCGGCGTTCCGTCCCACCCGACAAACGGCCCTTGGGGGCGTGACCTTGAAACTGGGCAGCAGGGGGGCGTGCATCTCGAAGGAGGAGTCCGGCGAGAGGTTGCGGCTGTTTGAGCTACCCGACTGCGATTGGTCGGTCAGATTGGAGCTGGCCGAGCTGATGCCGTCGTCGTGCTCCTCCTCGTCATCGGAGCTGCTGGGGACGTCTCCTGGTGCAGCTGTGGGAAGAGGTCTGCAGCCCAGCTGCTCCTGGTCCCTGCTGCTGGTTATCCTGATTAGAACTGGGGAATCGGCTCGGCTCTCCTCCTGCTCTGGTTCACTGAGTTTCCGGCTACCACTTCTACGCTTGGTGGCCGAGCTGAAGAACTGCAGCACTCGGGAGGCACTGCGGCAGCTCCTCCGCTCCGCCTGGACACGAGCCAGGGCCATGGGTGGTGGCATCAGGTCCTCCGCCTCGGCACATCTCCTGGGCAGTGGACTGCCCTGCTGCTGCTGCTCCTCTCTCACAGTCTCGGGTAAGAGGTTTATCTGTGGCGAGGCACTGCGTCTGCCACTGGCGTTCTGGTAGAGCTCCCTGGCCTTCCGGCAGATGTAGGGAGAGCTAATCTTGGACTTGGCCTTGGGGGTGCTGGCCTGTCGCTCCTCAAAGTCCCGGACAAACCGGGCCAAGTGCTCGCGGTCCAGCTCCGTGAGGCAGCGGTGGCGCACGTGCTTGGGCGTGGAACCCGCCGATGATCCGGATCCTCCTGGACGGATTCGCTTGATCTCGAAGCTGCTGTCGAAGGTGCCGGAGTCGTTGAGTTGACTCAGCGACTGGACAAAGCGCTCCACCATGCTGGCGATGCTGTCGCCGCTCTGGAACTCTGGGAAATCTGGTTGTGGGCAATGGGTATTCTGGAGCCACTGCCTCGGCTATTGGTATTGTTCATGACGCGCACTTGCCTAAATGGGTTTGATGTGATTTAATTTGATTATTGTTGGCACTTTCAAAGCTCGCACACTGAGCAACTAAAACGCAAAGTTCTGGGGGAGATGCTCCCTGTATGTATTTTAGCCACGTTCACGCTGCTCGACTGTTCGCGAACGACTGAGTTTTCCGGGCCAAATGGCCTGCCAAAGGTAAACTTTTCACGCAAGTGGCGAAAAGCTATGCAAATTCTCTGGGACGCCTGCGCACCGCAGTCCTCGACTTCTTCGGTGTTGAGTAAGCACTTATGGACACTCGACTGCTTTCTTCAGACGTGCGATTCGCATGTGGAATAACTAAAGACTGACGGAAATTGTCACTTGTCGATGTCGCTGTCTGTGGCTCCAGCAGTGAGTCACCTAATGTGCCCCATAAGGGGATGCCATTTGCTTTACGCAATCAGAAAGTGTGGGATCACAAATCGAACCTCATAGTCCAAACAAAAGATGGAAAGAAAGAAATGTTTAAATTATGTTTATGGCTTAAATATATAGAACACAACTAATGGGGCGCCCATAAAAAGCGCTCTTTACTCGCTTCCCCTATCTGGCATCTGGCATTACCCCGTCGAAAGTCAACAACAAACTTTCTTATCAATATTTGAGTATCAAAAATAGCCAAAAATTCCCGTGTAAACAGCAGAAGGAAAAGTGTGACTGCGCAATATGAGCCAAGAACTTAATAGCTCTGACCCAAATGGAGAAAATATATGTATCAGCTTAAGACACACGAGAATCGTGACCACTCATGACTGTCTTATCGTTTGAGGGTCTCAAGGGTAACGTCGTCAATTCTGGGTCCAGATGGAACCCAGTCTTTGAGAATCACTCATTAAGTGCCTGCACTCGCGTCACAACGATGCTGTGAATAAGGTGATCTCAGATATTGTGGCACATAGGAAAAACTGTCATCTAAAATATGAGGGTTTGTAGTGGTTCTTGAGTCATAAAGTTTTAATATTAAATTTCTATCGCAAGCTAAGACCATTACCCTTCTTATTAGATGTTTAAGGAAATTCTCATAAAAAAATTCATAATTAAAAGTTAAACAGTCTTGATTGCACAATAGCCCCTATTCTAAGACATAGTATAACATAACATTTTCCTTAATCCCTAGTACACAAATTCTTCTGTGTAAATTAACGTGTGACTAACTAAAATGGGATTCAGTAAGCTTCGATGACGACAATAGATCAAAGTGATTTCTCGTATTGCGTCTCATTGTTTTCCGCCACGTAGTGTGACATCATTAGGAGAAGTAGAATCAATGAGATGAGAATACTTCCCCTATGAAAGTGATTAAATCGGCCAGTCTTTTTGCGAAATTCGGGGAAATTCCACAGGAATCACGGCCTGTGTAATAAATCTGGGAAGCTGTCTGGGGCTATTCCGTTGAATAGGTCAGAATCGGAATATCTGCCCCCGTCGACTATTTTTGGCATTTAAGTGGAAGCAAGAAGCATTGCTCTTCGATTTTTAAGTGGAATCTTTTGTGGGGTGAATTACTGGGTTCGTTTACACCAAAAGCAAATAAATAAGATGCTCGTGGGTTGTTTCAATGGGAATTCTCCGGGGGAACAGGGAACAGTCGAGCGGCCGGCGATTGGTTCTGAATAAAACGTTGCGTTTTTATTGCACAGTTGGTATTTGCTTGGTTATTTAATTGTTTTAAGTTCTTGAAGTGTTCGGGGAAAAGTTTATAAAAACATTTACACACGCCCACTCGCAGTTATTAATCAAATTTGTCTAGCGGGAAATACCGCATAATCATGTTTTTGTGGCATTTTAAGTCGCTAGCGATTTGCATGCGTTTGGTGGGCGGTTTTCGTCGTTTGACGCGGTTTTAAGCTATGACGTCGATTGGGGATTTCATTTGTTTGATTATTTTCCGTATCAAGGCAATGAAACGGAATGTTTTTTCAATGCGTTAGTGTGTGCAGTGGAATTTGCAGAGTTTATGAAACGAACAAAACAATTTCCGTGTGAGTTTTTTTTTCATACAACTTGAATATTATTTAGCACATTCTATTTTCGGGGCCAAAATCACGGAAAGCAGGCCACCAAAGGTAATTGACTGCTGTTTTTATTTATCCAGGCATTATTTGATGCGAGTGCGAGATTTTATTTGGGGAGCGTTGATGGATGTTGTCTGGGCTCAGGTAATTGGACCAGGTAAACAGTTGGCATCAGAGTTAACAATTTAGGTTCTTTATTTTTTATATTATAGTTCCATTTTTTTAAGGTGACTCTTGCTGGTTTTAAACGTACACTTTAGGGTTGTAGGTAAATTTTAATTAACTGTTAAGGTTTTAAACTTGAGGATCAGTTTTTATTGAGTAACCAAATACGTTGTGATCGAATGAACTGCGCTCGATGACTGACTCAGACTTTGTGAGCGACGTTTAGTGTTCGGAACGCTGTTAACCTGGCTCAGGTGAAAAACAACAACAACAACAACACGTTGCCCGTGGCAGCAGCAACAACAACTGGGAGCAGCTGAAACAGCAACAACGCAGCTGTTGAGAAAGAGAGCGCGTGCGCGCGGTTTTTGATCGCGGGGCGGCTTACAAGCGGCTTTCGCCGTTCTAGCTCTTCTCTTTTGTTGCTGGTCGCTTAGTCACTAAAACCTGAACATAAGTACTGACAACAGGGTGGAAAATTTACAGCAGTGTCAGGTGTTTTTCTTGCACTTGCCGAATGCAAAAAATCGAAACTGCAGGCAATTTTATATTTATAATGCGCATTGGGATTGGAATGAGTTCATAAATGTAAAGTAAACATGTGACAATGAAATATTAGAAGAAATAATGCTGGATTGTCTTTTAAAGAACAGTTACAAAAAAAAACAACCAGGTTGAAATAAAAGTTTTCCTCTTCGATTGTAATTTATTCCATGTAAAAAAATTAATTTTATTTTAAAGGCCTCATTTATTGTTATGGCTTAAAACGTGAAAATAAGTCAGACCAGAAATCAATTGAGATTTTTACTGAGTTGCAATACATTTAATGATAAGGAGATACTCGTTACCAAACAAAATATATTACCTCAATAAAAGCAGTAAATTTAATTTAATTATCAACAAAAAATTTCCATCAATGTAACCACACTGACATGATGGAACAATGCTTTAAAAAGCAAATATACATATTCCTTTCTTTCAGATTCCCCAGTGTTATTCCGGTTATAGATACATTGACTTTAGTGACTGAACACATCTGCAGCGTATCAAGCGATCGTCTAGTGCTCTTTTCTCCTTTGGTCTCCCTTGTCTGCCTCGGGGTTTTTTCAGCCAACTGCTTTGGGTCATATCAATTGGCAGGTTACGTGCCTGGAGCGCAAGGTGTTTATTATTAGCAGCAGTTCAGCATTTCTGACGTACTTCGGCCAGCCCCATTCAATGATCGCTCTTATTTTCGCTGCTATCAAAACATGGAGCACACAAAAACAATCGCACACAACGGCTATGTTAGGGCAGCTAAATAAAATGCATTTCAAAAATAAACATTTTGTTTGTCATTGGCCATTTGTGTTTGGCCTCTGGCATTTTGGGTTGAGTGCCAGCGACGACACTGATAAGACCGATGAGTGCAGCCACAACTTTAGACAGTTTCCAGCGAATATAATTACACGGCTGACGTATCCGATAGATACATTTGGCCAGCTAGTTTGGAGGTCTTTCCATTCCCACAGCGTCAGTTGGCAAATACGTTATGAGTTCTTTGGCCATGGTAATAGAAGTCGCAGACAGAGGCCGATTCGTGGCTAACCGTTGCACAAAACTTAAATTACCCAACGAAAAGGCACAAAAATCAACCTGTTTGGCTCGTACTCATTTCCCATGACGATCCATTGGTCACCTGACCTCAGGAAGGAAGCTAAGTAACGTTCATTTAGCTCCCTTATTTTACCTTTTGACTTTAGCACGAGGGTTGTTTTCCGTGCACCTGTGACGGCATGTGCCACTCCACTCATAAATAGGGAACCGCGCAGGTTGCCGCCAAAATGCCGTCAGACCAGAGTCAACCTGTTGGAACACCCGGCCAACTATGTCCCCGATTGCGTGTTTATTCAGACTAAAAATAAGTCGACTCACGAACAAGATAATGGGGTCGAAGGTGCACTTGACATGCTTACTCATTAGCCCACAAGCTAGCTAAATTAAAAATAAATGTAATTAATTTTATTTAACCATGTTAGGTTTCAAAAACATGTTTCTAACATGCATAAGAAATTCTTTAAATAAAGAAATGATCGATCGATTTGTAGGCGATATATCAACGTTACATTGACATGTTGTATAGTATATTAACATGTGTTATTTGAACTATATTTGAGATAATATTTGATTGTGATATTACTTATATTTGATATGTTTTAGTAGCTCTTTCCAAAAATTGAGAAAATAGTTTAAAATTTAAAATAAGACCGAATCGTTTCCACATCCAGATTCAGATTCAGAAAGAAGTTTGGGTTACCTTTTAGTCAGAGTTATAATATTATGCTCATTAATCACTCACTAACCAAGCACATCAAATGTAATCAATGAAATGCAAATAACACTTTACCACGTGTCCCACTTATATGGAGCAGTGAGCAAGTGGAGCACTGTTTGCTGATTACGACCATGAGAAAAGAAATAGAGCATTCTATCAAAGGTGCAAGAACGTGCTGAAATGGGCAAACAAAATAAGAGCCACAAGTTCAAACAGAGATTACTATTTCCAAACACCACACAGTATTTCCAAGAAAAACTTTGGTGTTTCACTCATGAGAGGGACAAGGAGCCCAGTGATAAAAGGGTGAATCGGCCAGAAGTCAGCCAAGCGTAAAGCTAAGCAAATAGTAACGGACACAATGTGAGTAATGTAATTTATGCCCGAGGGAATTCCAAACCTCCCCCTAATTACAGCTGAATTGTGCATAATTAGAGGCAGATTGGAGTGTCGAACATTTCCCCATCGCTTGACATGTTTGTTTTGGGGAGTCATCGATCAAGTGGCTGGCGATAAGTGTGAGACATATCCACATGTTGTCCGCTTACCTCGTTCTCCTCGGAGTACAGGCCACAAACGAGTTCTCGAAATGACATTTTTGCATTGAGATGGCTTTGTTTGTCTTTATATTTTTTCGCTCGCCTTTACAAAACAATTGAACTTGCAATTTGAACACGTTTTTTCTGCCGCACTTTGTTCCCTTTTTTTGTTTCTTTTTTTTATCGTAATGACAATTTATTTGTTTTTATATTTATTTCAGTCACAACTGCTGACGGGGCTCCTTGAACTGGCGTTGAACTTTTTATGGAGCAACTTTTCGCGGCGGTAATATTATTTATTTTAAATTTGCACATATGCAACAAGTAATAAATAAATAAATAATCGAAGTACAGCGAAAGTGAAACCGTCGCAGCGGGCGACCAAATCGCACAAAATCGTACAAAATCGCGTGTTGTCAAATCGAAAATCAAACTAAATTACGAGTGCGAATGGGAGGATTGGGGGTTCGGCTGGAGGAGCGAAAAGGTCAGCCGACGTCGACGCCATTAATTGCTTTAGATTGAATTAAGCCCGCTGGCCGAGGCGTCGACGCAGCTGCTCGAACGAAGCTCCAACGCTCGGCTTCAGTCGTGACCTACGCCCATGACGTCATTCGAGCGGAGCACTTATTTTTAGCCGGCGATTTCCGCTCTTATCACACATGACGCGGTCGGTTCTGTCCCTTCGGACCGATAATAATAATGGCGATCGAAGCCACAGTGCAACGCCTGTAAAACGTAAGTGAACTTATCCGGCGGAATCGGAGAGCGGAACCCTTGGGCCACCTATTGCCAAAGCGTCGCAGTGACTACTGAACCTCCGGCCAAAATGACAAAGGAATCACCGATATGTGGCCACCGGGCTCGCAGAGTCTGAGAGAGTTCTGGCCGCTTATCTTGGGGGCCCACAGAGAGTGGAGGGTGGAGCGATAAGCTCCGAGAACGCAGGTAACTTGGAGCGGAATCCAGGTAAACAGATTTTTACCCGCGCACAGGAACGGATCAGAAATGTCAAGGGGCCTAAATAAGAGGTAAGTTGAAGGCTTTTTTGCCCCGATCATTTTGTCAAAGCTTTAAAATCATAATAATAGAAGTACGACAACATTTTTGTATACTCTTGGGAACATTCCTGGGTAAGCTCTTGGAGTTGACCAAAACATTTCAATACCATTTGATAGAAAACATTAGATTACATTAAAAAAACCAAAATTTTTCTTAAAAAAATTTTTTTTGTTTAATTCTGAAAAACACCCTTGGGATAAGTACCACAATATCTAGAAATTAAAAATTAATTGATAAATCTCTCGGGACACAAGATTCGTAGAATTCTTTGTTTTGCGGGTTTGGTTATAGAACAATACTTTAAGCATTCTTAATAAAGAACAATGGTTGTATGTATGAACTCCTTAGTAATTTAGCATATTTAGGTAATTAATAGGAAATAAGCAAAAAATGCACTCACCCCTAGATCCGGTTCACTATTAGTAGCTTCTAAAAGGCAATGTGTGGACGAAGAGGCCGACAAGCTGGTCCGATCTCTGTGAGATTTGTGCAGATTTTGTAGGCTGGCCCACGTGTCCATGGGCTGGTCGATCCCACAGACCCCACTGACCGACGACTGTATGCTGTCGATGGCCTCGAATCCCAGCGAGTTTCGCGATCCAGGCTGTCCAAACACCTGGGCACTCAGCTTGTGGGGAGTTGTTGGTGCCTCCAAAACCAACGATCTGCGCATCTTCCGGGGCACATACGCTGGATGGGCAAAAGTGTGCGTCTCATCTAGCGATGGAGCAGCCGAGTGCAGCGAAATGTCATCCATGGAGGCCACCGCGCCCAAGGCTCGCGGCGAATCGTCCACAAAAAGATTTAGAACATCGTCACAGGAGCGGGTGGATGTGAGATTTGTGGCAGGACTCTTGATCAGGTTGAAGCTCGCCAGGAGATTGGGTCGGCGCAGCGAACAGCTCCCTGGCGGCGACTTCGGATGGGCATCGGGCATGGCCCGCACAGTCAGTCGGTTGTCCGGGATTCCCACTATTCCCAGCGGACGAGCTGGCGCCGGATGAGCGGGTGGCCCTGCATGGGCTGCTCCCGCCCCTGCACCAAGGAAATCCACGACCAGAATGCGATCCGAAATATTTGTGCAATCATTGTTGAAGCCTATGCCCGAATCCGAATTGGAGGTGGTGGTGGAGATCTCGCTGTGGTTCGAAGGTTGCGGGGAATGGGCAGCTGCTCCTGCGCCTCCAGCTGGCACACCCACATCGTAGTCGGCCTGATGGTTCCTACTAGCAGGTGGCAGAATACGCATGGTGTACATGCTGCGCACCAGATTCACCACATACTCCGAGTTGTTGGGAAACTCTAGGCACAGATTCGATATGGGATCCCTGGTGCACTGCAGCCGAAACTCATGGGCCCGCTGCAAGTGCTGGGCGTGCTCGATCAGCTTGGTGTCGATGACGAACACATGGCAGCTGTGCGAGATGCTGATGTGGCCAGCAGCTGCTCCGCTCCCCACACTCGGCTCGTACTCCTCCTCGATCTGGGTGTTGTGTACGGCGCTGGTCACCAGACCAAAGAACCGATTCTCGCTCTCTGACGAGGAGCTCACGTAGTTGAGCCTCGCGGAGGAGTAGGTGGCCAGCACTCCGCCGGTAGCGCTCTGCAGGCTCAGACTATCAGGTGTGATGCACATCAGCACGATGGTGGGCTGTCGCTTTTCCTGGCGCAGCTTGCGGATGCAGGACCGCACAGTCTGCAGTTTGGAGCTGTGCGATATCTGCTTGGGCATCTCAATAGTGCCCAGATAGCCGACGATCACCCGATACTCCAGGGCAGCACTGCCCACTGCCCGTACCATAGCACTGACGTTGGCCACATCGGCTGCTTTGGACAGGTTGGCTACCAAAGGGGCATCCTCCAGCACAGGTCTTAGGGTCAGGTGATCAGCGGACGGCTTGGGATTTGCCTGGGGTTCCACTGTCTCCGGTAGGGGAAGCTTCTTTTGCGGAGAGTTCCTCAGACGGTGGAGCTTGGCCTTGTGGTGGAGAAACCTCGGCTTGTGCCTCAAGCTGGCGGCCAGCAGTTGCCCCCGCAGCGTGGCATGGGCGTTCTCCTCGTCCGAACTGTCCGAGTAGTAGTTTTCGGCGATCTGCATGCGGATGCTGCCAAAGGAGTTGCCTATCAGCTGCACCACGGTCTCGTGTGGCAGCTTGGATACATTCAGACCATTTACGGAGATGAGAAAGTCCCCGGAACGCAGGCCAGCTTGCTCCGCAGGCGAGCTGCTGATGATGCAGGACAACCTGCAGGGCTGCTGTCCGGATATGGTGAAACCAAAGCCATTGTAACCACGTCGCACCTCCACGGTGCGGATGCCGTTGTAGTTGTAATTGGGTCGCTTCTTGCGGCGTCGCTGCTGCTGGGTGTTGGATCCGGATCCAGAGGCAGATGCGGATGTGGGGGCCGGTCCAGTGGCAGCTGCTGGCGTTGGATCCTCCGCTGCAGCTCCTCCCGCTGCCGCTGGAGCAGAGCCACCGCCTGTTATGGGCAACGGCGGATGGTGGTGGTGCATGGCGCTCACTGCGGCGAGTGGAAAATGGAAACTAGAAACACGAAACGGTCATCTGGAAACACCGCCTAACGCACCTTTCTCATGGATCCAGGCTGCTTTCTGGAACTGGAATGCGGTTTCTGTTGCTGCCCCTTTTCGGATGCTGGACGGGCGCTCTCTCGCTCGCACCTACGCCTCGCCTATGCCAACTATGTAATCAATGGCAGGCACCACACACACGCACAAAGTGCCAGGCGTATTTTGTTACACTTTTCTAGCCCTCTAGCTACTCGCTGGCTAACTTGTCCCCGGGGGCAGGGCCATTTCCACACTGTTAATAACTTGTTTTGGATTTGACTATCTTGTTTGCAGCCAATTAATTGGTCTAAATCGACAAATAAAATATTGTCTACAATGCGCAAGCGTAACTATGAGTGCTGCTGTGTGACCACTTGTGGAACGCTGAAACATACCGAACTCTACGGCGGAATATACCAACTCGCAAGTACAGCAGGCTAAAGTGATGGTCACACACATTTTATTTAAAAATTATGTAGTTTTTTATATTATATAAAAAAGAAAAATTTATAGAATGGTAAAGGAAATGCACTTAAGAAAATATATTTAAGTAATTTTAATTTTACCCGAGTTAAGAATTAAATTAATATTCATCCCCACGATATAAAAATCGAATTATTTTTTGAACCAGTTTTATTAAACAGATTGTATGAATCTTGTTGAATGTTCAATCTTATATATTTTGTCACAATCAATAAACTAAATTTACGTTGACTCGTTGGAGGATTCATCCTGGGCCTCAGCATTATCATTCTCATTTTCACCATCTGCTTGCTCATTTCCTCCAACTACTACTTCATTTTCACCATCTGCATCTGCACCAGCTTCTCCCTCTGGTCCTGCATTGCTGTCACTATTGCTTGAACTACTGCCGTTGCTCTCGGCCACGTCCTCCTGGACGAATCCATTCGTGTGCTCCGGCGTGGGAGCCGTGTCATTTTCTGAGGGTGGCGGGGCCAGGCTCTGGAGCTGCTGTTTGGCGGCGTGGACGAGCTTCTCCAGCTCCACGCACTCCGTTTCGATCTCGTAGTTTTTGGACACCAACAGCACCCAGTGGGCCTCCAAGGAACGCAGTCTCTCGCCCGCCTGCGTCTGGGCCTGCTTGCGCTGCCAGTTGATGTCCTGGATGTCCTTCTTGAGCTGCTGCAACTGCAGCTGCGCCTTCGCCTGCATGGCGGTGAACACCTCCAGGTAGGCCTTCCACGCCTCCGTGCCGTAGTCAAGCATCAGCTCCAGGTTGAGGGAGCGCACCCACTGGTGCTCCAGCTGGGCCATGGAGTTCTCGATGGCCTCCTGCCAGGCGGACACCTCGGACAGTTTGCCAGTGGGCGGCGGGGGCAGCTCGTAGCGCTTCATGGAGAGCGTTTCCATGGGCAGCCGGTTCTGGATGCGCTCGAACTCGTTGACCATCAAGGGAGTCTCAAACGGCGAGGTGGCGGGCAGCGGCAGGTGGTCCAGGTAGTTCTTGGTGGGACGGTAGCGTCTGCACTCCTCCTCCACCATGGCGAGGGCCTTGGGAATTAAAGTTCTCAGGATTACTTTTCCAATTTTGGTTGCTAATTCCCCCAACTTACCGACTCCCTGACCCCAACATCGTCGTAGCCGTGATCTATGTAAGGCAAGGCATCCACAATAACCTCGCCAGCCATTATTTATTATATATTTTGTAAAGTTTTTATTCAGTAATACTTCGCGTAAACAAATGAGTTAAAATGCCATTCACCGCACCACGCTATAACACCGGCAGTGTTGGTGGTCTAGCTATTTTATAGCTCTATTCTGTTCAGCGATGTATGTAGGTAAAATGTTATGTTAACATATTAGAAGGGTAGTCAAAATCAAATAAAAACCCTTTGTTTTCGTTGATGGCCCATTCCGAGAGGTTTAAAAAGTTGTTGTGGAAAGCTAGAATACGGAAACTTTCAAGATTCTCACTATCTTTCTTCTTCTATCCATTTAGCTATTTTTGCGTTTGACAATGCCAGCACCAATTTTTTTTAAATGCGCGCTTTTTGAAGTAACCTCTTTTTTGGTGTTTTAATTGACAATTTAACAGCTTAAAAGAGTTTTTAAAATAACAAACAAAAAGAGGTCAATAGCCCACCTTTGTAATGAACCATGTTTACGTTAGTTTTTTATTTTATGTTAAAATCAAATAAATAAACAAATGTATTTGTTTACAGTACGAATAAACGCCGACACTCAGTGTTGAGCAACGTAAAAACAACACTGTTAAAATGACACTTGCCGCTGTTAGCCAATGCAACCCTGCTCCACAAGCGCGTTTGGCAGCACTCTTCGGCCATTTCCGGCATCTCTCCTTCTTTCTTCGTTCTTCTTAATAAAAAGAGGACGGTATCTGCGTTTGCAGAGTCTTTAACACCATTCATTGGGTTTGAAAATCAACGAAAATGGTGAGAAATTGACCCCAGATCGCCCCGCGACCGCCGCAGACACCGACGCAGTGGATTTAACACACGGAACGGCCAGAAAAGAGTGCGAAAGGGCCGCCCTAACCTCCACGTGTTGGGAATGTGCGGCGGTGGCGAAATGCGATATGTTGTGTTTTGTATGTTGTGATGTGAGAGTAAACTAAACCCGATTCGCTTGCAGAGCTTAGGCAACGCCAGGCCATTGGTCTCCGTGTACACGGAAAAGAACGAGCCAGCCAAGGACAAGAACATCTGCCTGCCGGCAGTGTTCAAGGCGCCCATCCGTCCGGATGTGGTCAACGAGGTGCACCAGCTGATGCGCCGCAACAACCGCCAGGCGTACGCCGTCAGCGAGTTGGCTGGTAAGTGATCACTAGTCAGTAACTCTTGTAACCAGGACTAACCCGGTCTGTTTACCCCCCGCAGGACACCAGACCTCCGCCGAGTCCTGGGGCACTGGACGTGCCGTGGCCCGTATTCCCCGTGTGCGCGGTGGTGGTACCCATCGCTCCGGCCAGGGAGCCTTCGGCAACATGTGCCGTGGTGGACGCATGTTCGCCCCCACCAAGACCTTCCGTCGCTGGCACCGCAAGATCAACGTCAACCAGCGCCGTTACGCTCTGGTGTCGGCCATCGCCGCTTCCGGAGTGCCCGCTCTGGTCCAGTCCAAGGGCCATGTCATCGACGGCGTCTCCGAGTTCCCCCTGGTCGTCTCCGATGAGGTGCAGAAGGTCCAGAAGACCAAGCAGGCTGTCATCTTCCTGCGTCGCCTGAAGATCTGGGCTGACATCCAGAAGGTGGGTACTGGTAACTTTAAACACTTGTCTAGGTAGCGTAGGTGTTGACTATTTTTTAGCAACAAAGCTTAATATGTTTAACGAGGAGATGCGATAATAACCTACAGGCCATTTCAATTAGATTTGTTTTAAAGTAAACAGGTAAAGAAGATAAACAAGTTTTGTTAGACATCTGATATAATGCTTTAGACAACAAATATAAATTTATAGCGCGCTTTTTTTTAACAAAACGTAGAGATTTAATGTTAATATGTACTACGCAATTTCTAATAGTTTTGCTGTGAAAAATATAGGTGTAATATAATTTTAAAGCCTCTCCAAGTCTTGAATTGTGATTAACCTTGACCCGCAGCGTGTAAGCAACTGGCTACTCAGTGGTGGTCAGATGTTTGCGAAGCATTCCTGCGTTGCCAGATAAAATGCTCTTCTAGGCGTTACGATTGAGACCTGGTCCACGTTTCCATCGTGGTAACAGAAGAGCAACAGTTCTATATATTTTAGAAATCATAATGTCCTGCAGACTTTTGGAATTTTGTTCATAAACTCTATCCATGAGCTATTTATTTGGTTGTATTTTATTTACTTTGTAAAAACAGGTAGAAATGTAAATATTGTCTACAAAAAATGGTTTGTGTAAAACTTTGTGTTGCTTTGGTAAAATAATTAACTTTAAATAATTGGTTAAACCATTTAGGTAGCGGTGTTTTTTTCTATTTTTTCTAAGAAATTAAAAAAAAAAATCAAATTAGAGAATGTAAATTTTCCTTTAAAAACTAATATTGACTAGAGCTAAAATGGTCAATTGGATTTGTCCCTATAAATATGATCGCCCAAGACTAACTTGTGTATTTTTATTCCCCCCACTCATCCCACAGGTGTACAAGTCGCAGCGCTTCCGTGCTGGACGTGGTACCATGCGCGACCGTCGCCGCATCGCCCGCCGTGGCCCCCTGGTGGTCTACGACAAGGACGAGGGTCTGCGCCAGGCCTTCCGTAACATCCCCGGCATTGAGACCATCAACGTGGACAAGCTGAACCTGCTGAAGCTGGCCCCCGGCGGTCATGTTGGTCGCTTCGTCATCTGGACCGAGTCGGCTTTCGCCCGCCTGAACGATCTGTTCGGCACCTGGAAGAAGCCATCCACCTTGAAGAAGGGCTACAACCTGCCCCAGCCCAAGATGGCCAACACCGACCTGTCGCGTCTGCTCAAGTCCGAGGAGATCCGCAAGGTGCTGCGCGATCCCCGCAAGAAGGTGTTCCGCAGCGTGCGTCGTCTGAACCCCTCTGACCAACGTGCGCCAGCTGATCAAGCTGAACCCATACGCGGAGGTCCTCAAGCGTCGTGCCGCCCTCGCCGCCGAGAAGCGTACCGTGGCCAAGGTGCTGGCCAAGGCCAAGAAGCAGAACGTCGAGCTGGCCAAGTCGCACTTCGCCAACGTGGCCACCAAGGCCGCTGCTAACAGGGCCAAGCTCCTGGCCGCCCGCAAGAAGAAGGTCGTCGCCAAGAAGCCCGCGGCCAAGAAGTAAACTTACTTTCCTCGAGTAGAGCTGACACACTTTTATATTATAATAAACCACAAACGTTGTATGAATTTTATTCATAATACATATAGAGTGCGAAAGTAATGCTCATTAAACTCTTAGTCTTAGGCACATTTAGTACGGCTCTCTTTTTGCTCGTCTCCCAGCAGCGATCCCCTATCACTCCACTCGTTCCCACTGATAACAGATGATGTGCGGCTGTGGCTGTGGCTGTAGCTTTCGTTATCTTCGGACTGTGCCGATCTTGGTCTTCGTACACGTTCGCCGTACATACTTATATTGTCACACGTTAATTGGCATTTAATTAAGCGACGAGCGTCGCCGCTGCTGTTATTCCACTGCGAGCGTTCGAGTTGCACGGTTGTCTGTCGCGCATTTAATAAAATCCCACTGTGCGGCGAATAAAAAAAGTAGAATCGAATCGAAACAACAAAGGCAGCGAAAGAATAAAGGATATTTGATTCAATTAACCGCGGTGTACTTTCAAGCCACTAGCCGTGAACCGGTTTTGGAATAAGCACTGCTCCAGATGCTGGCCAAAAAGGTGTAGATGCTACATTTCTCGCGGAAATCTCAAACTCGGATCTCGGATCATACGATATTTTTATGCGCGGGTCGCGACCGATGTCTGGTTATATTGAGTAGAACGCAATAATATAGCCACCACCGATCGGCCAGAGCGGAGAGAGCAGAGCGAGAGCGGCTATCAGCATCTGCTGTGCGAGAGCAGGAATAGAGCGCTGGAGCGCGCGTCTCCATTTTTTTTTTTTGCACTAGTCGCTGCCACTAAAAGGGTCGCTCGTCGCTAGTCGCTCAGTCGCTGCTGTTAATCGGGGTCGGAACTTTTGGAGAGCACTTCCGATCACTTGCCCGCCGGCTGATGCCGGAGCATCACCCACCCAGTCCAGCATAATCGCCGCGACCATGTTGACGACCGTCCTGAACTTTGCCCAGCGCGTCGCCGAGATTTCTTTGCTCGGCGGCATCGAGATTGCATCAGTTGCCCTTATTGTCTACTACATATTCGCCAAGACGAGGTGAGTACATTGGTGTGCCTATGTAGATGGAAGCCAAATAAATCTCGCTTTGCGGGCACCCCATAAACCGACCTCCCCCTTCTCCTCCGCCTCCTCCAAGTTCAAGTAACGCTGCGGAGGAAGGAGCACCGTTATTTTTAGACGCGCACTCGCAAGTTATCCAATGCATGCTCAATGAGCCACAGTGGCACCTCCCCCAAGTCGAAAGTCCGCGACTCAAAGTTTCCTAAATGTCACACCACTTTAAGTATAATTCAAGATTAAGCAGGGAACAAAGTTACCAAAATAGGTCATCAATTCGGGATTATTTCTTATCTAAATTGGCTACCTGTTGTTTTGGGCTCAACTTTTTATGATCCAGATTATTTTGATGCTATAAAACTGATATAAAACATTTAGATGCTATTTATAGACATTGTTGTGCTTTATAAAATTGTAAAATTTAGATACCTATTTAATTTATATCGACTAGAATTCAATGTTACTACTTCCTTATTCAAACTGATCATTATTTATCATTATTTAATTTTAAAATCATTTAAAATGTTCTTTTAACACTTGTCTAAACACCTTATAAACAGTTCAATCTTTATCCATTTTTTATTATGATAAAAGTATTAAAAGGTTTTAAGGAAATTAATTCTAACAAAATATAAAAAAAAAATCTTCGAGAACTGATACATATGATTTATAGTAGACAATCAGCTTAAAATCTGGTTCGAGTTATAGAAGTTCGACTGTAGCTATGCTTTGTTTTGTTATTATTCGCACAGGTGGTTGCCTCAATGGCCATGACTCATGGCCCTTTGTCCAGCTATGCATTTGGCCCAATGTTAAATGTTAATTGGAAAATTTTCGCGTATCAACTTCGTGCTAATTTATACTAGGAGGCTGCCTTAAGGTCATCTATTCAGAGACGTCAATAGTGTTTTTGTTTACTCTAGAACCAACACTTTCTCCCGCACTCGTCCATCCCTGAAGCACCCCTTCTCCCACCCACTGAGCACTCTCTTCGAGGCGCAGTTTCTGATGGGACACTGGCAGAGATAACAACAAAAGCCCCCTTCCTCATTTCACCCGCAAATCATTCTTGGCAACAATTATCGGAATGATTGCGGCTGTTAAATTTGCACCTTATTATCTGATTAAGACTTCACAACGGCTATTTCCGTAATCTCGCTGGATTTCGACCAGCTTCGGGCCACAAAGAAAGCGTTGCCCGCATCTCGTATCGGTCGTAAACACAATCACAAGAATGTATCCCACTTGGCCTAGACCCCTAAATAATACGCTTGATTAAATGTCAAGGTAGCAGGCCCCCCAAGAGGGCTAAAATACTTTCGAGTGCCTGCTCCCGCTGAAATTTTCCACAGCTTGAGGTAATCATTAAGATTAGTACACAGATCATTAAGTGATCGTTAAGATTAGTACGCAAAATATGTATGTATTATCTTGACCTTTACTACAAGCTCATTTCCAAAACTTACTTTTACATATTTTTAAATCCTCGCTTTCTACATAAATTTTCAATATAAATTTTTCTTTTAAAAGAATAACTAATCCAACATATTGGTGGTAATCTTTACATTAATTACTAAAATTTGGTTGACATATGTATATTCCAAAACAATTTATTTGATGATAATTAGTAACTCTAAAAACAATTACAGATTAACAAGATTAAAGTGAGTTTTAATAAAAAACATTTTGGTAATAGATATTCCCCTTCTAGCCAATACATATGTACATACGTTCATGTAGTTTTACTACAATTAAAGGCTGGATTTCGGTTTTAATAGTTTAGCTGTTTTTGAGAAATCTAACGGATCTTATCCTCTACAGTCTGGTTACTCTGGCTAAGAGAGTGTCCGGCAGCATTGGCTTCAAATGTTCTAAAGCTTCGAGATATAACTAAAATACCGTTTCTTATACTTTTAAAAATCAAACTCATCAAGTTTCTTTAGAAAACTATAAAACTTCTTGTATTCATTTCCATTTCCGTTTGCAACAAAGTTTACTAGTCAGAAATAATTTTCGTGACAAAACGTGCATTTTAACGCAATAGCGAAACGAATTTCCGTTGTTATTGTTTTAATTATTAACATTTGGAAGATTAATGGCCAAAATTTAGCTTTTTAAAGTATTCACGTTGCCCTACATTTAAATTTATTTTAACTTTTAAAACTATTAAACCGATCGTTTGGTTCAGCATCTTGTGAAATCTTTATGATAAATATAAAACTATAAATTTAACAAAAAAAAAAAAAATTAAGTAAAGTGCATGTTCTTGGTTCAAAGTTTAAACCAGTATGTGGAAAACAAACTTTATTTATGCCTAAAAATATGAGGAAATATTCCAAACGATTAGCCTGTGATCACGTCAGCTGATTTTGGAGCGATGATGATTCCTCCATACAAAGCGCGCTCAAAGTTCAGTTCTGTGCCATATTTTATGAACAACTAAACACTTATCAGTAGCAGGCACTACTCAAAAACGTACACCATTTTTCATATAAAATTTATATACGCTGATGAATGTGCTGGGCCATTGAACTCTTGCGAAGTTGGACTGTAGACCGCTCAAGTGGCCGAATATTGATCGAAGAGGTGTTGTTTTTAAATTGCGTGTTCCTGATTTCAGCCCCACCCACGGAGGTCGTACTGCAGTTTTCTATTTTATTGATACTGATTGAGATCTGATTCTGATTGCAGGGCACCCGTCATCATCGCTGGCCTGTTTCCCAACCTGAACCTGAGCTACCGATCGAGCTACCTTAGCAAGATCAACACCATTCGCAGCGATCTCCTGGTCACGCTGCGCTCATCCAATGTAAGTTTCCCGCCTATCAGGCACCCATACCCTCCATTAACCCCAGCGCCACATAGTACACGCCAATGACGCAACTGCAGGGAGCTTGTGTCGCAGATAGTTTAAATTTCCACTCAATGAATGCAATCACAATCTGATCTGCGACTGCAATTTCAATTTGAATGTGCGCGGCGTTGCCACCTGGTCCTGGCAATCGATAACAGTCGTCTGAAAGCTAAGAAGGACCTATCGGCCGTCGGTTCCTGCGAAAAAAGCCGGGCGCATGTAGGATAGTGTAAATCAAAAATCTCAAATAGTGCTGTAGAGTAGGAGAATCTCGTGGTTATAATGACGCTGGAGGAGTATCACGCTCGCGGCTGGTTCGAGGTATCATCTCATCCGCCCACATCGCCTATATGTACGCCAGTTGCATCACAGCATCGTTTCGATCGTTTCTTTGCAGGAGCCCAAGACGCAGAATTCCGTGGCACATGGCATCGGCACGCAGAACATGCTGGAGCTGACCCCGCAGTCGGGACAAAAGCCCTTCCAGACGCTCCTTGACTGGGGCTTGCTCTTCCCGTACGTGGCGCAGGTGGTGCGCAGCGAGAAGTTCGAGTACCGACAGGTGGGCCTCTTTAAGTTTAAAGTTTAAGTACTTATGTGACTTCTTACTTTCTTGTGTGCCCGCAGGTCACTGAGATCGTGCATAACGATGTAGTGCTGAAGCACGCGATTAAACAGGCAGCCGAGCACACGCTGCGGGAGCAGCGGTACGAGAGGAACGGCCATCGACTGCTCTCGCGCAGCGCAAGCGGAGATCAGTCACCAGTCAGTCAGGAGGAGGACGAGAAGCAGGGCATCTCCTACCAGGCCATCCTGCGCAAGCAGGAGCAGCGTGCGCTGAGCATCCTGAAGGACATGGGCTCCACCCTGAACAACGGCCTGCTGGCCTTCACCTCCTGGATCCTATACAAGCTGCTGCCGTGCTTTCTCTCCGGAGTCGTGACCAACACCAAGCAGATCGAGATGCTCAAAACCGCCACAGAGAGGTCGCCGGGCACCCCGTTGATATTTGTGCCGCTGCACCGCAGCCACCTGGACTACATCATGGTCACGTGGATACTGACCAACAACGACATACGCAGTCCACTTGTGGCCGCCGGCAACAACCTGCAGATACCCGTTTTCGGAGAACTTTTGCGCGGTCTGGGCGCCTTTTTCATCAAGCGCAAGATTGACCCAGTGGAGGGCAAGAAGGATGTACTCTATCGTGCTGCTCTCCATCTTTATCTCACCCACGCCTTAAAGCAGGGCCACAATGTGGAGTTCTTTATCGAGGGCGGACGCACGCGCACCGGAAAGCCGTGTATGCCGAAGGGCGGCATCCTATCTGTGATCGTAAATGCCTTCATGGACGGAAGCATACCAGACGCCCTGCTGGTGCCCGTGTCTGTCAACTACGAGCGTCTCGTCGACGGAAATTTTGTGCGCGAGCAGAAGGGCGAAAAAAAGATCCCAGAGTCGTTTACCAAGGCAATTTCGGGCATTTGGAAGGCCCTGAAGTCAAACTACGGCTTGATGCGCATCGACTTCAACGAGCCCTACTCGATACGGGAGCTGGTCAACTCGTACAACAAGATAGCCCGCGAGGATGGCAACAACGGCAAGGTCTACAAGCCAGCTGCCAGGTAGGGAGTGAAAATGATTTATTTCGGGGTTTCTTAGTCTTTAAGAGGGTGTTTGTCTGGGTGTTCTGCCTGTCGGCTTGTTAAATTGTTTGTTTATGCCCATCTGCCAAAAAATTAAGGCTTTCCCTACTTATTTAGCAAGTAGAGATCTAAAATAATATATAAATAAGTTAAAATAACATTAATTATTATTAATATTAATATGTTGGAGCTCCTACATGCAACTGTTTTGTTAAATCTGCAAGGGTGTATTTTAATTATTTTATTTTCCTTATCGCATCTTTATCGCAGGACCCTGCAGCACAATCAGTCTACATCCTCGCTGTACGGCACCGATGTGGTGTGCGAGGAGCACCGCAATCTCATCGAAAGCATCTCGCGCCAGGTGGTCTTCGACAGTGCCGCAGCCACTTCTGTGATGTCCACCAATGCGCTGGCCTTTCTGCTGCTCACCCGCTACAGGAACGGCGCCGAAGAGCAAATTCTGGCTGAGGCGCTGGATGACTTGCGAAACTCGTTGTCCGGCTGCAAGGACATTGGATTTTCCGGGGAATCATCACAAATCCTGGCATATGCCTGCGACCTTCTCGGCTCAGGTAGCTAAACAGACCTTTTCCACATTTACGATCTTGTCTAATGTAATTTAATTGTTTAGGTCTTGTAACTCGCACCCGGGATGAGAACGGGCGCATGATAATTAAGGCTGTGAATTCAGTGGAAAGCTTTATTGAGCTGGCCTACTACTCCAACATGCTGACCCCGCACTTTGCCCTCAGTTCGATACTGTTGGCGACGTTCCACTCTCTACTCCCAGAGAAGGACAACAAAAAAGAGGCTGGAGTGTCGCGCAAAAAGCTGATGGAAACCGCCCTGGAGAACTGTCAGATCTATCGCTACGAATTTATTCTGAACAAGCCGACCCAAGTGTTGGAGAGTTTACTGCACAAGCACTTGGACGACCTGTTGATAAGTGGTTGCGTTCGTGCAGAACAGGTAGCTTTTCTACATGATTTATTTTATTTGTCAGTGAATTATAAAAAAGTGTTTTTTCTGTGTTAGCTCAACGATGATTTGCCAGATGCCGCGGAAAGCAGGCGCTTGGCTCATAGCCTGGCTGACTGTCTTGACGAGGACGACGGCGATTACCTGAACGTGCGCAACGGCTATGCTAATGACTCTAAGTTGTTGTTCGCCAGCGAAACCCTGTTGCAGCAGCGGCACATTTGCGAGGTGCTGGCGCCCTTTGCCTGGACGTATGTGACGGTGGCGCAATCCCTCCAAATACTCCACCGAAACTCCATGCTGGAGTCTGAATTTATTAGCTTTGTGATTAACGATTTGAGCAGCAAGGTCAAGCGCGGCAGCTGCATCTATGGTAAAAGAACCTTAAAATGCATTGAATCATTTAATGTTACCTTTTTTCCTATTTTTAGCCGAAAGCATATCAACGGACTCGGTGCGCAACTGCCTGAAACTGTTGGAGAAATGGTCTGTGATCGAGGTGTGCAACCAGCAGGGCATGCGCCTGATCTCACTCAACACGCTCTACGAGATGTCTCGGGAGTCGCTCAACACGATCGTCAAGAAGATTGACGCCGTTGTACCAAAATTCAATTCTGGTTACTTTGATGTAACGCCCTAACCAATTGGGCTCGCTTTATTTTTGGCACTCACTCTTTTTTATCCTTGTATAGTGCATATCCACTTAAGACTAAAGTGCGTACTCCTAGATTTTAGATTTAGCTATGTCTAGTTTTATAGTCATACGAGTTTATATATGCCAAAGTGCTAGCTTTACTGTAACTAAGCGACAAACCGTGAAATATGAACAAATTTCTTATATGTAATATTAAAGAATTTTCTACAGCCTGAGAACGGCGAGACAAACGAAATCCAATACAATATATCATCTATACTGAACTGATTGATTTAACTTTATAATTTTATAAAATAGGCAAATAGAACAGCTTAACAAATAGTCTTCTCACTTTATTTTCATAACATTCAAATGGGGAACATAAGGTGGACCAATTGTCTACTAAACATAATGGTTATTTTTAGAAAAAATAAA
Organism: Drosophila oshimai; assembly: GCA_018150695.1. Classification (NCBI taxonomy): domain Eukaryota; kingdom Metazoa; phylum Arthropoda; class Insecta; order Diptera; family Drosophilidae; genus Drosophila; species Drosophila oshimai. The sequence continues at coordinate 357,486 of JAECWM010000323.1, read as the reverse complement.
TACGTGTGGTGAAAACAGTACCGCAATATTTAAAAAAAAGCTTGATTGTGCTTTCATTCCTCTTTCTTAACAACTATTTGCGCAACTTCCGCAGTAATTCGTCTACCCTTAGGGGTCTTCTTAACCTTCTTGCCAGTCGGGATGTGAATGCGAACGGAGGATCCTTGTCCCCGGCGCATCTGCTTCAGCTTGGAAGTGCTCTTTCCCTTCTTCGTTAGCGAATTGAGTTCCTAAACATCGGATAGGATAAACAATACTTACAGAACATGAAAAATTGAATATTTATTGACTAGCTTACCTTGCTTGGCTCGTCCTTAAGCTTGCCGCCAATCTCGCCGGAGCATCGCGTTGCTCCGCAGAAACAGACCTTCTTGCTGTTGTTCATTAGATCATCCCACAAATAGTTAAAAGTGAGCTCAGTGTTCTGAAACAACAAATTCTCTATTGATTAAACCAAATTATCTATTGATTAAACCAAATGCAATGTTCTCAAAAGTTGTGATTGAATTAATGTTCATGCTTCAGAACAGTTTAAAAAGTAATAACGACTCTAAGCATAAAGTATAGAAAGGATTGGTTAGTTTCTGGCTTTTAAACGTACCGCAGGAATGTCCTTGATGGCAAATAAACCCACTCGATGAATGCAGTTGACGGTCCACTTCTGGGTCGTGCAGTTGGGTTCGCACGAATGGTTCATAAACCGGGCCAAGTTGCCCTTGGGTCCCGCATCGATGATAAAATCCTTCTCCACGCCCAAGAAGTAGTAGTTCTCGTCCCGGTCTCGCTGCTTCTGCACTAAACGCTTTTGAAATTCAGCGTGGTTGATCACTTCTCCGACATATTCGATCACGAAATCCCCCTCTGCGATGGGCTCACGATTAACCAGTCCAAATCCTCGCTCGTTCATATAGACCACCTCCAGTTGCGGTGTCTTGCGCAGCTCAAACATCTGATTCTCACAAAGCTTGCCAGCCCGACAGTAGTCCGGGTTGCACTCATTGAAGAGAATGCGGTTGAGGCACCCTGAATCTGGACCGCAAGGATGCTCGTCACTTGGCAAACAGTCGCATGTACTCAAGTCCTCCAGATTCTGGACGAATCGCAACGGCGGCACCGCTTTGTTGGCCTTGATCTTCACGTATGGCGGCGGATGAAGCTTAGTGCTGCTCTGGCGTCCAATGGCCTGCTCCTGACGCCGTGCCTTGATAATCTGCAGAAAGTGCGTCGCCTCCTCCACGCCGGTTATGTAGCTCCGGGCCAGCTGTGTCTTTGTATTGTGACTATCGCCCGTATCGCCTTCGATGTAGAGGTAAACGCGTCGCCGCGGAATCCAGCCATGGTCGTGCGTGCCAAAAAATCGCACGACAAAGTCATTCTCTCCATGGGCTTTCTTCAGAATGTTGCTGGGTATCTCGGTGGGCGGTAGGATGATGGCCGGCCACCACCGGAAGTTGTTAAACTTGGCCCACACGATCTCACCGTACAGCGGCAGTCGTCCGCTCTCGCATTCCTCGCATATATAGCTCTCGTTTTTCTTGATGGGAATATTCCGGCAGCCGGCGTGCACCGAAATGGGACACGTTTCGCAGCAGACCAGCTCGCCGCCCTTCACGCAGATGTAGCACCACAGGACGTTGACGTGGGCGTCCGCCTTGGCGATGTTGTGTCGCGGACAGATTATGTGGGTGGCGGTCAGCATCTGGGTGCCGGCTGGAATGCAATGAGAGTCCTGGTGATAAGTGGCCGGACAGCGGACGCACTTGGCCAGCTTTGAGCTGCCCAGCTGCTGGAACTTGCCGCTGGGGTCGTCGGATACGCACGTGTGGCACACGTGCCGTGGGCAGCGGGCAGAGTGCTTGCTGCTTTTTGCCTGTGGCCAGTACTTGCAGCAGCTCGTGTGGAACTGCTTGCCACACAGGGGTTGGCTGCAGGTCAGCAGTTTGACTTCCATAGAGGTGTGTGGTTCTTCCTCTTTGGTCGGTGAGCCTAGCAGGGCTGGCGACTCAACCTGGTGACAGATGATACAGCCTTCCGGTTCGCCTATGTTGCACTCGTGGCAGACCAACGGAGTGCCACTGGCCACCACCTTAGCATCGGCTGTTATGTGCTGCTCATCGGGACTGGGCGACTTGGAGGTGGGCAAAAGGACCACGGCCTTCCTGCTGCCGATCTTGGGCATGGGAGCACCCGTCTCCTTGCGTTCTAGGCAGTCGGCATGCAACCAGCTGGTGCAGCTGCGCGAACAGCGCTGCAGATTGGATCCCGCTTGGTAGCAGTATTTGCACACAGGCTCGCGGGAAAGCCCGCGGAAGAGGTACTTGCTGTCCAGCTGCAAGATATCCTCGACCACCTCCTCGATGGGCCGGTTCACACGCTTCTTGGGCTTCGGAACCTCTGAGAGACGAAGCTCCGGCTCTGTGGGACCCGGCGTTGAGCTGGGTGTCACCACTGGTGTCATGCTGCGACGCATCATCATGGTCTTCAGGCGATTCGAGAGCCGTTTCATAGTCCCGGCTCCGCGACCTCGGTCTACCACCGATGAGCCCAAGGGCAGCTCCATCTCGCCACTGGCCCGATCGCGTTCAAGATCGCGTAATTCGATCTGCTTAAGGGACCAGATATTGCTGACCGCGATGAGCAGAACCTTATCCATCTTTTTCGTCGGACCGGTGCACCATCACGTATTCTTTAATTGCATCGAACAGCTGGCCAAATTCGGGGTTCTCATAAATGGAGACGTCCGACGTTAGGTTCTTCTCCGTGCTGGTTCCGGCCTGAAAAGGTGCTACTGTCACTGGTGGTGCTTCCAGTTTCTGCCTCGGTGCCTCCGCTCAGCTTACGCCGCTTGGCCCGCTTTTCGTTCTTGCTCTTCACGGGTGAGAAAGCGGGGCTAAAAGGGGACTCCGACCGCTCTCGCTTTACGGCCGCCAACTGTCCGGCTGGCTTGGTGTGCAGGTTATCCGTGGAGTCGTACAGGCTGCTACCCACGTCCGAGGTGTCCTGCGTCATGGAAATGGTTCGTTTGCGCTTTTGTTTGTTGAGTGTGCTGGAATATGAGTTTATACATGTATTTTTATTAAACTGTTTTCGTGAGGAATTTCCAGACACTATATTTAGTGTCTTCTTTCAAAGGTCAACCTTGTCGTACAAATATTAATGTATTGTTAAAAGTGTTTATTCGTAAAAGCTGACAACGTAATTATGCTTCAGTAGTTTTGAAAGCTAGTTTACTTACACGGCACTCTCGTAGATCAGGTAGAACTTCTCGAGGCGATCGGAGTAGGGAAGCTGGGTCACAACGTTGGCCTCGTCAATGGCTTGGTGCCATATGACAACTTTCGTCCGCTTGGGCACCATTTGGCGGTACTTGGCGCTCTTCGGGCCGTGCTTGATGCGTACTTCCTCGCGCTGCTCCTCGAAAGCCTTGAGTCCGGCGAAGCTCAGCAGGTTCTCCGGCTTGATCCAGTTGCGCCTTCCGTTGTCCGCAAAGAAGCGCACATGCACCTGGATAGGCACCGATGCATTGTCTAGGGACGCGCGCTGAGGGTGGCTTGGCATGTTGCCCACAATCTGGCCAAACGGGTCCGGACACACCATGCAGGGCCAGAAGCAGTACGAGAAGACCTTGCCCCAGAATAGATCACCCACTTGGTAGGTGGGCCAGCCGGGATCGGTGACTATAGACATCCCTTTGGCGCTGTCTATGCTCACGGAGGAGGGTGACTTGATGGAGGTGTTGCCCTCGGGCTGCGTGAATGCACTGGAACTCAGATCTGGGGGAGATTTAAGGTTCACCTCCTGCGGCAGGGCGAACTTTAGTTCTTCTTGACTTTTGTCCAAGACCTTTGGTTCCTCACTGAGCACGCTGGAACTTGTTTCTGGTAGCTTACTAGCTGTGTTTTTGGCAGTAAAGCAGTCCTCTTGTTTTATATCCACCTCCATGACAGATTCATCTTCGTTCTCAGTCTCGGATTTAATGGTGATTACTGTTTCAGTGTCTACTTTTGAGGATTCGTCTATTACTGCTGCCTCCCCATCACTTAGTTCACTTTTCTCACCCTTCTCGCAGCTGTCCTCTTCCAAGAGCTCTGCATTCGTGTCTATGGAGACCTTTGACTTGGACACTCGCTTCATCTTGCGCTTTAGCTGCTTGCGAACGGGTCGGATGGCCAGATCCTCGGCGTCCGCTTCAAAGCCCGTGCTGTTGGGCGAACTGGCTCCGTTTTTGATCAGCAGCTTCTCGATGGGGCTCATGTAGGACTTGCTGCCGTTGCGGTCGAGCAACTGGGACCCTCCTCCGCTCCCGGCGGGCCTTGGTGATGCATTGTCCCGGAACAGGGTCTCGCTGGCACTGCTGTTGAGGGCCGCTGCCTGGGTGCCGCGTCGCCGTGTTGTGCGTATGGTGTCGTCGGAGTCGGAGAGCGGCGTGGGCGAGTTGGCGTTGGCGTAGCCAATGTATTTGGGGCTCAGGGCCGACTGCAAATTGATTAGATCGCGTTTTCCTACAACCGCACACAGGTACGCACACGAACGCAGATACGTTAGCAAAAAGGCGGGGTACACGATATACTATACTCACTGTTCACCAACGAGAGACGCTGCTGTTGTTTGCAAGTAGGTGTCTGACTCTGGTTCTCCGCATCATCTAAGAACTCCTCAGGCACCTCTGTGTCGATGTCAGCGTTCTGGCTGGGAATCAGTTTCGGCTTGCGTCGTACTGGGGTGCTCTGGGGCTCTGATAGCGGGTCGACGCTAGCGTCTGTGGCCACCGACATTTCTTGCTCCGCATCCTTTTGGTCGGTGGCCAAGTCGGACGAGGAAATGTGCAGCACATTGTCCTGGGAACCGCCACCCTCGACTTCGGACTGCGCTCCCTTGCTCAGCTTCATCCTGCGATTCAATTGCGCTACTTATAACACAAACACAACCAGAAGAAGTCGAAGGGAATTCCTATAACTACAGCGCTTCGCGTGCGCCAAAAATTCGGTTGCAGCCCTGGGCATCGTGTGACCGTGGCGGGACAAAATATCGATTGTACAATCGGTGCATCGATACAAATCGTTACAAAATACCGTCGCGGTCTTAAAATATATACTGAGTACCATGGAAACAATCCCTCATAGCGATTATAAATGCAGTGCAATTAATGTTTCGTTTCTTAAGTACAACAAATGTTGGTAATTGCTTTTCCTAGAACAATCAAATTGAATAGTGGAAAATCCGTCGTTTACCATTTTTGCTGACAGGGCTCCTAGTTTGCGTTCTTTCAAGACAGGGTTGCCAGTATGTTGTTTCGCTCAAGCACGACTCACGAGCTAGGCATGTCAAGGCCGTACTCACGTCCGACGCCCACCTCTAGCGTAAACATATGTACAAATCTGTGTAAACGCATGTAAAACGCAACATTTATCCTGGATTTCCACGGCACTCAAGGGTGTCGCGGTAACCTAAACCACAAGTATCAAGAGGTGATCGCACCATGGACGACTTTATCAAGAAGCTGATCGCCGAGGTCAAGACGAGGGGCGTCTTCGATGAATTCCGTTTCAACTGCTGCCTGGCGGACGTGGACACAAAGCCCGCGTACCAGAATGTCCGCACCCGGGTGGAGACGGCGGTGAACGACTTTCTGGCCCAGCAGCACTGGACGCCGGAGACCAACAAGGTGCAGCTGCGGGAGAGGCTGCGGAAGCACCTGCTAGAGTGAGTACTTGGGATGGAGACTGGGTGACATAACGTAAACATCTCTCACTATATATGTAGCTCCGATGTCCTGGACAAGGGAGTGGACCAAATTGTGGACCAGGTGGTCAATCCCAAGGTGGCCGCCATATTTGAGCCAAAGATCGAGAGCATCGTCTACACGTACCTGGGCATCACCCCGCCCCCTCCACCACCACCACGACCCACACTACTGCCCGCTCCACCCTTGCCGCCATTTGCTGGCCACATGAACGGCAGCAGCTTGCTGAACGTGGAGACCGGCGCTGGCCTCCTGCCCACCGACCTGGAGCAGATCAGTCCGGACTCCGACCGGGCCACCGTTAAGTCAGAGGTGAAGGACGATGAGCTGCCTCCCGGGGTGGACGACCGAAATTACGACGAAGACACATCGCCCTCGTACGAGCCCCTGAGCGAGGAGAAGCCAGTGACCAGCAAGGAGGAGCTTAACAACGGCTCGCTTAACAACTCGGACTCGGTGAACGGGGTCTCGCAGGCGTCGCAGCTCTCGCAAGTGTCCAGCGACAGCCGCCTGACCATTGCCTCCTCCACGGAGTCAGTAGCCGATGTGCAGCAGGCCATCCCAGCCAACCACAACATGGAGCAGGCGCCTGCCAACATTTCGGAGGAGGCCCAGATGCCAAAGTTTAGCGAAAACTCCAGCGACGCAAGCGTCAGTGCCGGAGACAACGGCAGTCGCCACCTGCACTTCGACATCAAGCAGGACGCTATTACCTTCGAGGGTGAGTTTTACAGGTCTTACAAAAACATCCAAATGAAATGCCTAAAATTGATTTTTGTGTAGGTACTGAGCGAAAGAATTCTGTGTCTATGGACACGAACGGTGGACCACAGATTCTCTCCATCGAAGATGCTATTATGTCGGAGGTAAAGGCGAATATAGACGATGTTAATAATGTCAGCATAGAGTCTATAGTTGTACCGGATTCCGTACAACCTCCAGCTCCACCAGTGGAACCACTTTCAACGCCCCAACCGCCAACCCCACCAGAAGTTGAGCCTCCTCCAAAGCCCCAACCCCCAGCCCCACCAGATGTCGAGCCTCCTGCACAGCCCCAGCCGCCAGCCCCATCACATGTTGAGCTTCCGCCAACGCCTCAACCACCGGAAAGCAGTAATGGATCCTTTTCTGAGGCGGTTATGGATGCGACATCCAAGGAGACTGATGATACAGGTGTGCATGTCGATTTGGTGAATGCGGAGGTACCGGTGAAGCAGGAAGTACTGCCCACAGCAAAAACCGAAGTCGAGGAAGAGAAAACCCCAGTCCTTGCCCCACCAGAAGATTTGGAAACTTCAAAAGAGGAGATTACCAAGCCGTGTGAATCCACAGAGTCCCCTACTTCTGTGTCGTCACAACTGAAGAGCCATTCGAAGGGAAAGGACAAAGAGAAGGAGCGACGATATCACAGCCACTCAGATGATAAGCAGCGACGTAGGAGCAGAGACCGGGATCGCGATCGTGACCGCGACCGCAGTCGTGACAAATCTCACAGCAAACATTCCTCGAGTTCCAGCTCGAAGCACTCCACAACGCACTCCTCCAGCTCGAAACATAGGAGCAGCAGCTCAAAGAACGAAAAGAGCTCCAGCTCCTCTAGCCGGAGTAACCGAGAGTCATCCTCATCCAAGCGTTCGGGCACCACATCTTCATCTCGTCACGAATCCTCTTCACACAAAAAACACAAGTCCAGTTCATCTTCATCTCGATCGAATCGGGATAAAGATAAAGACAAGGATAAGGATAAGGAGAGCCAAAGTCGCAAACACCACAGCGGCAGCAGCTCTTCGTCATCGTCAAAAAGGAAAGACCAAGATAGGGGGCGCGATCGTGACCGTAACAAATCAAACTCCTCCGGCAGTGCAGAGACTAAAACGGTCCAGGATGATCACAACGAAAGCAAGGCCAAGCTAAACCAGCGGAGGAGTTCCGACTCAAACGATGAGGGAAAGCCGCCTAGTTCCGGAGGTCCGTCAAAGATTTCGCAGCCAGAGATTGCCTTAGCTCCGGATAAAGCGGATGCGCCTGTGGAGAACGGTAATGGCACGAATGGGAACTCCAACAGTGGCAGCAATGGTGGGTGCGACAGCGCAGCTGGTGCTAGCAGTGTTGTCATTGTCAGCGACATTCTCCAACAGTCGTCCACCAGTTTTATTCAACTGACTGCTGGTTCCCAGTCACAGAAGGAAGTGGAGAGCAGTAAACCTGAAACCAATGATATTAACGAAACGGAAGTCGAAGATCAGCCGGGGGACCAAGAATCGGAGGCGACACGAAAGGAACCTGCTCAACGGGATGTGGAGCCAAGTGTAGAACCCCAAGTAGCTGATAAAAATGAATCCGTACCTGATTCCCCCGAGCATAGCATGGAATGCGATGGATTGGAAACGGCACCAGTGGAGACCGATGTAGAAGAGAAATCGCATGCTGAGGAGAGCATACCGGTGAATCGTCCTAAAAGTGAGGAGCCTGCGAAAACAAGTACACTAGAGGATCTATCGGTAAATGCTGAAAGCACAGAGAATATACCCGCCACACAAATACCAAACTCGAATGAGCAAAGCGATGAATTGGTCGACGACTTTGTAACCCACTTCGAACAAAACACAGACGAGTTTAAGGCTCGTCTGCAGGTTATCAATAAACTGATAGAGGATCGTCAGAATTTGCTTAACAAGCTGAGTGCGGACGGATCGCAGGACGAGACAGTGGATCTACGTGCGCTGCGAAGGAGCATATACAAGCGAAGACGGAGCAGTTTACAGGAGCAGCAGCAAGTGGTGCGGGAGTCGACACCAGCGCGACAATGTAGCCCAAGTAGCAGCACCTCCGGGAGTCCTGCAAAGAGGCTAAGGCGCGATGAGCCCAAGTCATCACCCACGCCCTCCGACGCCAGCATAAACTCTAAGGAGAACGAGGCTTTGGAAAAGCAGGAGCATGGTGCGTACTGTATCATAGCAAACTATCATTTGGTTTAGCAATTCAGTGTGTATATGAACAAGGTTCATTGAACATGTGTTCTAGAATCGCTCTATTGTTACCCCGTTAAAAAGGGTGGATCGATTTTATCTGGACGCCGCAGTTAATTTAAGAATAAGATAGCCTATAATGGGACTTTTTGATGGTCCCCTGAGACGTCTTTCAACAAGGTAAAGACAAAAGATTTCACAAACCAATTATTCAAAACCTCTGAAAATAAATATAACGCGTTTTTCTAAATTACATATGTTACGCACTTCTGTTTTAATGATCGTCATTTTCAAAAATATATTCATAGATATCATTTAGATTTAATCATTTTACCATTTCTATAATCCGCACAAATCGATCCACCCTGTGATTTACCTACATACATACATACATATATCATTATCATCCTCATTATGATCTTTACCGCCTCTACTTTCTCTCCGCATGCATCCACATTACTTATAAATTAGTGTAGCTGTGTGAAGGCTCCTCTAGTCCTATTCAAAACAAAACTCTGCTGGGTAAGCGCTTCCCGCAAGACTTTCGGTCTTTTCGCCCAATATCTGTTGATGCATCCAGCGTTTCCAAGAAGGCGAGTGATTAATGTGATTGTTTATTCTGCAGATGCCCTTTCCGCCAGGCGGCTCAGCAAAAAGCTCTGCCAGCAGCAGCGGTACACCAACGATGATCTCTACAAGCCCCGTCCAATCCTGTCGCAGCGCTCTCGTCGCCGGGGACTGGATTCAATCCTCTAGCTAACGCATGAACTGTTATCGGAACCAATAAAAAGCAATTGTTGTTAATGCATTTGACATAAAACAAATTCTCTTCTTTCATCCGTTTATTGGGCCTTTTCGCTTGCCAATGGTTTTGTTTTTGCTTTGTTTTCGTTTTAATTCTTTAACAATAAAATTGTAATTTTAGAGCTACACCTTACAGCTTAATAATCGTCGGTGTAGCATATCCATATATATATTATGCATATATATAAACAAAAATAACAGTGAACGTAATAATATGATGCATTATTGTATATTCTGGGGATTCCGGTTGTCCCGATTCCTGGCACTGACCGCGATTGCAACTCTAAAGGATGAAAACTCTACCACTGAGACGAAGGATAATGTGTGATGATCGACGCCTAGGATGGGACAATCGTACGGTAAATAGCAATCGCAGGAGAGTGCCCGTCGAGGACAACACACATAGCTAGGCTACTACTCTACAATGGGGCTGGCTAGTTAGTATAGGATTGGGCAATCTGCGGGAGACGTAGTTCTCTGGGAGCTGTATCTGCGGTTCGTTATATTTTGTAACATCTCAGTTTGAAGATTTAAGTGTAATTTGATTACAAATTATTGAATTTCTCATAGCGCGTGTGCTTTACATTTTTGCTCTTGATTACTTTACAACGACCAACATAAATATATGCATATATACTTTGAAACTGGATAAAAAAATATATATAAATGTAGTAAATCATAGTTGTAATACATAATAGTAGGTAATAGTATTTTACAAGAAGGTTCGCTCATTTCGAAATAACATAGATACAGTATTATCATTAGCATTACTTTTAACAAGAATTTCGCATTTTGCCTAAAACTGTGGTTGTGTGTCTAAGGTGTGTGTTTTTTGTGGTTGTGTTGTGTGGGGTGTGTATAAAGTGTGTGTTTGTTGTGGGTGGAGTTTTGCGTAAGTGTGAGAGCGAGAGTTTTGTGCAGAACAACAACTACGATTTAACCTCCGACTATGGAGTGATAAAACTCTCTCACCGACTCCTCGCAGAGTATTCATACAAGCAGCTGGGTCCGGAGGGCTGAAAGTGGGGGAGTAACCAGGCGGTGGTGGTCAGTGGAACGGCAGGCGTTTCTAACCCCGTGTCGTCCACCTGCCAACAGCCGCCGTCGCACTCCAGCGCCCCCGACCCCTGCCGCCAACTAATAGCTACGCTTAGGTTTAGCTGTCGCTGCTGCAAACGTTTTGAACGCAGGCCCCGCTCGCGGCCACGCCCACTGGCGCCGCCTACGTGCTGGAGAAGCCCCGCTCGTAGGGGCTCTTAACTTCCGTGTGCCGCGTGTGCAGGTTGATTGTTGGCCCGGCGGGTCGCGTCGACAGCTCGCACACCGTCTTGATGGCACCGGAGGCGTTCACCGAGGTGGGGGCGGAGTGCAGGGTCGCCGCGGTCTCCTTCACTGTCTCCCGATCGCCTTGCTCCTCACCCGTACTTCTGGGCAGCACGTAGTCCGCTTTGCGGGGCTCCGAGCGGCCCGTAATTGACGATTTGTACTGGTCGGCGTCCATTCCGCACAGGTAGAACTTAAAGAACTCATACGTGGACCAGCAGATGGCTGTGGCGGGCATGGAGTACAGCACGCGGGCGGTCATGCCCCTGAAAAAGCCCAATGGACCCGCCATGTGGTAGATCTGAAAGAGACCCAAGGCAATTAGTTGTAAAACAGGGTAAAATTCATAGAAGATACAAATAAAAAACATATTACGTCATACGCAGATAAATTTGATACATTTTTAAATTAAACATTACTTTTAAGTTCAAGCAGTTATGCTTTTCAAATTCAAACAAAAGGACTATCTTCCTACAGGACACTTAAAGAACATTGCAAATGTGTAGAACTTTCTGTTATACATTTTTTCAACAAATTTAAAATTTAGATATATTTCTCTTTGTTTGGTTTTAATGACATACGAGAAGTGCAATGATACGTAGTGCACGGAAGTGCACGAACAATATGCGTATTTTTTGAACCTTTACTCATTTGAACGATTTGAATTTCCTGTTTTGGAGCTTACAAATTTGAAATTAAAAGGCCCTCTACGATAAACATGGAAATTAACTTTACGATTGCTTCTAGCTTCTAATTACATGATGTTTACCTTTCGGCTGGCCTCGATCATGCCGCGTGTCAGTCCCGTCTCCTGTGTGTTCAGAAGCGTCTTGATCACGTCCAGGGGCGTGGTTATGGCCGCCGCACAAGCGCCAGCCGCAGCTCCCGCTGCCATGTGCACTTTTGGATTGTATTTGCGATCCAGGTTCAACTGAAATCCGCGATGTGATTATTTGCTTCTAAGGCTGAAGGAAAGTATGTCATCTTACCTTGTTTTGGAAAAACTCGTATGTGGTAAAATGTATTGTCTGATATGGTAGGTTCATGACCAGTTGCGTGCCGTATGCTCTGTAAAAGGCTTTGAAGCCCTCTTTCTTGTAGATATCCCGTACACAGGATATCACGGATGTGTAGGGCGAGTTGTACATCTGCATTCGCTGCTTGATCACATCCGTGGGACTAGAGATGGCGTCGTGAATGAGGGTGGCCACCACTCCCGAAATCACTGCAATGGATTCGGTACATTAGGAGCTATAGTCGTAAGTATAGTCCCAAAATTTACCGTAGTTGAGGTTTCTCACGGTTGTGAACTTGGCCGTGAACTCCTTGGTCATTTCGTAGGCAGCAAAGTACAGTGAATGCGCTGGACCAGCTCCCAATACAACAGCGCTGGCTCCCCGAATGGGTCTGTAAATCAAAGGGTATTAGGGTATATGCAAAGTCTATGGGTTCAGCACTGCTTACCTGAATAAACCCTCACGTGTGATCATGTTCCGAAAGGTTGACAATATATTCAGGTTTTGGGTGGGCGGCGAAAGACTCTGCATTCGCGTCTATAAATGGCCAATAATGGAACGTTTAAAGTAATTGCATATTTACATTGTGCATCGTACAAAGGGTTTTCAGCAGCATTTGTAATTTACTTTACACATTGTTTGCCCTAGATTAAACTGGGTAATCAAATGGTTTAAGTGGTGCGTCAGAATTACTAACATGTTTCTTAGATATAATATATTATCAAAAACTCAGATTAACTATCAAGTCGGGAAATGGGAATACACTCCATTTTGGCTACTCTTCTGCAAGTCATGCTTACTCAGTACAAATAGAACACAACTCGGATGTGGGGAAATCCAAACTTTTTTTATTTTGTCGAGACCTTTGCGAGACATTAAAACGTGTTTTTTCACAATCTGTGATTAAAAATTGATTGAATGAATGGTTTTTTCCCCGAATCTATTTTAATCTTGTACTGCAAAATTTGCAGTCTAAAAAAGGTGTGCTAAAACTGTGAAATGCGCAACAATAGTTAGTAAATCATTTTTAAAATAAAACACTTCAAGTTTTTAGTTCCGAACTTATAAATTTTCTGGGCTTGTCAATGGAAGCTAATCGGTTTACAACAGCAGGGACTAATAACCGATATCAATGGAATATAAAAATATATATACAAGTAGGTTTGTTATTTGCGGGGGAAAACTTTCGCTGATTTATAAGCAACACACTGGGGGCTGACACATTTGCAATGTCTATGTACTTTAAGATTGCACATCCATACATATATATTTAATTGCATTTGTTTAGAGGCGTGCCCGTCAGCAAAACAAGATAGAATTATGGCAGTAAGCGGAGAGCAGCATCCACCTTGTAAATTACGGAGACGAGGGCTTTGCGACAAAGATAAGATTTCCTGGAATACACCCCGATTGCATTTATCTATTCGCTTTGTTGGCTGGTGGCTGCTGCTATCAATATCAAGTCAACAAGGCAATTCAAAGTGAAAAATAGTCTCTCGAGTGGGGGTAGCAAAATAGACCTAATTAAAACGGTTCTACAAGTTGATAGGAGTCTCTATTACATAACTGGTCGATAGAACTGCGAGACGAGATGGGGTTCCATGATTCACTCATCCCGATAATAAGTTCCGCTGATAAGGTAGCAAAGTGTGAACTCAGAATGACAACGTTGCGGCGGTAATTATTTATAAACCAGCGCGAAACATCGCGAATAAAAGCGCCTCAATTGCTGGTCAATTAGGTTCTCTGCTCTGGCTTTCGTAACTCCATGAAATTAGCTCGTCAAACCGACTGTGGAGAGACTATAATGATGACGCCGGGAATCCCAACCAGGCTTTAGGCTGGCACCTAACTGCCTGCCGGCTGTCACCGCGCGATTGACACATGTGGCCGGGCCACTGTTCACGAAAATCAATAAATACTCGAGCCAGCTGAGTGAAATATAACGAAACAAGAAGCGGTCAATAATAGCACATATAGACATATAGACAGCGAGGTACATATTTATCGGGCGAACGTCATTACGACGTCGCCAAGTACATTTGCATACGCACAAGTGGCGAATAATGTACTTGGCTCCACCAAATTTAAGGTGAATGATCAAACTGTCGCGATAAGAGATAGTATTTGATAATGGAGCGACTGGAACGATTGTCAGCCGCTGGGCTAATCTTATCGCCTCAGCATAAACCAATGGAACGTGCTCCGATAAGCGCAGAGGTGGCTATGGCTCTGGCTCTTTCCACTAAACCCCCAAGAGCTCTGGGTTGCACCCCAGCCCCGAGGAATTACATCACGATTATGCCAAAGCAGCGGCCACTTGGCACACACCAAATTCCGACTGTGTACGCGCGATAGTGAGGTTAGGTCTGCTGTTTATGCTCCTCCGGTTACCAGCTGGTTCACTGGAAGGGCGCTCACCTTGACAGAGTCCAGCGGATACATGACCAGATGCTCCAGCACGCCCGCAATCGCTCCCGCCGTCATGTTCACCCCCACACTGGTGGTGGGCAGAGACTCGTAGTCGTCTATGTTCATGGTGGTTCCAGTGGTGCAGCCTCTGTTGCTGCTGCTACTGCTGCTGTGCGAATTGTGGTGTGCCCTTGCAGTGGCTGCTCCGCTTACGCTGACCTGCTAATCCGGACCAGTTCTAGAGCCAGTTCCAGTTTGGTAAGGCCGCTTTCTCCGCTCGGACTGGGTTACTCCACCGGGCAAGGCAGGCACATGAATCGAGTTGGGGATTAGGCTAAGTAGTCAGCAGTTTGCGCGATTTCAGCCGGCGTATGCTGAACACGGAACAATTTTGTTGTATAACACGGACCCGTCGGGGGGAAAACGATACACGGGTGGGCGGGGGGTGGTGGAGCCGTATGTTACAGTGTTGTGTGTGGGGTGTGCGGTGTGCGCGTGAGGTGGTATGCGAAACTACTAATTGACACTGCGGCTGCTACCGCTGCTGCTGCTTTCTGATGCTGCTGCACGACTAGCCAAGACGACACGCTCCCCGATTCACTCGAATTCGGAGCGAAGAGGTTTCTGCGGTTGCTCTGCCCGCGGTTGTTGGTGCTGCACTGCTGCTGCTGTGGATGTGTTCTGGATATACGGGAGTCCGTTGTTAGTGGGCTCTGTCCGAAACGAAACGAAATTTAGGCTGGTTCGGTGTTTGGCAACTCACGCAAATGTTGAATGATTAAAATCATTAAATTTTTGACCAATAAACAAGCCTCGTGCCCAGAGTAACCGCAGAGGGACCGTTGGAAAATACCAAAGGGCTCGGCTAAATACGTAATATTACTAAAAAAAATACCCAGCACATGGTGGTGGGAAACTTGCATAAAAAATTGCAGCAGCGGTGAAAAATACTGGAAAAACAAAATAATTCACTGTAGAATTCTGGGATAATAAATATTTTAGTACATACATAGGTATTCAGTTTAGATTCCTACAATTTTGAAAACAGCATTTACAAATTACAAAATGATTTTATAACACATATGTATGTTATAAAAAAAAGTTTATCAGTAAAGAAATTAAGCAAAAGCTAAATCTGTCTGTGTTTATTACGTTTTACCGTTCCATTATGTATACTTCCTCTGTAGATTGATACTGTTACATGCAGGCGGCGCTACTACTTTCATGGCCAGCGCTGTATATATCTAAACTTGTACTTTTTTGGTGTATTTTCCAGGCAAACGGCATATTCCAACGCTGCAAAAACGGTCACTCTAAGAGGGATTTAAAGGCGTTCCAGCTGAAAAATCGGCGTCATTTCAAAAAATCCGAGCGTCGCAAGTGCGGATTAATTTACTGCATCTGTTATTCGTGACGTGGCCTTTCAGCCGGCGCAAGTGACAGCTCGTCCTCCGTAAATCAAGTTATCGTTAATCATGAAGTATTATCTTCTGTTGGCCCTGGTGCTCTTAGCAGGTTCGTTTCATTTTGCCACGCCGCACACGCCCCCGCATACCGGCGTTTTAACCTAATTAATTCATGTCTCGTTTTTTTTTTGTGACGCTAGGCGTGAGTCAAATCGCCGCTGCTGAGGATGAAGCCAGCACGGAAACCATCGATCTGGACCTGGGATCCTTCAAGGAGGGTTCCCGCACAGGTATGTAGTCACGCCCCCCCGGCGAGTAGTGCGAATTTTTTGGTACACGTCAGCGTTGAACGCCCCCTTATCTACGCCCATTCCACAGACGCTGAAACGTTGAAGCGCGAGGAGGAGGCCATCCAACTGGACGGTTTGAACGTGGCGCAACTGAAGGAACTCCGCGAAAAAGTGAGTTTATTGTCGCTGGTCACCAAAGTACACGTATGACTGTGATTGTCTTTGTCCTTGGCTCTGCAGGCGGAGAAGTTCACCTTCCAAACAGAGGTCAACCGCATGATGAAGCTGATCATTAATTCGCTGTACCGCAACAAGGAGATCTTCCTGCGCGAATTGATTTCGAACGCCTCTGACGCCATTGACAAGATCCGCCTGCTGGCGCTTTCAAACAGCAAGGAACTGGACAGCAATCCGGAGCTGCATATTCGCATCAAGGCGGACAAGGAGAACAAGGCGCTGCACATCATGGACTCGGGCATTGGCATGACCCACCAGGATCTGATCAACAACCTGGGCACGATCGCCAAGTCGGGTACCGCCGACTTCCTGGCCAAGATGCAGGATCCCAGCAAGTCGGAGGGACAGGACATGAACGACATGATTGGCCAGTTCGGTGTGGGCTTCTACTCGGCCTTCTTGGTCGCCGATCGCGTGGTGGTGACCACCAAGCACAACGACGACAAGCAGTACATCTGGGAGTCGGACGCCAACAGCTTCACCATCACCGAAGATCCCCGCGGTGACACCCTGAAGCGAGGATCCGTGATCTCGCTCTACCTGAAGGAGGAGGCCCAGGACTTCCTGGAGGAGGAGACCGTGCGCGAGCTGATCCGCAAGTACTCGCAGTTCATTAACTTCCCCATCCGCATGTGGTCCAGCAAGACCGTCGAGGAGGAGGTGCCCGTGGAAGAGGAGGCCAAGCCTGAGAAGACCGAGGACGACGTGGAAGATGCCGACGAAGACGCCAAGGTTGAGGAGGCCGATGATGAGAAGCCCAAGACCAAGAAGGTCTCGAAGACCACCTGGGACTGGCTGCTGATCAACGACAGCAAACCCATCTGGACCCGCAAGCCCGCCGAAGTGCAGGAGGAGGAGTACAACAGCTTCTACAAGAGCCTGACCAAGGACTCCAGCGAGCCCCTATCCCAGACCCACTTCATTGCCGAGGGTGAGGTGACCTTCAAGAGTTTGCTCTACGTGCCCAAGGTGCAGCCATCCGAGTCCTTCAACCGTTACGGAACCAAGTCGGACAACATCAAGCTGTACGTGCGCCGAGTTTTCATCACCGACGAGTTCAACGACATGATGCCCAACTACCTGAGCTTCATCCGCGGCGTGGTCGACTCCGACGATCTGCCCCTGAACGTTTCCCGCGAAACGCTGCAGCAGCACAAGCTCATCAAGGTGATCAAGAAGAAGCTGGTGCGCAAGGTGCTCGACATGCTCAAGAAGATCGACAAGGACGCTTACGAAAAGTTCTGGAAGGAGTTCTCCACCAAGTGAGTATTGTGTACTAAATGTAAAGTCTCTAAATTATGGGGTAGTAATTTTGATTCATTTGGGCTTTGAATCAAAATGAAAAAACTCAACAAAATGTTGATAAAAATGTGACGTGGAACACATTAGAATCGAAGTTAATAAGAAGTAGCTTTTCCAAAGAACTCGGATTTCTTGAAAATTCTGCTTTATCTCTAAAAGCTAAAGAAAGCTATTTATAGAAATGACTATTAAGCTTTTCATTAAAATATTTATTCATCTTGGGGTATTCCAATTTTTAAATAATTAAATTTAATTAATCACTGACTAGATTATTAAGGGGTCTTCTGCACTTTAAACTAACTATTTATATATGCTTGCTAAAAATTATAATTTTTTTCTCCGAACTGCAGCATCAAATTGGGTGTGATGGAGGATCCCAGCAACCGATCACGTCTCGCCAAGCTGCTCCGCTTCCAGACCTCCAACGGCAAGGGCGTTACCTCGCTGGCCGAGTACGTGGAGCGCATGAAGTCGAAGCAGGACCACATCTACTACATTGCCGGCTCCAACCGCGCTGAGGTCGAGAAGTCGCCCTTCGTGGAGCGTCTGCTGAGCAAGGGATACGAGGTCCTGTATCTGGTGGAGGCCGTCGATGAGTACTGCATCTCCGCTCTGCCCGAGTTCGATGGCAAGAAGTTCCAGAACGTGGCCAAGGAGGGATTCCAACTGAACGAGTCGGAGAAGAGCAAGAAGAACTTCGAGTCGCTGAAGAGCACCTTCGAGCCGCTGGTCAAGTGGCTGAACGATGTGGCTTTGAAGGACCAGATCTCCAAGGCCCAGGTGTCGGAGCGTCTGAGCAACTCCCCTTGCGCCTTGGTGGCCGGCGTCTTCGGCTGGACCGGCAACATGGAGCGTCTGGCCATGTCCAACGCCCACCAGAAGTCCGACGATCCTCAGCGCACCTACTACCTCAACCAGAAGAAGACCCTCGAGATCAACCCCAGGCATCCTCTCATGCGTGAGTTGCTGCGTCGTGTGGAGGCCGATGAGGCTGATGACGCCGCCAAGGAGATGGCCGTGATGATGTTCCGCACCGCCACCCTGCGCTCTGGTTACATGCTCCAGGAGACCTCCCAGTTCGCCGACAGCATTGAACAGATGATGCGCCAGACTTTGGGAGTTTCCCAGGACGAACAGGTCGAGATCGACGAGGATGAGGAGGACGATGCCGAGGACACCAAGACCGAAAGCCAGGAGAGCGCGAACGCCGATGATGAGGAGGAGGATCAGCAGCACGACGAGCTGTAAACTGATAACACATAGCCCACATAAATTGTACATACGAGTGTGGCGGTCAGACTGAGTTTCACAAAACCAACTGCCGGGGTGTTTCATTAACATTACTCCCTAGCATGTCCCTAGATTCTAAGTAAAGCAATTTCGTAATCCTTCGCCCACGTTGTCATCACAGCCAGTCGCCCCGAGAGCACTCCATTACACGCAACATTCGTTTTCTTTTTTCGAAAGCTATTGAACTATGTATTTATACAATGTAATGCGTAATACAGAACAGATTCCAATCAAAATAAAGAAAGAAAATGAAATTAATTGATATTTTAAATAATTTAAGACTTGAGGAATGTGCTTCTCAGGATTTTTCCTTTAAATTAAAGGTGAAATGTGAATTAATTTAATATAAACTCCGTTTAGTTCAGTCATCAAGGTCGGAGGATAAGGGATCATTGTTCAAAGCCCTTAGATATGTGTTGTACTTCATTTGGTCAAGGATTTGGCGCACGGCTTCCGAATGTGTTAGCTTGTAAGTGTCCATAAAAAGGCGGACTATCCAAAGGGGCAGCAGTCCGTTTATAACGAGCGTTGTGTGTTTCTAGTGATCAGTAATTTTATAATATATATTCGATTCAGAAGGGCCCTACACTTACGCTTTGCCCGCTGTAGGCATCCCCCAGTTTCTGGAGCATCTTGTGACGAATACTCTTGCTTAGTATGTCAGTGATCTCCATGTGACCAATGTTCATGTAGCTCTCGGTGCGCGTCTTATTCTGCTGTTGCTTGAATAGCTTGTCGAAGTCACTGCGATAGCCCTCGAAAGTGCTAAGAACCTCTGCTTCGCCCATATTATCCAAGAGTCTGAGACAATAAAAAGATCAGAGTTGAAGGCAATTGCGCAATGCTTTATTTTCACCCAGTCGAATCACTTACAGAATCTTTACTTCGCGCGGCTTGGGCATGTCCAGCATGCTGTCCAACCGCTGCAGAGCATCGAAGCGGGCCCCGTCCATCTGCTCCACCTTCAGCGCCTTGGCTGGCGATGGAGAAAGACGTTTTCCCTTCGGTTTGGAAGCTTTGCTCTTGCGCTGCGTCTCGCTAAAAATGCACCCAGAAAAATGGTTAAAATCGACCTTCATATCTCTTTTTTTTATCGTACCCCACGACGAAATTTCTGAAGCGACCAGGACGTATGGGAGATCGGCCGGACCGACGGGCGGGCTTGGACTCGACAGAGCTGGCTCTGGAATTTCTGCGAATACATCAACACGTCTTGATTCCTCTAACACTTCCCATCGAACTGCATTGTTACTCACCTCTGTGATGGACTCTGTGAGCGCTTGTTTGCGTTTCCCTGCCGAGTAGAGGACTTATCCTTCTCGCCACCCTGGGAAATGGATCTGCGCTCGCGTTTGATCTTGGCAGGCAGTTGACTGCAATCATCGTCGTCGGCATCTATGTGCTTGGGTTTTGGTTGAGAGGATTTTTCCTGTGCACTGAGGAAAATAATTTAAAAAAAAACAATGATCTTCACTAAGCAGCAATGTGGAAGTACACACTACTGTACAAATACGAAGAAAGGTTATAACATGCCAAAAGAGGAACTTGGGAAAGGTAAATGGAACGTTATACATCAAAACATTAAAAGATTCTAAGAACTATATGTTTGGTTTCCTAATTTTCTTAAAAATCATAAGTATATAAGGTTTGAGGTGGGACCCATGGGATTTAAGATACATAGCTCTTTAGTATAAATAACTAGACCTAGGTGACTAAGAAGAACTGGACTACAAGGGTATTTTGAAATGGTTTTCCTACCCAGCTTTCGGCTTGGCTCCCTTGGCTTTGATTGCGTTGGAGCTTCGTGCGGAGCCGTTGGCTTCTGCTTCCGTGGCATGCTTGCGCTTCGTTGTGTGCACTCCCACAATTTTGGTGTCTTCGTGCGTAATGTACCGCAGTAGAATGTCCAGGCTGAGGTCCTTGGATCCGTTTAGTTCCTCGCCGGTAAGGATGAGCATCTTTGCAGGTTGCGGTTTATCGGTGGCCTGGACACGCACATTGATATGATCAATCAGCAGATCCGTGTCCAGCTTATGGGCATCCGACCAGTGGGTCAGGTTCTCGAACAGGCACCACAGGCCACTCTCGATCCTCTCCCAGCGATCCGCCGTCATCCAGTGAAAAACATTCTTGGGTTCCCGCTCAAAATGGGTCACAGGTGTCGGTAGTACTTTGAAGCTGCAGGCGATGCGGTGCTTCTTGTACTGAAACGGGACTATGTTCAGGCAATGGATCCAGGCTGTCGGTGGTTGGTTAATACTTTGTATACTTGCGAAACTATTTGGCAATCCCCGATGGCGGAAAAAGACATTTTAACAAAATTAGAAATTCAGAAGTACAACAATTAGTTTCGGTGGCATCCGTCTGTGGTCACACTGGAAAGTTGTAAGCAACTGATAGATTTATCGATGATGTGAAAAGATTTTTCATCGTTTTTTGAGCGCCAAGAAGTTTTAAATTTAAATTTGAATCAAAAATGTAGTTTTCAGTACTGTTTTTTAGGTATAAAATTAAATAAGTAAATCGGGGATCGAAAGATTAAAAGTCAAAATAAAATAAAACACAGTGTAGAAATTTATCCGCTAGCAGCAATCCCTCCTGTGCTAAAAGTGTAACTCCCTCTACAAGAGTATTAAAAGGGGCGTTTTTGGATGATTACAAAGGCTTCAAGAGAATTGCTCTTGGTGTAAAATCGGTTAAACAACGCAAATGGGTCTTCCATATGTTTTTGTAAATTCTAAGAAATGCTAATGCTGATAATGTGTTATCTGCAGACTACTTACTATACTTGCAGTTTGTTATGTTTGCAACACAATTTTCAATATTAGCCCACAGAAAATGGTGCGACTCTTTCAAGTAAATAAACCGAATCGGTTTGTTTTAGTTTAACCTGAATGAATGAGGCGCCAATCAATGAATCTTTTAGAACTTACAAATCCTTATCACCAGTAGCGTGTGGCTTAGGTCAAGACTTGGGAAGAGAACCGATTACACAAGGCAACAAAAAGCCTGTACATAGTTAAATTAATACCCTATCTATAATGGTATTTACCCTATATTTTTTATTGTAAATGTAATTTCAGAACAAGTACATCTTTTCAATAAAAAAAAAAAATAGATATACTTATATTAACATGTTAAAAAAATCAATAAAATGAAAATAAAAATATTTAAAAATTACTGTTGTCCAGTGTTATTCGCCGATCTGAGTGCGAATAAAGCACATGCTGTCCGTATCGGAGAGCCCCGGATTCGGATTCAGTTCTCAATCGCGTTCCGGTTTAAACAGTCGAGCTTGTTGCGTTGTTTCAAATTATCCGGGCCTATCAATGATTAGCCGCACTACTTAAGTATATTATACAAACTGCGTGCGAGCTCCACGAGTCGGAGCAATATGTTTTCAATCTCAAACCGGGTGCGGGGATTTATTTACATCCTGATTTGCGTGTTTTTGTTCGAGTGTGAGGCCAGGAGTGTGGGTGGTGAGTCCCCTGAATCGGTGGGTGAAAATACAATAACCGATGGCACGGCAGAGTACCTCCGATCCTACGGAGCTAAGATGAAGTCCTATATGAACTTCAGCGCGGCACCCTGCGACGACTTTTACGAGTACGCCTGCGGCAACTGGAAGAACGTGAGTCAGCCCAGACAGGCCACACACAAGAGGAGCAACCTGCTGGACATCGTGTACACGCTGGCCGATGTGACGGAGGAGCTGCTGACCAGGACGCAGCTGGCGGAGGCGCTCAACGTGTCCGCCGAGCTGCTGGTTGCACAACGCTTCTATAACGCCTGCCTCACGGCCGTGGTCTTTCCGCTGCCAGCGGGCGATCCCGCTTATCTGGCGCTTATCAGGTCGCTGGGTGGATTCCCCGCCGTCGACGGCGACGCTTGGAACGCCACCAACTTCAGCTGGTTCAACATGAGCGCCCATCTGACCAACTACGGGGCCAATGGACTGATCAACGAGAACATCCTGCCCTCCTACCCCTTCCAACCCTACTTCAAGCTGCCGGAGCTGGGCTACGACCACATCGTCCACACAGATAACATAGCCAATAAAAGCAGCCGGGCCTACAGACTCAATGAGGAGCGCATGCGCGGCTACCTGGAGGCCTTTAATCTCACGGATCACAAGATATCCGAAGTGATCGCCGGGGTCTTTGACTTTTGGCGCGAGGCACTCACCATTGAGGATCAGTTTGAAGGGGAGGCCGATAAGTGTGCGACGCTTTCGGGGATTAAGGAGGTTCCACCGTTCACAAGATGGAGGAGCTACTACGAGATCGCCTGGAATGGTCAGGACTTTATGAATGGCTCTACTGAGATCACTGGCGAATACTGCGACTACTACTACACGGAGCTGGACAAGGTGTGCGAAAAGCATAAGGAGGCGGTGGCCAACTACCTGGCCATGGTGGTCCTATACCGCATGGACGCCAAGTTAAAGGAGGGCAAGTACCACAAGGAGCACTGCCTGCTGACCGTCCAGTTCACGATGTCCCATCTCTTTAACCAGCTCTACATGAAGGTGGGTTCAAAAGGAAAATGCACTTAGAACCTTACAATAATTTGAAGTAGACCTAATAGACCTAATCAATAGCCTATTTTTACCAAAACTATAGTTTAAATCAGAGATGGGCACGCCCTGGCTCAATTTGCTCACTTGCTCAAACCGTTATATTTTCGGGAGGCGCCAGCCAGACCCAAGATCAAAAACAATAGCCTATTTCTCAGTTAACAAAAAAACATTCTAGTTCTACCCAAAACAAAACTTTAAAGGGCGTATTCTCCTTTTGACATTTGATGGGGTGGTTTTTTTTTTTTTTTTTTTTTTTTGGGCCCCTTTTTTTAAAACCTTTTTTTTTTTTCCCCTCCTTTTTTTTAATTTTTTTTTTCCTATTTATTACCTATTTTGCATATGAATGCATCTTTGTGCACTTCAATTGGACACGGCAGGATGACAGTCTTAGGAACTGTCAACCTAACCATACGAGAATGCCACAGGAATACCTTTACATTTGAAACTGTTGTTTAAGGTTTCTTAAATAGTCCTACAAGATTTTAAACACCAATTTCCTAAAGGTTTTGATAACAAAATGTTACTCTTATGTACAAATTTTTTTTAAATTCGAAAGACTATATTTTTTATCAGAAAAATTACCACATAACAATACTCAATACTTTAACATACTTGCGTTAAATGTTCCAATCTATTTTTCCTTTTTCCCCAGGAGCACTTCAGCGAAGACACACATTCAGAGATCTCTGATATGGTGAAGGAGCTTCGCAAGGCTCTTCGCCAGGTGCTGGAGAACACCGAGTGGCTGGATACGGAGACGCGACGAGAGGCGCTACTCAAGGAGTCCACCATTGAGCCACAAATCGGTAGCTACAAAAACGAGGAGATCACCGATCTCCTGATCCGCCAGATAGGAAATCTCTCCCTAGTCGACGACAGCTACGCCCAGAGTATGATCAACATGCGGAGATTGGGGGCCAGTCTGCGACGCTACAATGGTCTCCATTTCGAGGAGATGTCCGCCGACACGAAGCCGCTGGAGCTGCTGCTGGGGATGCAGGTGAACGCCTTCTACTACAACCTGGACAACTCCATCTACGTGATGGCTGGCATACTGCATCCACCCGCGTATCACCGCTCCTGGCCGGACTCCTTGAAGTTTGGTACCTTGGGTTACCTCATTGGGCACGAACTGACCCATGGATTCGATTCGGTGGGCTCTGGTTTTGACAGCGTCGGCGAGATGCGCAACTGGTGGTCCAAGAAGTCGGAGGCAGTGTTCGCAGAGCGAGCTCAGTGCTATGTGGACCACTTTAGCAACTACTTGATACCGGAGATCAATCGTAAGGTCAACGGAAACGAGACCAAGGATGAGAACATCGCGGACAGTGGAGGACTGAGAGAGGCACTGGCGGCTTATAGAAGCCACAGGAAGCAGCTCCAGAGGGTCGGAACGGATAATGAGACCTTGGACAAGGAGACGACCCAGAGCGAGCAGATGCCTGGCCTGGATCTCTCGCCGGAACAGCTATTCTTCGTCGGATTCGCGCAGCTCTGGTGTGCCGACTACGAGGAGGAACACTTCTGGGAGGAACTGACCAAGGAGCACACAATCGACAAGTACCGGGTGCTGGGGGCCGTCTCCAACAACGAGGACTTTGCCGAGGTCTACAACTGTCCCGTGGGCAGTCCCATGCATCCGAAGGCCGAAACGTGTCGCGTGTGGTAGTCTGAAGTCCTTTCTCATCTGCAAAATTTTAACAAAAATCAGAACAAAATGTTCTATACAAAAATAATAAAGAAAAAAATAAAAACAGTGCCCTGTTAAAAACACTGCATTCCTAAAAGAAGTTTTTTGTTTAATTATTAAATTTTGGTTTGTTTTAAACTTGCTGAAAATGGTTAATAATTGTATAACCATAATCAAAAACTGTGACAACACGGTATGGATTGGGCTCTCTTGGTTAAAACTAAGTCAGTATTTTGGAAATGCCCTGTTTTAAATACATTGTACAAATGCACGAACCAATCAATTTATTCTTACTAGCACTCCCCACTTTTAATTTCAATTTAATAATCTAGAAAACCATTCTTAGAAACAGCAACTATTTATTCCTAACTAAACTTTAGTGAGCGACGTGCTCCGAGGATTTAAAGGCGTTGGGTCCGCGGTAATTTTCGACCAGCAGAGATTTGTAGCGCCGCAGATGCACGCTGAGCCCTTCCTCGCGTTCGCTGGCGGAGAGGATTGACACGCGGGCCACCACCAGGTGGGAGGGATTTGACTGGCTGAACCCCCTTATCACATCGATCTCATCACCAATTTCGAGCTGCAAATAAGCAAGGGTTCAGTGGGGACTCCTTCGGTCAATTAAAGCCTCACCTGCGCACTCTTCTTTGCCAGCTTTTTTCCATTGACGCGTATCTTGCTCTCATAAAAGTTTAGTTCAACTTTGCTAAGAAAGGAGATTCATTTTGGTTATTGAGTAATCTTTAAGGCTTTCTAGTGAGGATTCTTACTTCCTGGCCATGCCCAGGCCAGCTTTGAGCAGCAGATCGGCGCGCAGCGAGTTCACCTTGGTCTTGACCACCTTGGAGTCCCGCTCGTCTTTGAAATCCTCATCGTTCTCGTCGTCGCTGTCCAAATCATCCGCCGCTCGCGAGGATTTCTTGTCGTATTTCCACGCGGGGCTGCTAGTGTGTAGAGGCGCCTGCAGTCTTTCGGATATTTTGCAACAGGTGGCTGTTATGTTGAACAGATTATTGGCTGGAAGCGGTGCCCTGACATATCCTCCCAATCTGGATATTTGACGAAGACTCCGGAGCATTTTGTGGGCGCCTTAAAAATTACGATAACAAAGCAATAACATAACCTACAAACTACAGCTGACGGGCCGCGTTGCCAATCACCGCTAAGAATTGCTGGGCGGCTGCTTTTGCTTTTTGTTTCGCTTTTTTTTGGGTTTCTTGTCGGGATTTGGTCGAACTTGGTGGACAGTGAGGGGGCGATAGTTTTGCAGGTCGCTCGGCAGAAAATCATCTTCATCAATGGCCGTCTCTGTTTCAACTTCCATGGGCTCTAAGCTGGGTGATTTTTCCTTTGTTACAGGCACTTGGTCAACTTCTACCTTTTTACTTTTGCCTTTCATGGCCAAATTGCTCAGGGCAGCGCCTAGTTGTTGGGTCTCCACCTGGACATCCACCCGGTCCAGCTTTACGGATGGTTTGTCAGTGGAGCAGGAAATGAAATCTTCGCCCCAGTCCTTTTTTTCAGCAGGGCTTGGTGGTTTCTTTTCTTCTTTTTTAACTGTTTGGGTTACTTTGGGTGCTGTCTTGGGTTTCTTTGGAGATTTGACGGCAATGTTTCTAACAGCCGGTGGTGGCCTTTTTCGGGCAGTAACCCATTGCTCCAAGTTCGTGCTTATGGCTTTTAAGTCCAGAGGTAAGGCCAACGAAAGGGCTCTTACTCCGAAGATTTCATAGGTAAGCTCTTCCAATTTAGGTTGCGCGTAGATGGGAGCGGTGGGCACCTTGACGGATGCACTGGTGGTTACCAGACGGATGAGATGTGCTGGTCGCAGGCTTAAAGAAACCAGCAGGCAGGAGAAACGCTGGGAATTTATGGCGCGCAGGGAGCTCTCCAGGCCAAGGTGAATGCCATGTCGAGTGGCAAAGGACTTGGTTGCTCCGTCGCTGTTTTCCATGGCCTTTTGGAAGATTTCACGAAACTGCAGCACTTCATCCTCCTTCAGAACAGGGCTAAAAATATTAATATTTTTACCTGTTGAGTTCTTGTATTTTGTGGGTTGCCTTACCTGTGCTGTTTATACGGATTGGCTAGAATGGTACGCAATCTTGGGAGTACTTTCTTTTTGCCCTTGGCTTCCTTTTTGTTTTATGCTGGCCAAACTCATATTTCTGTTATAAATTTGTTTAATCGGTAAAATGTCACACAAAAATGTGTTTAGCTTTCTAGCAACAACATAAATGATCAACCGCGTTGCCAACTACATTAATAAAAAGTTACTAAAACTGCCATACCGCCTTAAAATAAAACAGCCACTTTAATTTAAATTCAAATGTTTATTTATTACAATAAAATCTCAATTCCAGTAAAGTTCTGGTTCTGTGTCTGAGGAATACTTCAGTTTTCTTGGTCTCGGCCTTATAGTGTCTTCCACGAAATTCAGCCTCGTTGATGCTGTGGTTGTTATGCCTTCTGTTGTGGTCTCCTCTTCAGTTTGATTTATTATTGCTTCAGTTGTAGTCAGATTAAATCCATAAGGTGTTGTGCTATCAACCGCGATATCTAAGTATGCTGTGGTAGTTTCCAAACCCGGAGTCGTGGCAATAATGTTAAGCAGAGATGTGGTTGTTTCCGGATTTTTAGTGCTTAATGTAAGCCCCTCCGTAGAGGTTTCTGATGATTCCGTGGTGGTCTGATCATTTGAAGATTCTGTAGTTGTTGATTTTGGAGCGGTCTCTAGAAATACTGTTCTATAATCGTTTATTTCTGTTGTGACATCTGAATATTGGGTGGTTGATTCCGGAAACTCGGTACTGCTTGGATTGGTTTCTGTAGTAGATTCTACTGATTCCGTATTAAAAAACTCCGTCCTCACAGTTGTAGAATCTCCAAAAATTGTCGTTGATTCTGGAATTTCTGTTTGTGTCGCAGTTTCCAAAGATTCAGTACTAAAAAACTCAGGACTTGAAGTGGTAGAAAAATCTTGAATGCTTGTCGCTGATTCTGAAGTAATTGGATTGGTTTCTGTGGTAACTTCTAAAAATTCAGTTGTGGAAATGTCTGAGCTTGATGTTGTAGAAGGATATCCCAAAATAGTCGTTGAATCTGGAAATTCTGTAGTGCTTGGGTTGGTTTGTGTCGAAGTTTCTGATAACTGAGTACTGAAAAACTCTGAACTTGAAGTTGTTGATTCCCAAAAGTCTGCGGATTCTGTACTGGTAATAACTGATGCTGTTGTAGTGGAATCCAAAAGACGTGTGCTCGTTTCTGGTGACTCCGTGGTAACAGGAGAGGATTCCGTGGTGTAAAATTCGGTTCGGGGTGTCGTTGCTTCGAGAAAACTGCTGCTCGTCGTGGTGGAGATTTCATTGACGATGTAAGTCGTTGTTTCATCCAGAGAGGCTGTAGATACTTCTGTTGTGGTTGTCTCCCAAATATCTCCCTCAAATGGGTTGGTAAAATTAACAATTTCCGGTTTGTACGGCTCGTATTTTTGAACTTTATACGGTTGATGGTTCTTTATATATTCTTTGGCCATACTAATCCAACCGTCGCGATCAATAATCTCGTTTAGGTTCTTACTAGAGGCCGCAAAATGCACCATCAAAATGAGCAAAAGAAACTTCGTCATAATGATGCTAATGGCTTCGGTTGACACTGCGGACTAATGACTTTCGGCCACTGCGGTGCAATATAAACCCAAACTGTGTACCTACGCATTTTGGTTTTGCTACCTGTTTGAAAAACTATAATTACGCTTAATTGACTGGGAATTTCAAATTTTGCCGCCAGGGCTGCAACCACCCCTAAATTTTATGTTGGCAACGCCGCACACTATGCCGGCCTTTTAACAGCTGTTTTGGGGCAAGAAGAAGAAAAGCGTGTTTGCAATCCGCGTTTTTGTGTAAAAATTGTAATATTCCAATTAAATCGCCGATTTATTACTTTAAAATATATATACAGCAATCAGAAAGGGTTTTAAACTTTGGTGAGCAGTTGGAGATATTCAAAAACATGTCGACGCGCCATAACTTCGAGAAACCAAAGAGTGCAAAAATTGCTGAGACGCCGCTGACAAATCGTGAATGAAATTATGAAAATATTTATTTTTCAGCATAAAACATGGATTCCGATTTGTACGATGAGTTTGGAAACTATATTGGCCCTGATTTAGACAGCGATGAGGACGATGACCAAAGTATTTACGGGCAACCCGATGTGCAGGATGACCCAGAGGTAGATACAACATATAACTATAAGAAAAAGTATCTATAACGAGTCCCCTTCCATTTAAAGGATGCCATGGACGAGGATGAGGTGGAACCGCAGGAGGACGAGGACAAGGAGGTGACAGCCGTGGTGCTGCACGAGGACAAGCGGTACTATCCTTCCGCTGTCGAGGTCTACGGGCCAGATGTGGAGACCATTGTGCAGGAGGAGGACGCCCAGCCGCTGGACAAGCCGCTTATCGAGCCGGTAAAGAAGCTCAAGTTCCAGATCAAGGAGCAGGACATGCAGGAGACCACCTACGACATGGAGTTCATGGCAGACCTTATGGACACTCCACCGCTGATTCGCAACGTGGCTTTAGTGGGCCACCTGCACCACGGCAAAACCACGTTCGTCGACTGCCTCATCCGGCAGACGCATCCGCAGTTCGAGAACATGGAGGAGCGGCAGCTGCGCTACACAGACACCCTGTTCACGGAGCAGGAGCGCGGCTGCAGCATCAAGGCCACGCCGGTAACTCTCGTCCTGCAGGATGTCAAGCAGAAGAGCTACCTGCTCAACATCTTCGACACTCCGGGGCATGTGAACTTCTCGGACGAGGCCACCGCCGCCATGCGGATGTGCGACGGTGTTGTTCTGTTCATTGATGCCGCCGAGGGCGTCATGCTTAACACGGAGCGTCTGCTTAAACACGCGGTGCAGGAGCGCCAGGCCATTACCGTTTGCATCAACAAGGTGGGTGAGGGTTATAGTGGCTCCCCTGAATGTTTTTTCTCATGTTTTCAATAACCCGTAGATTGATCGCCTTATTCTGGAGCTGAAGCTGCCGCCTCAGGACGCCTACTTCAAACTGAAACACATTGTCGAGGAGGTCAATGGACTGCTGAGGTGAGTCAACACAAAATTAAAACAATTAGTTTGAGTTACAAAACTAATAAACTATTTTTAAAAATGTTTTTTAATAAAATAAATTATTTTATCAGCGTTTATGGTGCTGCAGATGATAACCTGTTAGTTTCCCCCATCCTGGGCAACGTTTGCTTTGCCAGTTCGTTGTACGGCTTTTGTTTTACTCTGAAATCTTTTGCCAAGCTCTATGCGGACACATACGAGGGTGTGGCGTACCTTGACTTTGCCAAGCGCCTTTGGGGCGACATGTACTTCAACAGCAAGACGTAAGTAGATCCTGAAGTTCCCAATAGAATGACTTATTAATAACATTTCTATAGGCGTAAGTTCTCGAAGAAGCAGCCGCATAACTCGGCCCAGCGCAGCTTTGTGGAGTTCATTCTGGAGCCCATGTACAAGCTGATCGCTCAGGTGGTAGGCGATGTTGACACCACTTTGTCGGACACCCTGGCCGAGCTTAATGTGCGCGTCTCCAAGGAGGAGATGAAGTCCAACATACGACCTCTGCTGCGACTCGTCTGCAATCGTTTCATGGGCGACTGCAGTGGATTTGTGGACATGTGCGTGGAGCACATTAAGTCTCCTTTGGAAAATGCCAAGCGGAAGGTGGATCATATTTACACTGGACCCAAAGAGGGTGATATTTACCGGGATATGATTTCGTGCAATCAGTACGGCACCTTGATGGTGCACAGCTCCAAGATGTATCCCAACGACGACTGTACCTTCTTCCAAGTGCTGGCGAGGATCGTATCGGGTACTCTGCACGCTGGTCAGGAGGTGCGTGTCCTCGGAGAAAATTACACTCTGCAGGATGAAGAGGACTCCCGCATTCTCCAAGTGGGTCGTCTATGGGTATTTGAGTCGCGCTACAAAGTGGAGCTAAATCGAGTTCCAGCCGGCAATTGGGTGCTCATCGAAGGAATCGACCAGTGTATCGTTAAGACCTCCACGATTGTGGACATAAATGTCCCGGAGGACCTCTACATATTCCGGCCACTCAAGTTTAACACCCAGAGCATTATCAAGATTGCTGTGGAGCCAGTCAATCCCTCCGAACTGCCCAAAATGTTGGACGGTCTGCGCAAGGTGAACAAATCCTATCCACTGCTCTCAACGCGTGTCGAGGAATCGGGTGAGCACGTGATCCTGGGCACTGGCGAGCTGTATTTGGATTGTGTGATGCACGACCTGCGGAAGATGTACTCGGAGATTGACATCAAAGGTGGCGGATCCCGTGGTAGCCTTCTGCGAAACAGTCGTGGAAACTAGTTCTTTGAAATGTTTTGCCGAAACCCCAAACAAAAAGAACAAGATAACCATGATCTCGGAGCCACTAGAAAAGGGTCTGGCTGAGGACATTGAAAATGGAACCGTCTGCATAAACTGGAATAAGAAGCGGATCGGAGAGTTCTTCCAGGTCAACTACGATTGGGATCTGCTGGCGGCGCGTTCCATTTGGGCATTTGGTCCAGACTCAACGGGTCCGAATATCCTAGTGGACGACACCCTGCCATCAGAAGTGGACAAGAACCTACTGACAGCGGTAAAAGATTCCATCGTGCAGGGCTTTCCAGTGGGGAACGCGGGAGGGTCCCCTTTGCGAAGAGCCCATCCGAAATGTCAAGTTTAAGATTCTCGATGGTGTAATCGCAAATGAGGCGCTGCATCGCGGTGGCGGCCAGATCATTCCCACAGCACGTCGAGTGGCCTACTCGGCGTTCCTGATGGCCACACCACGTCTGATGGAGCCGTATCTGTTTGTGGAGGTTCAGGCGCCTGCTGATTGCGTGTCCGCTGTTTATACTGTGCTGGCCAGACGCAGGTGAGCTTTGGTGTTAATTTTATCATAATAATAATATTTTAAATTCTATTTTTCTTTTGCAGAGGACACGTAACGCAAGATGCTCCTGTTTCCGGTTCCCCCATCTACACGATCAAAGCCTTCATACCCGCCATCGATTCATTTGGATTTGAGACGGATCTGCGTACGCACACCCAGGGTCAGGCTTTCTGTCTGTCAGTATTCCACCACTGGCAGATCGTGCCTGGCGATCCCCTGGACAAGAGCATCATTATCCGGCCGCTGGAGCCACAGCAGGCGTCCCACTTGGCACGAGAGTTTATGATCAAGACGCGTCGCAGGAAGGGTCTCTCCGAGGATGTGTCCATCAACAAGTTCTTCGACGATCCCATGTTGCTGGAATTGGCACGACAAGATGTGCTGGTCAACTACCCCCTGTAGGCTCAACAATTCAAGAAAAACCAATAAAACTTTTAGACGTACTTTCGGGATTTGAATTTCGAACTTTAAAAGATGTCTTTTTACTATATTTACTAATCATTTATTTGAAGCCTTTTTGGGGCCAAATAATTTACAAAATAGTATACAGAAAACAGCTACAGTTGTGTTAGTTCCTAGTCCTTACTCGGCATTGCCGTTCTGCAGGACCTCCGACTCGTAACCGTCTTGCTCGCCCTGCTCTTCATCAAACTCCACTTCGTCGTCGGCTGTTGCCTCCTGTAAAAGCGAAAGAAATCGAATTAGTATCCAAAGGATAAGGCGGGTAAAAGAACACTTGTGAAAGAGAAGTTATTTTTCGACAATTTAATGTTAGGGAAATCAATCAATTTTGTGAGTGTAAATCATTTTTATGGGTTCTCATCATCTCAAAAAGTTATTAAAATAACCAAATAAAAATAGTCACGAACCTGATACTGCTGGTACTCGGATATCAGATCGTTCATGTTGCTCTCGGCCTCGGTGAACTCCATCTCGTCCATGCCCTCGCCGGTGTACCAATGCAGGAAGGCCTTGCGACGGAACATGGCGGTGAACTGCTCGGAGATGCGCTTGAAGATCTCCTGGATGGCCGTCGAGTTGCCAATGAAGGTGGCGGACATCTTGAGGCCTCTGGGCGGGATGTCGCAGACGGCCACCTTCACGTTGTTGGGTATCCACTCGACGAAGTAGCTGCTGTTCTTGCTCTGCACGTTGAGCATCTGGGTGTCCACCTCCTTCATGGACATGGGACCTGTTAATTATTGAGTGAGCGTGAAAAAAAATGCCTTCGGGTGCGACGGAAACTTCCTGCGCACATTTACATCAAAAGTCAAGTTTGCTTTGATGCGCCGAGCGAATGAATCCCCAAATCCCTGAATATGAAATACTAAACGGCTTCTAAGTCCTGGCTGTGTACCCTGCCACCTGGGCTGGGATCCCGGAAATGGGAATGGGACTCGAATGCGGACACAAACAGTCCCAGGAGGTAACTAAAAAAGTTGTTTAAATTCCTCCGCTGCCACTTTTTCCGCACATTTTTGTGATTAATTATTTTGCAAGTATTTCTGGCAGTCGGTCGGAGACGAAAGCGGATCCTGAGACGGAGCTGGTGCTGGTGCTGGGAGGAGTTCAGCCAAAGTCGCGTCACGTTCGGCATGATTAGTTAAGCCGGGGGCCGTGTCAGGCGGCGGTCGCAATTCCCCAATGGATCTTGAAAGTAAATTTCTAATTACGCGCGTTTTGCGAGTCATCAGTCAAAAGCAAGGGCACACAAGGAATAGCAAATGAAATATTATGCGGCATACTTTTGGGCGCCGCATCGCAGTTTATTAATTTAAAAATTAGCGCGAAAAAATGCCAACAACCTTTCGGAGGGCGGGTGCAGGCTAACAAATTTGCGCTACGTGCGCGTTGACGGATTGCAGCCTTTTTAGCCGCCAGCCAGCCGGCATTAATCATTTTTAGTGGCGCCCATAAGTAGGCCCAGTGCTCGGCTTTGGCTAATAAAATCGTCGCCAAAGCCAAGCCCCAGGAGTCCAAGGTGTTAGCCAGGGACGGATTAGTGACCAAAAAAGGGTGTTCTTATTTCAATACAAGAGATAGTGCTCTTTTTTTATGGGCTCAAAAAAATCTCTAGAGATTTGAACTCATTTAAAAAGGCGCCTAATTGTGTGCTGTAAACAAATGATATTCTTTTATAAAATAAATCAATTTTAAAACTTTTTTAAACAAATTAAAGTACATTTTCAAAAAAAGTTAAGGTGTCTAAAAAACAGCTAAAATTAATTTTAGCTAAATATATGAAAACATGTTTTAAAATCCCCAGGTGTTTCTAAGACTCCCCTGAATTATTTTCTTTTGTAAACATTTAGTAACTCCTGACCGAAAGACCACCCCCTTTGATCCGCCACTGGTACTACGAATACGTGACTGCGGGACCGGAAAAACGGCGGAAAGGTGCGCCACCGGCTGCCCATGACAAAGTGACAAAGTTGGTCCGGATAAGCCGTTGCGGGGGCTCCTGAATAAATGAGCGGATAGATGAATGGATCCCTGTGTTTTTTTGGGCTACGCGTGGAAGTGTTTAGGGCTTGTTGTTAAAAAACTATTTTTCTTTTTTCACCCCCCTGGGGTTTTATTTCACTCCGTCACTCACCCCGGAAGATGCAGGCACATGTGAGGTAGCGTCCATGTCGGGGATCGCAGGCGGTCATCATGTTCTTGGCGTCGAACATCTGCTGGGTCAGCTCGGCCACGGTGAGGGCGCGGTATTGCTGGGATCCCTTGGCGGTAAGGGGAGCAAATCCGGGCATGAAGAAGTGCAGACGCGGGAAGGGCACCATGTTCACCGCCAGCTTGCGCAGATCGGCGTTCAGCTGGCCGGGGAAGCGCAGGCAGGTGGTCACTCCAGACATTGTGACCTGGTTGGGAGAGGGTGCAAAATGTTTTAATAAAATATAAACACTTAAAAAACAAGGGGTTAGTAACTAAATTTTAAAAAATTTAAGTTGAATTCAAATTAATATTAAAATAAATTTTCTAATTTTTGTTTACATGCCCAAAGAAAACTTCAAAGGACATTTGAAGTGTATTTGAAGAGCAAAATAAAAAATCAAAAAAAAAAAAGAGTTGTGGTTAAATTCAAAACCTCATTTAAGAGTGTAGTTAAAGATAAGTTATGGTGATTAAAAGGTTCCGTGTTTTTTCTGGGGTTAACAGCTGGTCATCTTTGTCATCTCTGGCCAGGATTCCACTTAAATTACTTACGGACACCAGGTGGTTGAGATCCTCGTAGGTGGGCGAGCAGAGGCGCAGTCTCTGATAGCAGATGTCATACAAGGCCTCGTTGTCGATGCAGAACGTCTCGTCGGTGTCCACAATAAGTTGGTGCAGCGACAACGTGGCATTATATGGCTCCACCACCACCTCGGACACCTTCCGGGATCGGAGGAGTGGGAGTGCAGGGGGTTTGGGGGAGGGACAAACGAAAGGAGGCATTAGAGGGGTTGATTAGGCGGTACTTACGGAAACCAGATGATTCAGATCGCCGTAGGTGGGCGACGATAGCTTCAGCGTGCGGAAGCAGATGTCGTAGAGAGCCTCGTTGTCAATGCAGAAGGTCTCGTCGGTGTTCTCCACCAGCTGGTGGATGGACAGCGTGGCATTGTACGGCTCCACGACGGTGTCGGACACCTGGACATCAGCATTAATGGTACGAGTACAGAGCGACATGCAGAAGGAGAAGCAGACACAAGTTCGTTAATTAGCAATGCTATCAGCAGACTCACAGAGGAGCGAGATTCATTATGTGTGCCTAATGGTTTTGGTTATAGAGTAACCAGTGAAACAAAGCTGCTTCTAAAAATTTTGAACTATGTTTTCTTTATAATCAGTTTTTTAACTTTAAATAAAACAAAATGTATTCGGCTGTGGCAAAAATAAATATAGCAAATAACTATACTTATTTAGTATTACTCTATAGCCACAGCACAAACTCTCTTTTCCCCTCCTTACTTACTTAGTAATAATAATAAATGTATTTGGTACATGATTTTAAATACTTTATTTTGTTCACTATAAAATCAATAAATCACAAATAATGCTATTCAGGGCAATTAAAGAGAGCTGATCAAACCTGAAGCGTACATTTCTTTAAAGTGCAATGACTACTGGCCATATGTGTTCTCTAGGCAATAATCAAATATTGGCCGCACTCTTCATCTTATTGCCACTTCTTTTGGCCAAATTGTATGACTGGCAGTTGAGGCATGGACATGAAAAATGCATTTTGCAGACAGGATGCAATTCGAATGCAGTGCCAACTGAATAGCAGACCCTATTAATACAGGCAGTTGTTGTGGCTGCAACCTGCAGTTGCTAATGCCATTTTGAGCCTGGAGCGGCACTCAGGCCGAGAGTTGTTGCATAAATGCAGTTGCATGTTGCACAAACATCGGCCCGCCTGCCGCACACCCCATTCACATACACGACTGGTGTGTGTTTCAAATGCTGCAAATTGAAAATTATGTATAATCTTTGGCTAGCCCTCTATATTTGCGCAGCCAAGATGCATTGCCAGTTGGTTTGTTCACAACTGTAGGGTTTGTGCTGGGTAGAAGCTTGTTAAGCCTGCGACAAACTTCACCAGAGCTTCGGGTTGCCACATAAATTGTGGCAATTATTTAATGGCCACCGCCGTACAGCGATAACGTGGCCATCCACGCACACACTTTAATTCCATTGCTCACGGAATACATTTTAAAAATATAACATTATGCTACAGTGCAGTAAAAATATAAATGATTTTAATGGAAAAAAGTCTGTTTAATTTTATAAACTGAAAATAATTTCACAGCGATTATTTTTGATTTTTACTAAGCAATTTTAATAGTTACTAATTACTAAAATTCAAACCACTTTGTAAGGACATAACTAATGTTCTACTTTTATGGAAAATATTTGTTGTATAAATTATGAAAATTATAATTTTTAAGAAAAATCTTAACACACCTTTGTGTTTTGCCCCTTTGCTCTTTTTTTTCTGATTTTTTTAAAAACTATTTTAACAAATAAAAAAAGGGTTTTCGGCTTGTAGTGTACTGAGTACAAATTTAATATGAAAATGTATTTTTTTCTGTGTCTCACACTCACTCTCAAAGCACACAAACACACCTTTGTCTACTTAGGTGGTACATGCAGTTAATACTAATGAGTTATGCTCGACCATATGCATTTTGCATTTTGCATTTGGTATTTGATGCCCAGCCTCACTATTTGCACAGCGCCAGTGTTTGTGTGTGACTCTGAATCTGAATCTGCAGGATTTACGAGCATGCATTTTGATATCATTGCTTTGAGCAAGCAACCAGCAGGAGCAAATCTCAGATGCTCCATGGCAACCGCCCGACATCCTCCAGGTACAGAGCATCCATGGAAATGGATCACTAATTAATGAACGCAATTTAACACTTTAATCAAAGGCTAAAATATTGAAGCATTTGTAAAGCGTAGGCCCTATTTTTTTGTGCTCCTGCCCTCCCCCGATTATTCTGTGTGAATGCGCTGCATTTGCATAAATGCCGCTTATCAAAGTGTGTCTGCTACAAAGGCTTTACATTGGGCCGATGTTGGACGGGCATGAAAAACTATTAAATTATAAATGCGCACATATTAAAACCGCTATAACGTGACAGGCATGTGTCAGGCCAGGCCGCAATAAAATGACCGCCGAAGCCAAAACATTGCGGTAAGCCAAGCAAACCCAGCACGGCACATAAATAACAGTTGAAAGGGGGCGGGGGGAAGGGTTATATCGGGGGATATATTGGGGCATTTAAAGTTAAACCCGTACAGGGGTCGGAGGTCGGGGATCGGACTGGTTCAATAGTTGACCATTGGCGTCCAGGCATGACGGTAATAAATTTAACGCAGTACAAGTGTCTGTGTGTGCCCTGTGGGCTCCACTAAAAATTCCATAAAATTTATTGTGCACTCCGATATGCCAATAAGAACATTGTCAAATGTTAATTTCACGCCTCACAAACTTTTCTGTTGTTCGGAGTCTTACATCTTGCAATTGCCCAAGATGTAATCGAATATCTCGAATTACAAATCTCAATCGGCTCGGTATTATGTAGATAGAGCCCAACATTTAGGAACACTTTTGAAGCAAATAAAAATCTACACTTCTCTGTACCTTTAAATCAAATTATAGTTCACTGGCTACAAAAAATACCAAAAGGACTTTTGTGCAGGGTTCTCTCCTGAGGCAATTAAATCAAATCCTTTTGTTTGCCCTTTTTGTTTAGGTTGTGTTAATTAAATGTCCATTCCTGTTGTTCAAAAATTTTGCATATTAAATAAAGAAAAACAAACTAATAGCTATTTGAATTTAAAAATCTTGTTACACAAACAAATAAAAGTTTTAGTGCAAAATTTGCATTATTTAACAAAAATTTTGCTACAAAATCAACAGCACATCAACAACAAGCAGGGCAAACAAAACTCAACCTCTTTATGTTATGTTAATTAAATATAAATAAACTGAAGCTCTTGAAACATTTGTTCTAGCATTTAAATATTTTGTTCTTGAATTTTAATTAAGAGTAAAACTATTTAATATATGCTTACTAGGAAACCGCCTGCCATCGACAAATTAATTCTTTACTGAGTAAATTTAATTAAACGTCAAAACGTAATTAAATGCGAATAATGCAAATGAAGGCGTATCACGTACCGCTCATACATATCTATTAATATTTCCAAATGTACGTGTAATATATGCAACTGGGTTAATCAAGCGGCAATTGAGGCGTGTCAAAAAAGGCAGCGAGGTGACATAAAACAAAAAAAAAACAGTGCAGACATGTTGGGTGGGAGGAGGTCAATCTTGCGATATCGAGCCACTAAATTGCATTAAAATTGCATTGCCAATTAGGCTACGGCCGCTGGTCGTTGGCGGTGCTGCTAATTTTGCCTGCAAATTAATTAGAATTATTCGGACAAAGCCGGGCACAGTCTGCGCACAAAGCCGCCAATTGAATTTAGCGTATGAATTGCATAAATAAAACAACATTTGTGGCATACTTCCGCGCGCAAATAAACGGAGCGGCTCTCTGCGGCTTTCGCTTGCTAATTTGGCCAAAACGCGTGCAGGTGTAAAGCGCTTTTGGGTCGGCTTAGGACCGTCACCATGGGTGGAACATAAAGCAGGGCATACAGCATTCCAGCCAATGTCAACCGTTCAGCAGAGGACCCTGATTTGCTGCCCACTGTGCGCGGCAGTAAGCTGATTTCGCTAAGCGGATTGCATTGGTCGCGACCACAATGATGATGATCTGCAGCAGGTGAGCAGGTGGCCAGGTGGCCAAACAAGGGGTGCACTTACCTTGGGCGAGGGCACCACGGAGAACGAGTTCATGATGCGGTCCGGGTACTCCTCGCGGATCTTCGAGATGAGCAGCGTGCCCAGGCCGGAGCCAGTGCCTCCGCCCAGCGAGTGGGCCAGCTGGAAGCCCTGCAGGCAGTCACAGCCCTCGGACTCCTTGCGCAGGACCTCCAGCACGGAGTCGATCAGCTCGGCTCCCTCTGTGTAGTGGCCCTTGGCCCAGTTGTTGCCTGAGGAAATGTTAAGAAGAGCGAAAAAAAAAAATTAAGATTGGGCTTACTTAAACAAATTAGATTTGAAGATTATAATTAGACGGTGTTTATCATCTTCAAGATTTTCGTATAAATACTACATACTTAAGAAGCCTTTTTAAAAAGTCACAAAATATAATAAAAACCTTATAAAATGTAGTATTGATATTATCGTATTTTTTGTATTTGCATTCCCAAAGTTACTTATGTAAATCTTTTGCTTTTTACTCAGCTATAAATCTTTAGGTACTATAGTAAACTAAGTAGAACAAACATAACCGAAAATGCAATTACAAAATTCTAAAAAAAATTCGATTTTAATTTAATGTTGTTCAAAACTGAGGTATGATAATATAAAGTTAATATTTTTTAAAATGTTTTAAAGTTTTATATTAGAGCGTATTTGTTGGTTTCCTGGTCTAGTGC
Organism: Drosophila oshimai; assembly: GCA_018150695.1. NCBI lineage: Eukaryota > Metazoa > Arthropoda > Insecta > Diptera > Drosophilidae > Drosophila > Drosophila oshimai. The sequence goes on along the minus strand of JAECWM010000323.1, from coordinate 317,439 downwards.
TTCCCTGCTAATAAAAGTATAAAGCAGGGCACAATAATATAGTAATAATAATAATCCTTATTAATCAACAGTACTTAAATGGCCTCTTAAATTAGGGCATATAAAACCAAGAGTGTCTGATAATTGCTAATCAAATGCGCAGCGATTGTGGGTCATTACATCAGCCACAGAAGCAAAAGCCGGCATCAGCGGCTGACATGTACAAAATTAATTTTCGTCGTCATCCGCAGGCCATTTTATAATTGCAATCATCATCACCATCAGCATCATTGGCAGCGATGGGAGGTGGAGGCTGAAGGTTGAAGGTGGGGCAGTTCACATTGATGCCAGCGGCAGTTGCACAGTCGCAACAGGAACAACACGGACGACACATCGCACCGGCGGCTGTTGGCTGATAAGCTCGCCAGTGATAACAATGGAGGCCTTAGTGCCCATCTTGTCAACTGGTTTGCACTTATCAAAGCAAGGACGAGGCCACCCTGTGGGGTGGCTACTGCTCCTGTTTTCGTTGTTGCAACGGGGCCAGGCAGCTGCAATAACTGCCGTGGCAAGGGACAATCGCTTTGGCAGAAACAAAAGCACACCGAAAAGCAGCAGGAAAACAAAAGCCACGTCCTGGCAGACGAACACGACATGCACCCATTATCGGGTGCAACGGAAATGCATTAGGAAAATGCCAAAAAAGACTAGAAACTGAAAAGATTCCTGCGTAGATAGGAGTGTTATTGGTATATGCAGAGATTGTTTAAATTTTTAAAGACATTTTTTTGTCATAGAATTTAAAAAAATAGACTGTTTATTAATATTTCTTAAATATCTTACCTAATGTTTAAAGTGTTTTTTTTAATGATTCTATTTTGTACGTGTTTTAAAAGCACACACTATAAATTTTTGAAATGCAGATTTATATTTTTTCATGAACGAATTAATGCATAAATCATAAAACTGTCAACATGCCTTTAAAAATAAAACATAAAGTGGAATAATATATTTTCCTGTATATTTTATTAAGAGTCAAGGCTACTTTATCAAGTGTGTAATCATAATAAACCAATATACACATAAAAATGATAAATATATCATTTTAATATCGAACACCATATCGAATGTTTAAAAATAGCAAACAGATAGCATTCAAGTGTCATTATAAGAGGCCACAGATAAGAGTAGTTTGATGCAAAAATCAAATTGTCTCCAGCTGGATTTGTACTCACCGGCTCCGGACTGGCCGTAGACGAAGTTGTCCGGCCGGAAGAGCTGGCCCATCGGCGACTGGCGGACGGAGTCCATGGTGCCCGGCTCCAGGTCGATGAGCACCGCACGCGGCACGTACTTGCCGCTGGTGGCCTCGTTGTAGTAGACGTCGATCCGCTCCAGCTGCAGGGCGGACTCCCCGTGGTAGTAGCCATTGGGATCGATGCCGTGCTCGTCGGAGATGATTTCCCAGAACTGCAATGGGGCGAACAAAGAGCGCGTGCGACTTTAATGCCGTTTCAATAATGATTTAAGTGCTTAATGGAGGCTGGCTGATGTATGCAAATATGCGGTGGTCGCAATGAGCCCATTTGCATATGTGTGTGTGTGTGTGCACCGACCGTTCGTTTCACATGACGTATGCGTGATATTTCATGACAGCCCCCGTTTGTGTGCAATGAAATTTCGCGAAACTCCTGCCTCCGTTTTCTTTTTCAGAAATATTATTTTACAATCAATGCTGTGTGTGTGTGTGTGTGTGTGTGTGCCTGTATTGCATTGCTTTGGCAATCAATGCATATAAATATGAGTGTCCTTTTTACATGGCTCTTGCTTTTATGGCCGCCACCATTGGAGTCCTCGTATCTGTCGTCGATTTATGCGCGTGCATATGCTGCATGACCCTGCCCCGCCCCCTTTTCCTTTTCCCCCCCATTCCCCCTCTCCTTTCACCCACCCCCACCCACACACACACACAGCTAGCACTTTACATGCCGTGAGCAATTTCTGTTGCATACTTCCATGGGCACGCAATTTTTTTCCTGCTCTGTTATTCTTTTTTGTTGTTGTGTAACGAGCGGGAATAATTGAATCCTTTTAGGTATTTTCATACACACATACCTGCGCATGTATGTATATATATAATATATACATATGAAAACCCTCTCGATACCGCTCTTCGATTTTATTTACACAAGATTTTCTCCAGCTCGGTTCGTGTTTGTTTTGTTTTTGGTTTGGCTCTTTATTTTTTATTGCACAATACGCTTGGCAAAACATTTCACGTTTGCTGCGCATATGAATTTCAAATTTTTAAAAATGTTTCAATCGCCCCCCTCCTCTCCCCTCCCCTTTCCGCGTTCGCTTTTCCACTCGCCTCGCCAGGTGAGTGCGTGCGTGGGGAAAATGGGGAAAATGGGGAAAATGCTAATTGTGAGAAAATCGCAATGTGTGCGCTCGGCCTGCCACGGCTCCCATTGATCGAAATGATTTTTAATGGACTTAAAGGCAGAGCCGGCAGCCAAGGGCCATGAATTCGCTTTATACACGAGTATTTTTTATGCCTGCTTGGCTGATATTACCGAAGGACGGTGGCAGATTGATTACTGAATATGAATTTTAATTAGTAGCACGTGGCGGTGAAGATGCGAGTCTCCCCGTAGTCAGAGCTTTAACGTCATAAACTCAAGTGAATGTCGAGGAAATGGCAGCACAGAGAACAAGGATGTCTTATCTGTGACGTAGCCACATTTCCCAATGCTATTTATAGTTTCTTGTCGACTCAATGGGGTAAAAAATTACATTGATTGAAAGGTATTGTTTTCTTAGCGTAATTTAGCATTTTGTTATGATATCAATGATAGTTTTTTATCAACTAAAAATAAAATAGGTAAAATAAATATTTTATATATGATTTAAATTTGAGATGATTTAAAATGGAGGATATTTTTTTTTTCTCTGTGAAGTAAATGTTGTGAATAATGCATGGCACCCGGTGTTTATGTCAAGCCCGGTGGTTGTCAGACATTCCATCGAGCACTTTGAGGCGCACTCTTGCGAGGATTGCCGCACACACTTCCTGCATTTGGGCCATAAATAGTTAAGTGGCTTGCGTAAAGCGTTGAAGTCTTCGCAGCCAGCGAACAAAGGGGAAGGGGTGGGAGTGGGTGGGCTAGGTGAAAGTTGTAAAAGTTCGAAAAATTTGATAACGGTTGATTGCACACACACAAAGAGCCCCACACACATGCACGTCCTTTGTGCCTGCCCCACAGCGTATGCTTCGTACTACATCCACATCCTTCTGCCATGCTAATCCGAGTGGCGCATAAATGTTTACGCTGGCAGTGCGATTGTTTGGCCAAAGTTTTACTCCTCCATTGGCTCTTAGACACGCAACAATGATAACAAGTTGCATGGCCAAAACAAGAAGGAGACAAGAAAAATCGCTGGCCAAGAAAAGTTTCGCCTGGCAGAAGTTTGGCCCTCGCATGCATAACAAACTGGAAATATGACACTCAATTGTGCGCATCGGTGGGCACTTTTGGCTTGACAATAACTTTGATTTGCATTCCAAAGAGTTGCGTCACCCCCTCAACCAAATAAAAGCCCGCATGGGATGTGCTCCTTGGTCCTTGGTCCACTTGTTGCCTGTGGGGAAATTTAAATTCTAGGAAGCCAATTACAGATAAGCGCTTTCCCTTTGACTGCCACTCGCTCCGTTTGCCGGCCATTGGCAGTGAGTGAACAGCATAATTTATTTACGAAAACTTTTGCCAGTCGATCTGCCCATCATCTTCCGCTGGCTCCTGACAACAACAAGACACCACCAGCTTGAAGTGGGTAAAGTGGCCCACGACAGGCCATCAGTTTCCCATTTGGCCATTTGGGGAATCCCCCTGCCAAGTCGCGAAAAAAAAAAAAAAAACACAGAAAACAAAAAACAATTACGCTGCCTTCATTTGCTTAAAACTTTTCACTGGCTGCGGTCGAATTGCTTAATTACAAAATTGCGTCCATGTGGCAAGGGAGCCTGGAACCTGGAACCTGGCGAAAGGCACTTGGCCACAAAAAAGAAGCACTGATCAAATTAAAAGTAAACAAAGGGCTGCGTGCGTTGACCAAAGCGGCGCCATTTTGCGGCGCCCGCTTTTTCTGGGCCCCAAACCTTTGGACTTTGGACTCACTTGAAAGAAATCCAAAATTAAAATTCCCAAAGCGTTTGCACAAAAACCGAAACAAAAGTCAAGTGGCAAAGTCGCGATCCGTAGGAAGAAGGCAAAAAACTTGCATAAATTAATTCTGAACTGCTTTTACACGGGGAAAAAATAAGTAGTGAAAAATAATTCTGATAGGATTAATTTAAAATAATGTAGTTTTATTCTGCTTTTTAATTAAATTAACTTTATAGAGATTTAACTACTGTGGATAGATTTGTTTATATTTAAGAAATATTTAGAAGGCCTTAAATCATATGTTTCACAAGAAAACATAGAAAAATATTCAATTACTTCACCATTTCGTTTATTTAAAACTAAATCAAAGATTTTGCATGTGTACTTCTGCTTTTTTCGCTCCTCTTTAGCCGATGGCTAAAAAGGACATTTTAGCTTGTGCTAGACAAAAATGCGCGTAGCGCAAAGCGACGGAAGTGCATGTCGCACCGGAAGTGAACGAGCGGTGGGCGGAAGTGGGCGAAGGTGGGAGGATGGCCAGGGGGTGGCAGATTGCTTGGGAGCTGCGTTTGCATACTAAATTTGATGATGCAGCTCGCGGCTCACATAAATAATAAACAATTGCAGTAGTAAATATTAAATGATGGCCAAGTTTTTTTCAAGGCACTTAGCTTGACATTTTCGCTGTTTATTTATATTCATTAAAATTCCTCAATCTAATTTAATTCTATGATTTAATTTTGTACTCGTCTTTGGTGTGAATTTTTTGCACAACATTTAATTAAGTTGTCAGCAGGCCATCAATAAATTATACAATAATTCATTGGGCTAAAATATTAAAAATAACGTTTTTTTAATTTTATAAAATTTCAATTAAAATAAATAATTAAATACAACATATATGCAATGCTGGAGGCACGCAAAAAGTGCACTGCCAGAAGATAGACAAAAAACGTGAATTTCTAATTAACATTCGTGCGTGAAAATCATTAAAAACCCAACCGCATGTGCATTACCTCCTCCGGTGATTTCTTAACCCACAGCAGACCCCCTGAGGGCGGCAAAAACTGGAAATGCAATTCAATTTTCGGCCACTGGCATTAAACTAATTATAAAATAATAAACAGGATTTCAGCGCATTTCGATCATTTGCCAATTTACAAATGTGCGACAAATCCGCGCGATTTGCGGGCAAACGTTTAAAATGCAAAGCGTTCGGCCCAGGTAATTTATTTTAATTTCGAAAAATCTATTTGAATATTCGGCGGGCAGGGGATTGCATTTGGCATCCATTAGAGTAATGAGCTTTGTCTGGGCTGGGCTGGGGGGAGGTAACCCTTGCAATAAAACCGAAAATGTCAAAACACTCTGGAAACTTAACGGCCGCCCATCCACGGATGACACTTTGCAGCCTGCGGCCATAAACCATTCGATTCGGAGAGAGAACAAAAAGTATAAATCCACATCCACCATGTACATATCCTCAGCTGGGCAGCTGGAAACTGGAAACTGGCAATTGGCAGCTGAGCTCCATCCGTCTCCGACTGCTCAAAAATGCAATTTATGTGTGTGCACAAGGCAAATAACGAATTGTACCCCAAACTACGCTTAATGTTCCGCCGAATGGAGAAGGAAATATAAGGATATTTTGTAATAACACTAAAAGCATCTTATCGACAGTTGACAGCTACACTCGCATGTTGCCTTTATTGGCCGACGTCGTTTAGGGCCATAAAACGCTTGCACTCACGAAAAAGTTACATTTTCGTTTACCAAAAAATATAAACATTTCTTTGTAGTAAAGAGAAAAGATTACGTATACAAATAACTAATCAGGTTTTCTTTATTTAAAGCAAAAATTTTATTTATTTTTAATTTAAGGGTAGCAAAAGGTCAAGGGTAATTTCTTAAAAAATTAAGAACACAATTCCTCTGAGTGTTAATATAGCCTGCTTATCGAGGCCAACTTCGGCTGAGTCCTCCGGAGTGCAGCGGCATAATTAGACCCACGTAGCCATTGCAAATGAAGCAATTGGCGATGCAGCTGCAATTTATTGCACATAAAGCAGCCTCAATTTGGACGGCACGTGTGAAATTCGAGGCGAGTTTGGTTCGCCAGAAAAATGCAATTTTTCCCTCTGTAAATTACCCTTTGTACACACGCATGGCGCCTGAATTTGCAATTGCATTTATCGTCAAGTGCATCAATTTAAATGTGGCCACTAATTGTCATTATCAGTGCGTTGCGTTGCGTTGCATCCATTTTATTTTTTTTTGGGTGCTGCACTCCGTTGTTTATGTTGTGTTTTTATTTTTATATTTTTTTAATTGCGTGCGGCATTAAAGTGAAACATGGCTTGCGAAATTGAGCATGGCAATGGCATACAACGATACTAATTTAATCAATGGGGCCAGTGGGTTCAAGGCTTGGCCAAAGTCTCCTGTCTGGCAAGGATATGCAAATATTTGTTCATTAGTATTGGTCATTCGGCTTTCGGCTTATGTGTGGTCCCGCCTGTGTGCATACATACATACATAAACACACACAAGGACAACGATGACGCACTCTAAGTGCAACATCAAATAGCTTATAATTAAAGTTTCCATAACTCATTCGCACCGTTGGCGGCGCACGGAGGAGCACGGGTGGAAATTAAATAAACGCACTGCCTCCTTTGAGTTGAATTTATTGAGTTGCTTTATGGTTTCTAAGAACTAATATTGGAAATAGAGTAAACAAAAGCTCATAGTTGACTTTCGTTAAAATATTTGAAGATAAGAATGTGTTTATGTATCGTATTTATTGTTTTGTATTCTTATAGTGAATAAAAAATGTTTGGTGGTTACTTGAATATAAATTTTAAAATACAAAATTCACAGAATGTAAAATATATATTAAATGATATATCTTTTTTGAAGTAGAGCAGAAGCTAAAGGAACAATTGTTTTAAAATCAATTTATAATTAAATATTTGGACAAATTTTTTCATCTTGGTAGTAAAAAGGACAAATAGTTAATAATATTATTATTTTAAGTGAAGTCAATGAAAAATTAAATTTCTTTAGAAGAAAAAAATTTTAAATCATTAAATACGAGCATGTTTCGTATCGTCCTGATCTATTTGAGCCTCCCTCGCTATTGGTAAAGAGCCAAGTGATTGTTTCTGGGGGTTAACCCTCTGGTGGCATCTCTCGTTGCCCTGTTTTTCCTTCCGGTAGGTATATCAATGTACCAAGTGCATATACAACAGACACACATACTATATACGCTGAGGTGTGCGTGTGTCAACGCTGCGTATGGCTTCATTTAAACCTACACACACACTTGCACATAAATGCGGCTAACAAACAATTTCAATTGAGATTTCAATAATTGTCGATTTAGATATGTAAATATTTATTGTATATTTCGTTGGTCCGACTGCTGTTGACTTAACTAATGTGCACGGTGTGTCTGAGTGTGCTGGTGCTCCATTGTTTGCTGCTCCGTGGTTAAAATGAGGCAAACATGGCCCGAATCAGGTTTGATTTGTGCCCAGGTGTCGCTCTAATGCCGATGCTGTCTATGGTGATTACAAAGATAATGATCATTAATTCAATGCGTTCCGGTTTTCCATTTCTTGAACGTCTTCTGAATTATTAAATTTGATTTTCGTTCATACTTGGAAACACAAAATAATTTTTTGTTAAAGAAATTTATCTTTTAAAATAAATGTTTCATATTTGGCCTACAAATTTCTGTCAAATTCAGATCTTAACATTTTTTCTGTGTCGAAAATAAAATCCAATAAATTTCTTTGAATCTAAAAATTGCCCAATTCATTTGTATTTTAAATGGAATACGTTGAAAATAGGCTTCAGAACCATATTAAAATGGTGAATTTCTCGATTGCGAAGCGATGTCAACTTCTCGTTCTGTAGGCTGAAGGGTTGCAATAATATTTGCTAATGGCCACAGTTTGGGGAGCAGACTCCGCCGTATGTTTTACGGTCCTGCCATGCATATAAACGACCGCCACTTGCACTCCATCATTCCACACACACACACACACATGAATTTAGGCTGCTTGCCTGGAGCAAAGATGGGTAATAATAATAATATTTATATGGTAAGCGATATGAAGTTCATGGCTTGAAGAACACTTTGGCAAAAGCTAAATAAATAAACAGTGTCAGGCAAATATATTTTTGTGGTGTTAGGTGTGAGCCCATGTGGTGTTAAACGGCAAGTGGCTACCCCAGCCACCTGATTTCGCGGTGGAGCATCTGAGCCATGAATTAAGACTATATTTAAGGCAAAAAACACCAACAAAATCTGATAAAATCCCAAAAGTCTTTGAACAAATATGACACCTTAATCTTCAAAAAAGAAAAGCCGAAAAACTTGTATTTATCTGTGTTTGTGTACCTGACACAGATATTTACCACAAATTTGTACTGGCTTTTTTTCGGCTACCAACATTATTTTTAACGATCTGCTCTATTTGAGGTCTGGCTTTATTTAGTGCTGGCCAAATGAATCGCTGTTGGTTATTAATGACCATAATAGCATAACTTTTACTTTTTTTTCTCAAGTGCCGCCGCTCAATAAAAATAACTCACGTTTTTTATAATGATTGCGAAATGCAGTGGAATCAATAAAAGGCCAGATAAAGAACTGAACAAACTTTCGCTCTATTAATCAATTTCGATCCCCTTCTATCTGTGGACCGCAGGACGAGTGCATTTGCTGATAAAACTTGGCCATTTTGCGGAATATCGAATATAACGATTTTTATGATTTAACAATGAAATTAATTTTTATTACGACCAAGCGTGAATTTCCCTTTGACCATTTGATCGGCCAATGAAAACTTTTTACACATTTCCCTCGCAGTGTTTTATTTTTCATTTTAATTGCCATTTGGATGCGGAATGACTGGTAATATATGTACAAGCATAAAAAATCCAATTAATTCTGTTTGTCAAATAAACCCGAAATGAAATACAATATAAGGCAAATGCAAATACGGCAAATTGAAAAACGTGTGTGTAAAAAGCGAGCTGAAGTCCTGGATTCTCTAAAACTAATACAGTTCAGAAAATTGCACTTAATTGAATTGGTACGACATTGCGAAATCGTCGTCAAATTGTTCGGCAATAAAAACCAAAACTAATGCATCTCTCAAAACATTTTGATTTATTTTGTTGCGCTAACTTGACAGGCCACTAATTTAAATTATGCTTTGATATGTGTGCGCAATTTGGCAAATGTGTTGATCTAGCCATCATTATGGCCGAAAACCGAAAACCGAAAACCCGATTGTTGACTCTGATTTGCCTCTATATTTGCCTGCCGCACTTAGGCCAAGTTATTCGTTCAATTGCGGTTTTGTTCGCCTGCAATATATGCAATTTCTTTTCACAAAAATGTTTCCCTTTCTACCCGCCATAAATTATAAAATCGATGGTAATCTTTAAAGGACATGCAGCCGGACATATGTTTGTCGAAACAAACACAGGCAAAGGCTAGTCGAGCGTGGATTTGGCAGAAACACATAAATGATAAATATTTTGACCACATTGGTTTTTAATGAGGTTTCGTGCATTCAGTTTCGTTGTTTTTCGGGATTAAACAATACACTTATCGGGGTATAATCAAATTTTTAATAGCTAAAACGTTGGCCAAAAATACTTTAAAAAGGTTTGGTTTTGTTGAGATAATTATTATTTAGCTAAAGTATATTTTATGGTTATTTTTGTAGCATTTACTGTTTTACTTTTTAAATATAATGACAAAGAATGACATTTTTTTAGTACCTACATTTAGTATAGTAAATTCTTGAATCATTCTTTATTAAACATAAATTTGGAACTTATAAGAATTTTAAAAGAGTATACCGAGTTCAAAAGAACCCGTACCACTATGTTTATTTAGGCAAATCGTTTCGTGTATTTGGTCGCCCAATTTGCGAAAATAAAATAAAATGAGGCGAAATGAATTGGAGAAACAGAGCCACGTGCAAAGCAGCGCCAAACCAATCTTGATTATCGTTATTTCCGCGAGTTGAATTTTTGGCTTAATTATAGTGTGTTTCGTTTTTCCATAAATTTGCTGGCTTTTTGCGGTTAATTTCTGGCGGCCAAATGGTTTATCTACCGGCTTTCCCTGAGCCCAGGCCGTGTGTAAAAATTCCGCTGCCTGCTTATCGGCAAGACAGCAATTTGTAGCTCGCATAGCCGGCAAATCCAAGTGCATAAATAATTTCGGTGGCCAGGACTCCGGGCGTTTAAAACGCATTGCCAGCTGCTTTATTGTATTATTAATTTTTTCGTAAATACCAGATTACAACGGGGCAACATATTTCACGGCAGGCGCTATCTGCCGGAGTGCAGAGCTCGTTGGCAGTGTAATGCGCAATAATTACAATTTGCGGCTTGCCATTTCAATAATATAAAATTACCAAAGTAATTGAAAAACTGCAAAAATAACGAATAATGTGCGAGAGAGCAAAACAATTGCTCGCATAACAATGAAACATATGACCCATCCCCATCCCCAGCTCCTTCCCCCTGAAAATCCAACTCCACTTTCCACATGCAATTTGCACTTTTGCCGGAGACTGGGAGGCTGGATGTCTGAATGGCCATGGTGGTGTTAAGAGCAGCATGAGAAATTAATGAGCAAAAGGGCGAAATGCTTTTTAAAAGTGTTAAATAAATAACAAATGGCCATTTGCCGCACTCCCCACATGCCCAGTGTCCACTGTCCACTGGTGAACCTGTCGGCTCAGTGGGAGCAAGCGGCTTATAGGTGCCCACAAAGGCAGGAGCAGCACTTGCACTTCCATTTCGGTTGGGTTTGGCTTGGTTCGGGACACTTTTAAGGATAGCAGTCATGTTTCCTATACAGGAAAAATTGTATAACAATTTTTTATACAAAATAAATTAAATATAAAGTATTGACATGGAAAATATATTAAATGCAACCTAAACTCTTATATAAATTATAGTTATAATTTCAATGTATAACGTTCAACATTTTTACATTGTTTTGCTATTTGATTTTGGTAAAATAGTGCACTTTAATCCATTTTATATTTGAATCAACAATAATAATTTTAATAGTAAAAATGGTATCCGAAAAAGTAAAGCTGAGATAACATTTAAAACGAATAAATTAATGCTTTTTCCTTGTGTCATATTTTCTCCATATTTTTTTTCTAATATTTATGCTTTGTTTCTTTTTTTTAATACAAAGGGGGGAACTTTGTTCATCAATTTGCATTTGCACATGTTCAAAGCCGAGCGTAACGTAGCAAAAATGTAGGTATACATAAATAAGTAATTTTTATATTCCATCAAGCCAGCAGCTACAAAAATGGCTGGGAGTCCATATGTGTGGAAAATATTTATAAAAATTCCCTTTTGTTTATTTATAATCAGTTTTGTGCAGCGGGGCAATGGCGGTGCCCTTCTGCCACCCCTTTTCTATTGCATACAGTTAGGCAGGCGCAAGGACGCAGGGGCGCCGGGAGCTAGCAGCTGCAAGAGGGTGTGCGGCTCATTTGGTATGCATAAACGCATTTTTATGTAAATTGAAAAATATTTCGCTGGCGAAAAAAAATGCGATATTTCTCCCTTTTTGAACACCGTTTTCTCCTTTGATTTCTCCGTTTCGGCTCATAGGTTATGGCCTGTTGGGGTAATTGTTGACCATGCCCATTATCGGGGAGGTTGCTCATAAGTTGCTATGGATTCCATGATGGCATTTATGCACTCTCCAATTGCTAATCAAAGGCCCCCCAACAGAGCCATAAACTAAGCGCACTTAATGTGATTACCAAAGACGTCGATGTGGGCACGCGATCTCTTGTTTGCCCAATTTGCATGTGGGAAATTCTGAGTTCTGGAGGAGGAGGAGCAGCAGGTGCTCGAATGGAATTTAAGTTGTTTGTGATGCGGCAGCTAAACAACACTGACTGTGGAAAATGCACTGGAAAAGGTAATTAAATATTTGGATCCTTTTGCCCTTTAACCCTTCATCCCCAACTTTTCCCTGTTTTATTTATACTGTTTTTATTGGAGGCCATCCACCAATAAAATGAAAATAAATATTATTGCACTTTACCATTATTTAGTAAATTATTGACTAACAATATTGTATATTTTTTTACCCTTTTATAGTAATTTTATAGAATAATCACTCATTTTAAAAAGTCTTAGCTGGCAAAAATCGTTTTTTTTTTTTAAAATTTTCCGTCAGCTGATTTCAAAACTAAAATTTATTTTTATAATTTGAGTTAATACATAAAAGTACCGTAAAATCAAAATGAGCAGACTATAAAAAAAAAGATTACCGTTAGCCGAAACATAATGAAATCCACGGGACGAAAGGGTTAATATTTTATTTAACACATTAGACTACGCATAAAAATAATTTATAAAATTTTAAATTAAGTCTAAAATTAAAAAAAAAATAGTAAAATAATGAAAATACTTGACCTTAAACTAGCATGAAAAAGTTTAAAAAAAAAAAAAAATACTAGTCTTAACTTTTCAAAAACAATTTAAAGTAGGTTCATTGTTTATTACATAAAACAAAGTCTATTTGGGTATTAATCTCAAGATAATTGTTGTTTAATTTTAACACAAAACACCTCTTCCTGGGGAAATTTAACACCTAAGAAATAGGACTTCTTTTGAAAAAAATTCACCCGTTCTCATCAGCTTCCATTGGTGTTGTGAATATAGTCGAAGTTATTTTAAAGTGTACATCAGTATGATCCTGTAACGCTGGCAACGCGCCGAACTGAGTTGAAGAGGCCAACTTGGGTATCAATAGCTTGTTTTTGCAGCTCCAGCATCCGTGTGAGCCATGCCGCATGAAAATTGCATTTGCATACGACCGAGGGCATTACCTATGACGTTCCAAGAAAGAGCGATTCCTCAGCTACCCACCCACCCAGCTCCAGCTCGAAGTACCGAGGTATCGGGTAACCGTAAAGAAATTACGGCTGCCAGCTAGCGTCATCGATAATTCAATATTGTGCATTATTTTGGCGCTGCTCGATGATGCCCAGCCATTATGGGCTAAACAAATGTGTCCTGGGGCGGAATGCTTTGGTATGAACGGGTGTGTGAGTGCCAGTGCACACGGGCTCAAAGGAGCCGTTGCAGCCACGTTGTTGGCCTGGCTTATTCCACTCTTTAATTTTATTGTCTGTTGCCTGGCTTTCGCCGCTCCGCTCCACTCCGCCCTGCTCGTCTATAAATTTCATCCGCACTTTCCCCGCCACGCTGGCTCAACGCTTTTCCTCCGTCTTTATGCCATGCCGTAAATAGATTTTCCTTGTTATTGTTCACAAAATGATTTAGGGAAAATTAGGTTTATGTAAATAATGAAGAGCAAAAAACGAAGAAGAGAAGAGAACCAACTCAGCTGCAGGCCAAAATATCCTTGGATAGATGCCTTTGCCTGGCGTACATACTATACATATGTGATCAATTTCGGGTGTTGGCAAAGGAAAGCCGGAAGACGTTTTCCAAGGCATTTTGCAAAATTAAACCGAAGCCAAGAAAATGGATTCAATAAGAGTATCCATGCAAATTTGATATTGAATTTAATATAATTTACCAAAAGCTCGATGTCTGCAAAATATGTTCTAAATGGCAGGATTTCGATTGTTAAGCTCTGTTTTTATAATTACAATCCTTTCTGCTTGCGGCCCATTCATTTGTAATTATTTAATGTGTAATCAATCTGTTCCTTTTTTTTCTCATTTGGTTATTGGCCTTTATCAGCGAAGCAATTAGTTTTGAAAATTTATTTAAAAATCGCATTCACCATTTACGCCATTGTGCATACATTTTGCCACGTAGGCACTTTTGCATATTTATTGTTTGTTTATTCTAGGCTGCAAATATAATTCATTCTGACAGCCAATTAATCAGAAAAGGACATTCAATTAAGGCACAAAATCAGAGTGTGTAAAAAAGCGCATGAATAGAACAGGCAACAAAATATGTTCGCCATTATTATTTTCAAATTGAATGCACCAACAAACAAGTTTTATGCAATCTATATAAAGATTCGATAAGCGGCAAATTGCATAAATAATCGTATTGACTTTTTAGATCCACAAAGGCCGCAACAATGGCTGCAAAATGTGGATGTAATAATTCGGGGGCGGGGGCGTAACTGGGCGCATAAAATCGGATGGGATTGCCAGAGTTTTTATCCCGGAAAAGTGCGTTCTAATTAACTGAAAAGGCGCTGGCGAAAAACACGCAAAAAAGTTATTTTAAAAATGTGTACATAAAGCTGAAGTGGAAAGTCGTGTAAAAGAGCAAAAAAAAGAGAAACGGCCGAGGAAAAATGCTCTGGGAAACGCCGGGAAAAAGACACAAAAACAGAGAAAAACTGTGTCAAACGTCAACGACTTGTTGTAGCTGGATTTTCATGACGCGGCAAATTGTGCGAGTTAATGTTAATGCGCTGAATTAGCTTAGAATGGGCGGCCACTCCGAATTACAGCGATGTTTTCATTTCAGCTTTTCTAATTGCCCGCAAACATGCTCCACGCCTGCTCTGGTGAAAATACCAGAACACAGTATGTAATTGCTATTTTCGGCTTGCCCCATATCAGTTTTTATTTTTCGAGTATTTATGTTTAAAGTTCTGTAAACAAGCTCACTGATTAGAGGCCGCCGATAGCGAGTAACACACATAAGCTCCGCACTTTGTCAAAGTCAGCCGTGAGTCAGATTCATCGGTGCTAGATAAAGATACTATTTACAAGCCCCTTCAACATAATTACAAATACGCACGAAAACTTCTGTAAGTGAGTTACAGGTTCTTTGTGGCTGTAAGACAAGTCAACTGTGTGAGGGCAAGCACAATAAAAAGGCCCATGAAAAGAACGAGTATCCGAAACCAGTTGGGAAACAATGAATAATGCCCCAGAGACGGAAGCTTCAAAGAAACCTTCGAGCTAGTTTTGAAATACTTTCCCGCACAGTCTACTAAAACTTCCCGCCAAATATACTTGGCTCACGAATCGGATTTCATTAAAATGTCCACTTAAAAAATTGATTATATACGGGGGTGCCACAGAAATCGTTCCAACCAAAGTCGGTTGGAATTTACAAAGAGAAGGGGTTGAAATTCGGTTGGAATTTGGCTGGAACGGTATAATTTCATTTTTCAAAGTCAAATTAGCTTTAAACTAAGATTGTAGTTGCACAGACATCTTTTTGTATCCAACGACCCAAAAAAACTTCAAATAAACCGATTTTATTCTCTATCTAAAAAATACCTTTAATACTGTGACTGTTATTGATATTTTAATAAAAGTACAAAAGAAAAAGAATAAAAAAATATCACTTATCATAAAAATATTTATAAGAATTTATAGTATCAGAAAAAAAGATTTTATAATCAGTTTTACCTGTTGAACTGGATAAAAAACAAAGATTTGCTAAAAATATCATATCTTAAAAGATTAAAACCGAAAAAATTGAGTATTAAATGGCTCTATAATAGGTTTCTATCTTATTTTCTTTCAGTTTAAGCTCGCTGAGCGGACTGATCACAAGCTCTTTGCTAAGCTCTGAGCCTAAGCTAATTGTTTACACCTGACTGAGATGGTTTTGCTTAGTTTTTGAGCGGCTTTCTGGCTTTAATTTGAGTGCGATATGCTCCGAGTCCAAGGTAATTTAAATGTGATACTTTGGGCGGGCGGAATTTTGTATCTTGCAAGCGATAAGATAACTGCGAAGCTCGTCAGGTTTCTTGAATGTTTTTGCAGTTTTATAGTTTCCCGAACTAACGGAATAATCTCTTCCACCACCCCCACCGCCCCCCCTTTCAATTGCTTCCCACTAAAAAACACAGCGAGGAAAACAGCAAAAAAAAGAGAGAAGAGAGCTGCAAAGAGAGAGCGAGAGAGTGAACGACTCATAGTCGGTGCTCTCTTTTCCCCACTCTGTTTTATAATTAAACATGTGAGGTTAGGATGGCGAAAAGTGGGGAGAAAATAGAGCAAAGGTGTGCGATGCGATGAGGTGAGGGCAGCCCACCAGTGGAATATCAATTATACGCACCTTAGAACCGATCTGGTTGCCGCACTGGCCCGCCTGCAGGTGCACGATTTCCCTCATTTCGCTACTGACTCAGATTCAGTGACCCCCTCAGCCGAATTTAACCCAATTGAACAGTCTTCTGATTCTGACTAAGGCACTAACGCACTATCAGCAATTATCGGGCGGTATATCAATCTAAATTGCACACGCACACGCACTCGGATTCGGATTCGATTCGGATGGACCCGGGGAAGAGTTGGAAGAAAGCTTCGGGAGCGGAGCAGAACGATCGACGCGCACTCGCTTTGAGAACTCAATGTGAACTGAATGGCCGGCGAGCGACCCGCTGGGGGAAATAAAATAGTGCTCTGTGGCCAAAGGGGGCGGTACGGCACTACTATAGTTCCCCACTCGAAGAAATCATAAATGTGAACTTAGCACATTGGTTAACCTAGTTAGTTTTCTTCAATGAAGTCTTCAAACAGAAAGCAGTCGCTTTTGCTTGGGTAAAAACAGCTATAACAATTTAATTTTTCTTTAAACAAGTATCCATGTTATGGTTACTGTAGATCCTTTTCCAATTAACGGAAATATGCAATATAATTTCAAAGCACTTTAAAAAAAAACAACGAGATAAAAAAATATGTAAAAAATATTTTATTTAAGATTTATTTTTAATTGCTGCTAACAAATCAACAAAATTTTTATTGGTGAAGTTTTTAACTTTAGGGTTTTGAATGGTTACGTTACGAATGGTTAAACACTTTTGAATTTTGTTTTTTGTTTTGTTTAATTGTTAGTGATAATGTTATTTTTACATAGGACACTATAAACATTTTATATTTCAAGATTATTTTGTTAATACAAATTCATAAATACTGATTTTTTATTAAATACATAATTTGCTCAAAAAGGTACAAAAAATATTCCACTTTTCTTTAAACATGTTTGACAATAAAGGTCTTTCTTAATGTCTTGATCGTAACAGTCAGTGAAGACTTCTGGTTTCTTTAGGTGCAGAGAGCGCGGAACGCTTGGGGCAAAGAGCAGAGGTTTTTTTGTGCAATAGTTGAATATGCTGCCGGTGATTCCTGAGCGAAGTGAAACTGTGTGACAAAGCGAGATATTTTCACTGGCAGCGTGTTTTGTGCTGCCTCCCGTTTTCCCCGCCTTTTCCGCTTTTCCCCTTTTCTTCCGACGCTTGCCGGCAGCGGAGGCGCCAACACTGCACTTTTTGCTCACGTCTCATGCTTGGCTGAGCGAGTGAGAGAAGCAAAGAGAGTCGGAGAGAAAGAGAGAAGCTGAAAAAGAGAGAAGGAGAGAGAGCGCCGAAGAATTAGGTGAGAGCACCTGAGTCTGAGGTGCAAGAGCGCCACATTCTACATTCTACAGCAGTCTTCTACTATCTGAGCTTGTAGAATTGCAATGCCTCTACATAAGAATGTAAAAGAATGCTGTTTTACCTACCTACAAATGAGTACATGTTTTAAAGAATATACGATATTCAAAATTTTTAGTTTTTTTCATCCCAAAGAACAAAGTTTTTAGCACACGTACATTAAATTTTAGATGATCTGTACAATATAAACAAATAACATAATCTTTATTGAGTTATTGATTTAAAAAATTTTTAAAAACAAAAAAAGAAGAAGTTTCAAATTTCTGCAGACATTTTTCAATTCCGATGCTTTTTTATTTAAAATGTAATGATCTAGAAACAATAAGTAGGTATTTAAGTTATGTATGTGTATGAATCACAATATGCACATTCTGGCCAACAATTAAATCTCTGAAAATCATACTCCACGAAAATATGGTTTTAGTCAAAAGGAGGCTCAAAACCAAGGCGTTGGGGTCTGGGCCTTCAAGAGGAAACTCGACTGGCCAATGGGATTCAGGCCAAGACAGCGGCGTCGTCGAGTCGATTACGCGGAAAGTTCTTGGTGCGAGTGGAAAGTTTAACCCATTTTCCTTTGAGGATTCCCATTGGTCTTTTTGTGGAATCGCGGCACGTTTTGTTGCCAGTACATTTGCGGTTATGTGTTCATTGCTGGCTCACACGCACAGCCAGACATATTTATGTGTGTGTGTGTGCGTGCGGCTCTTGCCAAATTGTCGATTTTATTATTTGTGTTTATATGATTTTTCAGCTGTTCTGCATTTTAAAGGAAGCTGGCCAATGGAAGGAGATAGAGCGCTTTTTTCCAGCACAAAATGCGAGGCGCGTCTTCAGCCTCATTTCTTATTATAATGCGAAAAATATCCTTTTACAAATTCAAAACGTTGAGATGTGCGATTTCTTTTGTTGCCGATTTTAACTGCCGGATGGAGGGAGGGAATCTATGTGTTCACAGCGCCCGGGTGTGTCGTTGTTCAGAAGTGTCCGGATCACGTCCGCTTCGCATGTAGTTTACATATTCAGAGATATTCATCAGTCGGCATTGAAATATTCGGCGCATCACTGGGTGGCAATTTTCTAACATTTTGGGCTGCCAACTCATCGTTGTCATCCGCTGGAGGAGGCTCTTAAAATTGATTTTTAATTCAACTCGTCCTTTTTTTTTTTATTTACAGGCAAAACTCCATAAGCCCATTGAAATCACTGAATTTCTATTGCGAAAAATCATTGAATTGGGCATTGAAATGGATTAGAAGTTTTTAACAAATAGCTTCCATCAAAAGGCTTTAGCAAAAATACTAGTTGGAGGGCTCAAAATCCACAAAATAACTAATACTTTATTAGTTAAGTCGGTACTTTGCATTTAACCAAAATGGTTAAGACATATATACCCCAATAGTGTTAGGTAGAACCCAATATGCTTTTCATGTTGTCTGTTAAAATATAAATAATTTAAATAATTTGATTAAAAAATAATTTTTTTTTAATTCAGCTTCAATATTTTCGCAAAACATTAACCTTTTTAATTGCAATAATAGCTTAGGAAAAGCGCAACATTTATTATTTTAATGTCTACCTATAAAAATTAATCGTGCTGATTTTCATCAAAAGAAAATGGCATATGGATAATAAATAATAACAATAATGGCTATTTTAATTTATGTTTGATATTTTTAAATATATTGTTTATAATTCCAAAAAGCGTTTTTTCATACCATTAGGCTCCTAAAAGTCAATTAAAGCATTGAAAACAAATAATGTTTTTTCCTTTGCATTTCAAACGCCATAAACATTAGACGCATTAGTTTTGTAAAAAATGCATTTCGATTGCTTATTTGTTTTAACAGCATTTCTGTTTTTAAAAAAATGGAAATTCAGTTGCAGAAAATCCATTGCAGTGAAGCTTTTATTAGTTTAGTTTTTGAAATTAAACGTATTTGCATGTCAGGCTGTCACACACACACACACACACACACGAGTTTCACCCCAAATAAAAAACTTTGCTATTTTGTGTGTCCCTGTGTGTGACTATTTGATGTGTTTTTTGCAGTTGGCCAATGTTATAATATTGTTGCATGATGTCTTTGGTGTCTTTTGCCGACGGTTTGGTAATAGTTGCTGTTGTTGATTTGCTCGGCTTTTGCCTGCTGACTGCCGGCTGTGCCGAGTGTACAATTTAATTGCTTTTTGGGTTTTTGTTGGCTGCACACTCTCGTCTCTCGTCTATGTGTGAATATGACGGAACTGGTTGTCGTCTAACAATTTTTAGAATTGCGCCAGCCGACGGAGTGGGACCCAAAGAAAATCCAGTTGAAATTTCACGCCACAGAGCAATGGAGCTGGAGGGGTTGGTAGCCTCATGTATGCTACAATATTTTGCTTTTAACTTGAAATCTAGAGTTTAATTGTCATTGGATGTGTAGCTGTGTGTGCATACAGAAAAATTATTAAATTTTTATAAATGATTACAAGTTCTTGGTTTATTAACAACACTTTACAATTTTGTGTACATTTGGAAAAAATGAAATTGTATTCATTTTACATTTATTTTGAAAAAGAAACTGAAAGATAATCTATTTACTTTACTTTGTAGTTCTTCTTGTTTTGTTTATTAATTAAGTTAAAAAATTCTAAATAAATTTAATAATTTAGACAAGTAAATATTCAATATTCAAAAGTAATTTATACCCGAAAAAAATTAGAAAACTTGACGAAAAACTCTTTAGGAATGCAACTGCTAATTATTGTTGATTTGCAAAACTCCATGCTAATTTTTAGCAGTGCCTCCCATCCTCCCTCTTAAACTTTGGCCTGGTGTCAACGGAAGCCGTCGGAGTGTTTGTTAGGTGGCTGCCATCGAAGTTCCGGGCTCAACAGCAAAGTAACCGAAATGCAATTGTTTTGCAATTGGCATTTTGACCACATTCTGACGCCCCACACACATATGGCCGTCGAGTGGCAGTGGCAGGCACTGTAAATTGCGAAAAACTAAATATGCACAGACGTGCGCAAATGTGTGTGCGAAGTTGGCGTAATTTAGTTAGCATTTCAAATGTTTTTCCATTGGCAGCATTAGGCACAGGACATTTTCTGTCGATATGCTGAAAAATTCTTAATTGAAAATGAATTTGGTTTTGGCAACGTGCTGCTGCCCGAATCTTTTAGCCGCCTTGTTTTGCTTTCTACTAATCCGAATTGTTTTGTGTTTTATCTGGATGTGATGGCAGTTCGAACATATCGAGGGGCAGGATGGGGCAGGCGGGGGGTGAGCAGTGTTAGCCAGTTTTGGGGTCTGTTGGCTGACATTTGCATATTTTCCAGAGCCTGCAGCCGAGTGCTGTTATCCTTTGGCACAGCTGCGCTACTGTTTACTTAGTGTCGCTGAATCTGTATCTGAATCTGAATCAGACAAGAGGCATCCCCTCCGCTTTCGAGCATGGACAAATACCAAAATTCTAGTCTACATACAGTTGCGGTCAAAATAATAGCACTATTTAGACCTTTTTAAAATGCAAGAAAAGCTAATTTAAAAGCAACTTAAATAATTTTAATTTTTATTTTCTAAAGATAATACTATAAACTAAGTGGGACTTATATTCAATAAGCCCTTTTACATTACTTTTATATTTTTAAAAATTTTAAAGTTACTGGTTAAAAAAAAAGTTTAAACTTTTTAGTTTTAAAACTGGCTCAGTAAAAAAATATTTTCAATCCTATCTAAAGTACAGATCACCGAAACTTTATAGTAATTTTCACAAAACTCTATAAATTTTATTTGATATTTATTTTAAGAGGTGAAATTCGGCAACTAGTTTACATTTTTATTGCCTTTGATAAACTGAATACAAATTAAATACTTTGTTTTGTGATTGTGTTTATTAACAAGTAAGCTTTATCAAATAATTAAAAATAAAATCCTGTTTTGCTTTAAAAGTATGTTTTAACATCATTTTATGTTCCCTCAGTGCTATTATTATGACCGCAGCTGTACTTGGATTCGAAATGCCTCTGTTGCGTCTCTGAATTCGATGAATGTGGGATCAGCCCTCGCATCGATGCACTCCCATCCTCAACTGGTTTTGTGTGTTATGTGCCCCTTCGATTATTTCAAAATTTTTTCATTTTTCAGTTAGAAGGAAACCATTTTAGCTGTTAAATACAACTAAAAATATTAATAACACAACTAAAAAATAATTGGAATGCCCGATATAAAGGTGGACAGCTTAGGGCCCAGAGGTTTTATCTGGATGTTGTCCATATTTGCTGTTAAGCATGCAAATTGCACTAATGAGCGTCACAAAATTTTGCATAGACAAATGTAGAGAAACAGAGGCGGAGATGTGCATCTCCCCGAGGCTTCGCAAAGGGTTTTAGTGACCGGTCCCTAAATGAGGTTGACCCCGAGAAACGAGACCACAAAAGCTGCCCCATTCGCCAGCTGGAGGGCAGTTTTCACGCACGGTTTCCTTCGTTCACGGAGCTGTGACAGTTTTTTGCCACTGCATCTGGAGCTACTCCTGCTGCTGCTGCCATTTTTGCTCATTAGGGTAAATGCACTTAATTAGAGCATGCCAGCCATCGGGGGTTTCACCAAAAAAAATAGAAGTAGAAGAGGACCCAAGGAGCAGGGCCAACGGCTATGATTACGCCGTTCTTAATAACAATGATGGAAACAACTTGGGGACCAGGCAAATGCTTTGGGGAAAACAATGCAGTTAACACTTTAAATGAGTGCAAATAAATAAATGGCTAAGCAAAATGCGACAAATGGGGAAATGGCAAAAATGGCTTACAAAGTTGCGCATTTTAGTGGCCACTCTCCACTTACCACTCTCCACTGGCTCTCCACTGACCAGTAATTTGTGTGCGACAGGACCTCCGCTTATTTGCATTTCCCGGCAATTGTTGTTGGGCATCATTAGCGCACGAGTAGTGTGTGGTTCCGGCAGATAAAGCACACTGAGAAAAATTATTAACCATTCAGAAGCTTTAAGTGTGTGAGCCTCACAAAAAGTTAACTTACATCTCGAAATTCTTAATAAAATATGAAATGTTATTTTAATTTTAAGATTTCTTTACTAGAGTATTTATTTTGGTTAGAAAATATTCGAAAACTGGTTTGTGTCCTAGGTTATCCAGCTATCTCTAGCGTCTAGAGTTGCCACCAGCACAACTTCAGGTTGCTGGCAATCCCTAAACGATAGGCATCCCTGCATGCAACCCTGCCAAAACTTTTCTCCCATCAAGTTGGCCCTTGGAAATGGTCAGTCGGTTGTCAAAGCTGAAACCCCTTAAAACATAAAGTCACCAGAAAAAATGGAGAAGAAACCAGATTTCAAGTTTGATCTTGAGTTAGTGGACCTGAAACTGGATGTGCACCCAAATGATCGTGGGTTTGTGATGGATTTGGCTAACAGTAAGTTTGAAACTAAATTAAAAAAAAAACATTTTGTCAGTGGTTTTTTTTGTAGATATGGCCGAAGATGTTTGCCCAATAAGATAATCGCACCACCATGACGGAGGCGGACTTACAGATGACTTACGGGGAGAAGACCGATGATCTGAAGGAGAATAGGTTCCCCAAGAAGGAGGTGTAGACCCTGGTTTCTGACGAGTAGCACACTGAAGCCAAATTATTAAAGCTTCCCACTTAGTAAGCTTTAATCTTTTGGCCCCAGTGAGCTTCTCGTTCGAAAGCAGGGTCTGCAGGTCCTGCTTGGGGAACATGCCATCCTTCAGATCATTGGTCTTCGTCTCTAAGTCCGCCTCCGATCATCGCGCTATCGACATGACGCGAAGTACCCACTCCCCGTGGAGCCAGAAGTGATCGAAATCAGTAGCTCAAATGGGTCTCTTCTCCCAAAGATCGAGCCATTTCCCCTTTGGACATGGGTCCTTCAACATCGAAACGTCCGCGTTTCAATTAACAAAAAAGGATTTCTGAATAAAAAACTGAATTTAAAACAATATCCTCATATATCCTGTTATTGAGGCCAGTCGAATAAGCAAATGAGCCATTGTGCAAGGATAGATTATTTGAATTTGAACTTAAAAATTTAAAAATCTTTTTACATAATCAAATAAAAGTTTTAGTGATTGGCATGAGTTCTGCTAAATTTGCATTATTTTGAAAAATCAACAATTTTATTGTCAACATTTTGTAAGCCTTTGCTTAGTCCCGCTTGTTTTCTCTCTGTTTACAGCCAGGACTTTTAGCACTTGATTGCAACTGCAGGCTGCTCATTAAAAATCATTAAAATTGATTGCAATGGGCCTGTTTCCTTATGTGAGAGCCATTAAGAACGCAGCAGGAACCTGCAAAGCAACCTGATTCCTGAGTCTACACATGTACAGCGATCTGTGGAATTTTCGAGCTTTAGACGTAAAGAAAGCCTGTTCCCCAGTCTCCCACTCCTGGTCACTAGCTGTAGCTGCTGCAGCTCGATGTCTGTCCTTTAGTCTGACTGGGTGAAAAGTGCCTGGGGCAGTGGCAAAGCCAAATGGTGCAATGTGCGAGGGAAATTGTTTGCCTTTTGCTAGTCTTTGTCGTTTAATTAACTAAAAAATTGCTTTTTTAAATAGTTTCCAGCTGAAAGTCAGCCAGAGACACAGACCCGAGGGGAAAGGGCAGAAGGACATGGGGGGGGGGATGCAGAGGGTTTTTCCGCTGGGGCGAGTCTCTATTAAAGAAACGCTTGAATAATTTCAGCCTTAGGCCAGTGGGGAGCAGCCATTGGAATATTATGCTTGCCATTTGCTTTGACGCTCGCTTTTAGCTTATTAGATGTTCTGTGCCTGCTCGGGCGCCATCTCTCACTTCCACCTCGCCATCTCCATCTCCATCTCCCCAGTCGTTATGCAATATTTATTAAAGTGAAATAAAAC
Organism: Drosophila oshimai; assembly: GCA_018150695.1. NCBI lineage: Eukaryota > Metazoa > Arthropoda > Insecta > Diptera > Drosophilidae > Drosophila > Drosophila oshimai. The sequence goes on along the minus strand of JAECWM010000323.1, from coordinate 292,947 downwards.
ACTGAGCTCTGTTCTAGGCACTGTTGTTGATTGCTTAAATATTCTCTTTTGGCTACCTCCGAGCGTGCTATTTTTTCACACATTCCCACCCTCTCCTCTCCTCCCCTTCAAGTAGTTGTAATCCAGCGCATATCTCCATTAAATATTCGCAATGTAAATACATAAATACTTGAGTAAGACGCTTAACCAGCACACACACTCATTCCCCGGCTCCGGGTCACACACACTTCCACACATTCCAGTGCCTGGCTTAGAGTAGGCTTTGTCCCGTCCCTCGCACATCCTCTCATCTCCTTGTTTGTGCACCTATCTACTTAGCATTAGTGCATGTACTTGGGCTTTGTATTAATTTAACTGAACAGACACGGGCCGAGGTGGAGTGCCAATAGCAGGGCTTCCACGTGGGATGGGCGAATGAGGCTTGATTTCCCGGTTACTGGGGCATTAAGTGGGTGAGTCGATTGAGCCGGTGTCGAGTGGGGCACATAATAATTAAATTTCAAGTTTCGATGCCAATTTGTGGACGCTTTCGATGAAGTTATTGAACTGAAGATACTTGTATGTAGGGAATTTCTGGATATAGTCTCTCAAGGTGATAGGGTCTGTCAACAGGTGAAGCGAGTCCTTGTCCTAGTTTTGTAGTAAATCATAATTTTATTTTTCGGAGCAACTCTTATTAATTATCAGTGAAGGGACAGAAGATCTTGACCATATTCATGTTATATCTTTTGTTTTCATTTGAATGCGATTTCTTTTGCATTTGTTAAAAATTTTTTACTGAATAGTTTGATTAAGCAATTTTAATTTAAATTTCGATTGATTGTTACCCAATTTGGCGAAATTCCCTTGAGCACTTGGCCTAATTAGGACGCCGCCTGGTGGCCGTCTTAATTGCTTGGGCCTTCAGAGTCCTCCCTGGGCATGCAGGTGAGGTATCCGTACTTGGCCTATAAATAAATATATTTCCAGCAATTTCCGCTGCAGTGCTGGGGCGTGTCCACTTGGCACCGGCACCGGGGTAATGAAGTGCCCCAATACCCGTACACATGCATGCACTCACTCTCACCTATGACGTGTACAAATTGCGTCACTGTAACTTCTCATTTCGGCCATTATTTAGTGGGCCGCCGTTTGCTGCTTTTTTTTTCTGCTTCTGGGCGGCTTTTCCTCTTTTAACGACTTTGGCCGGGGTGGCTGGCAAAACGCAAATTTTTCGGTGCATAAATTAAAATGCAAATCCTCCGCATGGAAAATCCCCCTGTAATTAACATACATTAGCACGAGGAAATGCAAAACTTTTCTTGCCATTCCTTTTTCGCTTTTCGCCGTTCTCTTGGCTCCTTTTATTTTTGCTCTGTGTGTGTGTTTGTGTATATATTTTCGTTAATTTCTGGACAATGACAGTTAGGTGGTAATGCGGGCGGGGAGGCACGAGAGGTCCTTTAGGTGTCTGTGTGCTAATATAAAAATACAGCGGACCAGGGGCAGAGTTCGGTGGAAGGACCCTTTAATGCATATGCAGTATGTAAAATGAGCAGCCCTCACACACACACACACACACAGCAGCGTTTACGTAATGCACATAAGGTTGGTGTACTCGTATAATGAGTAAATTACACAATCAGCTCCGTCCATTTTGGGCCTCACTTGACTTTCGTTGGACTTTTCATTTTTCGCCCCTCTGTTTTGGGTTTTTCACCATTTTTTTGTTCGTCCTATTTTAATTTGCAGCTCGATTTTTTGTGCTTGAAATTTTTCCACATGGAAAATTATTTGATTTATTTCCACTTGGACACACTGGCACTGCAATAAATCTTCGTTCAATATGCCAGAGTAGCGCAGCGGGCAGGGTCCTCTCACATGTGCTTGTGTGTGTGTGTGAGCCCAAGGACATGCGGCCAATGTGCGTGTGTGTGTGTGCTCACGCAGTTGAGAACTGAAATTTTATTTAGTGTTTAGTGCGCCTCCTCTGACAGCTGCAAGGCAACAACAATTGCAAAACTTGGGCACAAGAATTCTGTTGGCCAAAAAAGAAACAATAGCAACGAGCCACCACAGTAATGCTTTCAATTTTCTTCATCTGTGAAATTCGGGCCACATTTTCTGCAAGCTGCAGCTAGGAAAAGCGGAGGAAAAGCGGGGGAAAAGCGGGGGAAAAGCGGGGGAAAAGCGGGCAGTCTGATGGGCACGAGTTATGCTTCTGAGGCTGCGGCTGCGACTGCGGCTCTGGCGTCACCAAAAGCTGCCCAGACGTGCTGGCAGGTCTATAAAATGAAACTTTATTACACATCACACTCAGGACCTCACACACACACACACTCGTACATGGGCGCAGCCATTTTGCAACGTAATTGAATTGTTTCAGGCTTCCTTCCGGCAACACATGCAAGGGTCAAAGATGAACCAAAAACGAGGGGTAAGGAGTCTGCGTCTCTGGGGAATTTCACACATGCCACGCCCACAGAGTACCACACCACCCGCCCCCCCCGAATACCACATTTTTAACCACTCGTCTTCATTTGCCTGCCAGCGAAAATTTGCCTATGCTTCTGCTCACTGGATTTTTTTCCTCGGCTCGGCAGTTTAATGAAATTTTATTATTATGAACCGTCCCATTAAAGTTTATTGTGGCAGCTTGTGTGCGTGTGTCTGAGTCCTGCGAGTCCTTTGGCTATTTGCTTGGGCTCGTGGTGTTTTGTCCCAGGTTAACCGCCGAAAGTTGGTGCATAGCTCAAGGCGTCGCTGGTGCAGCATTAAAAGAATATCTGAGAATCATTTGACCATGAGCTCAAAGGAATTCCCAGCAGCAGGAGCAGCTGTCACGGAATGGGCTCAGTGGTAGGTAGTCGGTGGTGGGTGGTCCTGCCGCTTTTGAAGTGGGTTGTAAAACAAGGGCGTTGGAGCATTAAAATAAATACAAATTAAAATATTTCCCTCGATATGTGTGTGTGTTCTCTCGTAGACCAAAAATTGTTCAAATGAAATGGCTTGGAAATGTTTCTTTGTGGCTGCTGAAGTAGTTGTCGTTCAGAGTTAAGACTTGGCCGGTCTTGTTGTGGAATTCAGGAGGCATTCAGATGAATACTTTCATTAATGAATAAAACCATATTTCACCCCAAACAATGGGAGCTTTAAAGGTTTAAATTCTTGGAGTAGGCTCAACTTTAAAAGGTAAAACCTCATGAATCATTTAGTCGATAAGGCCAGGCTAAGTATGTATTTTGATCCTCATCAAATATGCAACAACTCCATTGCTAAATACATATAGAAATTAATGTTTAATTTTCACGCTCAAGTTAGCATTTAATATTTTGATATGGGACAGGTTGGGGTGGCTTTGTTTACTCTTTTGCGGCAGACTGGATGGATGGATGGATGGAAATGAGTGACAGCCAGCTACGACCTTTGCCTTATCGAACTCGGATGTTTAATGGCAAGTTCTGACACGATATCTGTGACGAGTTGCCAATGGGAGACCACAGAAGAGTGGCCGGAGGAGCAAACAGTTGCGTAATGAGAAAAGGGCATAATGTTCCTATACTGGGTGCACTCAGAAAATCTTTAACGGGTTGTTAAAAAAGACCCCAACAGTAAAAGAGCTAAGAAATTATTTTTTAACACTTCAGAAAAATTATTTTTAAAAGAAGGCTGAAGAGTTGTATATATTAAATATGTTAGCTACCCTCCTTTCACAATCTCTTAACCTTTTAGGTGCTTTTATTTTTAAATGTTTAATATCCAATAATTTAATATAATATTTAACAAACTTTAACATCTCAGCAATAATGATACAAGATACAAGATTGAATACCTTTCCAAATTTCAACGCGTTTTGTGAATTTATTATTAAATAGTTCTTTTTTCCTATGAATTTAAGTCAATTACGTTTATAATAAATTTAAAAGGTATTTCTTTAGAAAAGAAATAAAAACACTTTAAGAAGAACATTTTAAATAAATTTTATTATAAAAAGTATTAAATAAAAATTTAATTTGTAAGCAAAAAGGTTAACTGTGTTCCAAAATATCATACGAAATGCCACTTATGAAATAATTTCAATAAAAGAATTCTGATTAAGACAAGTTTAGGGTTCTCCAAGTGTTCCTTCTCATCAAATGCCGCCCAACCACAGAATTTAAGCGCCACCACCCATTCACATGCCCTTGCCCACTACCAGCCCCACTTCCACCTTCCATCTCCGTTTCCACTACACCACAATCAAGGGGAGTGGCAGAATATTCAAACCTGGATGCGCCCTGGCTCCTTTGGATCCTTTGGCACGTCTCTGAAGTTGAGTTGAGTTTCATTTTGCCTTTTGTTGCGCTCGACTTGAGCACAAATACCGGAAATTGTTGTCAAGATAATTATTGTTATTTGTTTTTCAACAACAGGCAGGCAGGGTGGGTTCTCCTTTCCAGCAGCGACGCCTTTTGGCCTGTCCTTCCCTCTGCTCCTGGCACTCCAGGCCCTGTTTTCGGTTTGTTCATCAATCTGGCAAAAACATCAAAATTCGCCAGCCCTCGGTGAAGGGTGGTAGCGGGGCTGGCGGTGGAGTGGAGTACCCTTAACCATGGCCAACGTGCAATTTGCGGCTTCCCGACGGCCAGTGATAGTGGCCCGAAGGCATCCTGGGTCTAACTGGGGGGCAGCTCCTTGTGGCTGGGCATCAAACTTTAAGAGTGGATGGAAGTACTTGAACGGGCAACTGATTAAAATTTGGACACTTGATTGATTCTGGATCTGGCCGGGCAAACGAGCCACTAGTGCTCGAGAATGTAATAACCGAGGCAAAAATATTTACCTTTTGGCAACCAGAGCATGGAGCATGGACCATGGAGCACGGAGCATTGAGCTGGATGCTGCACTCCATCGACATGGCCGTCGGCCATCGAACAGGAAAGTGTTGTCCTTGCGGCGCACTTAAGATGGAGTCTCGTTTACATGCTCCTGTTGTCAATCACAAAGCCTTTGTATATGCTGCGGAGTGCACTTGACATTTGAACTGCAACTGTCAAAGTGGCAACAGGGGCAAAAGGGGCAAAGGGGCAGATGGGGCTGCAAAACGAGCCTGTCCCCGCCCCGTGTGCAATGTAATCACCGGCTGAAAGTTTTACGGCTTTTAATTAACCCACCGCTCACAGTTACACTCGCACATGCAGCATACGTTCCCGGCACGAAAATCAAGATTTTCAGGTCCTCAGGTGAGGGGGCACCAGTGAAATAAAACTTTAGTAATTAGCAAAAGGGAGTTAACTGATTTTGCAGAGGGCCAGTGGCACAGTAACTGCAAATGAAGCATGTCTTAAAACAAAAAAAAAAAACAAAACAAGCAAGACACAAAAAGTAATGAGGCGAAGGGAATAAAGTGTACAGAAAGAAAAATTCAATTATTATTATATTATAATAATAATAAATATTGTGATTATATATTTTTAAAATATTGTAATTATATTTTTTTGTAAGCTTGTGTTATACTCTCATTATGCCACATATTTTACATTTTAACCTATTATAATATTAAAATAAAAAAATTAATTGGAAGGAGGCCTCAACCTTTTCTCATGTTAGTTTGTAAAAACTTTGTTTATACTTTAAGCTTAAAAGTTTAAATTAAAGAAGTACACTAATATGAACGATACGAAAATATCGTTAAATATTAAAAATTTTATTATGAAATAAGTATTTTTAAATTTAGGCAGGATATTTATTTAAAAACTTTTTTTTGAGTGTGGAAAAAAAGCGAGGCAACCTAGTAAACAGCAGGGGACGTCGGTAAAAGTCACAGAAACTGAAAACAGAAGGCATTTAGCGCATTGCGGAGGATCGCCACTCGCTGTGTCTAGATGAAAATATAACGGAATTAAATTAATTACAATCATTATCGCACCGTGCACACCTGCACCTGGAGGTGGGAATAAAGCGACTACGGCGGAGTAAGCAGATAATTTTGCTTCATTAGCGGGCAGGACACTAGCAAAAATATATATATGCGCACTCTACCAAAACCAGAAGCAATAAAGTTAATTTGTTCCTGCTTTTGGCACCTCGGGCAGTCTTTGTTTGTCCGACTCGAAAGTAATTTAATCTAGATGTTTGATGCATTTTTGGTGAAAAATGAAGCTGAAATCGGGGCACTCCTATATTTCATTTGCCAGTCGACAGAGGAGTTCGATTGGCTGGGGGCAGTTGTTCTCTAAAAATTATTATTTGTTGTTTAATTAAAACTGCAAATGTCATTGAAAAATCCAGGGCATAGCTGGAAGCCGTTATCCGTAATCCGAAGACAAAGATGGAAGGACAAAAGCCAAATGTTGAGCAAACAAGCGCCTGTGGCCATGACAGGTTTTTCGGAAGAGTTGTAAATAAATATTTATGACCGGCAGCAATGGAATTAATCGCATGCATGTAAAAGACAATTGTAATTTACTGATAATAAATATTAGATGTCCTGGCTACGATTCCGAGGACTAAGCCCCATGCTTGAGCCCTGGCACGATATGTTTTTGTGTACGTTTGCCTCACTAATTACGAGCTGCATTATGCATAAACTACGGTGGACGGTCGCATAAATCAAGTGCGGGCCAAAACTAAAAGTTGTATGTATTGCCAAACCCAAACCCAATCCCATTGCCACCTGCATTTGTTTTGGCCATGTTTCCTTTGCATTTGCTGGCCGTGTGTTTGCTATTAATTAAGTTGGAAATAGCTACACGCAAAAGCACTCTTAGGCGACTATTTTTGGAGCTGCATGCATGACGGCCGGCGAAAAGCAATTAAAATGGTGCGCTCGCATTCCGCACTGGGCGAAAAAAAAATCCAGGTGGCTGCCCAAACAGTTGCAGCTTGTTATCGACGAGGGCGAAATGTGTTAAATGCCGGCCACGCCCCTCCAAAAAAATAAGAAGGCGTAGAGCCCGGCTATAAAGCTGGCTTAATTTACAAAGCTCATGCAAGAGCGAGCGGTGCACGCGGCGTATGCGCAATGTGCCCGTGCACATGTGATATGTATTTTTTAAAAATATTTGCACGCACTCTCACTGATGCGTGTGTGTGTGTGTTTGCCTGTAAATACAGCAATTTTAATTACAGTGTAATTAGCGACACGAAGTGCCCTGAGAAGGGAGCGCGAAAAGGACGCGCTGCACAAATTACACGACAATGAATTCAAATCAAACAATGTCTGCCCGAATGGCGACATTCTGTGGGCACAGACAGACGTCAGTCAACCAGAAAGCAGAGCCACGCAGCCAGCCAAGTCAGAGTCTTAAAAGAAGAGGCGAGATGGCTTAAAATAAGTCGGCAAAAAGACCGTTTTTATTGTACCCTTTACAAATCAAAGCTGAAGAAGCATATATTTTATGAATATTTTTAGGAACTTTAGGGTCAATAAAAATAACAATAATCTTATCTTTTTTCCTTAAATCTTAACCTGGGATAAAGTTAAGATAGAAGATTTATTTTGAATTTTTTTAAAATTAATATTATATATTTTTTGAATCGTTTTAAAACTAATTGATAGAAAAGAAATATATATTTACATTGATAGAAAAGTTACGAGCCATTTAAAAATCACACCAACAACTGCTCATCCAGCAAACAAAGCCTGCAGTGAAGTCATTCGTCGTCCTGTGTCCTTTGGTCCCCAGTCCCCAGTCTCGATTCTCCTTCTGGTTTGGAGCTGCTGCTGCTGGCATCCCTGTTGAGGTCCTGTGTTTGGGGCGTCGCGACAATCTGCTGAATCTCGAGTACTTTGGCATGTCATTCGCATTTTAGAGCAGCTAAGCCCCAGTGATAAGCAGCGAAATTAGATTGAATGAAGGTGCAGCAGCTCCGGGAAAAAAGGACTTTAAGAGTGCGGGTTTCGTGAGTTTAACAAGCATCCTGTCTGGTTGTTGTTGTTGTTGTCACAATTGGCAGGGCAGGACATTCCACGCAGCAACCCCCGACAAAAGTCGCAACCCTCCTTCACTTATTTCAATTATTTCGCTTTGCTGCTGCGCTTTAAATATTTATCAATTACAGGAGTTGGTTAGCTTTCACCCCAGCAGCACGAGAAAAGATTGTGCTTTCAATTTGCCCTCCTGGTTGATCCTGCCCGACTTCTTGCTGGTACGTAAATCAGCCTCAGCCTATCCAGGTATCCTGGTGGTGCCCCAAAATTCCCGGCTTATTGTTCTCTGCAATCCTTAGCGGGGCCTTAGTTGTCAGCCTTGTGGCCTTGGGCTAAGCCACCCGCCTCGCCTTGCCTTGGAGGTCCTCCGCCCCCTAGACAGAATACTTCATTTCCCACTCATTAATAAATTTATGCAGTTCACTCGGCGACTCCCGCATTGCGACTCCGGCGCTATGTTTATTAGCCACATGAAATATGATGTTCTTCAACCCCCAGCGCCCTTTGTCCGTTGTGTTCATATAGCATACCTTATGGCGCATCGCACACGCCCCCGTAATGAAGTTACAGGTACAAAGGGGCAGGTGCGTAGGGTATTCGTGAAATTGAAAGGTTGGGCTCGGGAATATCTGTTCGTTTGAAACGCTTCTAATACATTTATTAGAAAGAACTTATTTTCAATGACAATTTATTACATAGGAAACTCTGTGAGTTTTGTTTCTGTTATGTTCTTGAAATTTTAGTCCATTAAATCTCTGTGACTGTTAATTAATAATTTTTTAAATTTAAAAGTATGATTATGAGTATTAAATATTAAGTAAAAAGTAAACAGATGAGGTTCCTAAAAGACTTATAAATGTGATCGATTTTATAATAAATATCCTTCTCTTTAATTTTTTCCATTCAAATTTTATATTTTCTTATAAAGTGGTAAAAATGTAGAGCTCTCCAGATACCACACAGCAGACCCCTTGATGATACCTCCTTGCAGAAGCTCCGACTGACTGTTGCTCCCTGATATACGAAGTGGCGGGGCTTAAGGGGTGGTTCCGAGCGCACTTTTACTTCAGTTTGAACTTAAGCACTTCCTGTTTGATCGGAAGCGCCTCGGGGGAAATTGAAAAAGGCACTTCAGAGCCGGCGTCGGTGAAAAAATTAAGTACAATATGGAGCAGAGCACAGAGCACAGAGCACGGAGCACGGAGCAGGACAGGACTGAACAGGACAAGACGGCTTGTTAGCCAGGTAGCTAACCATTCAGGTGTGCAGACCTGCCACAGGATGAGGCCTCCTTCAAAATTATATGTAATACTCCCGGTAGCAGTCCAAGTCCAAGTCCGGGTCCCTGTGTGTGTGCGTAGTTCATTTCGAAGGCCTCCAAGGAGCGAAATTCAGCCTGCTATTTGCCCGTCTGCCCGTGGGTGGCTGGATGGCTTCTTGTTTTACATTTTGGCCCAAGGAAGTATTAAGTTTGCCAAGCAGGAAGCTTGTAAGGAAGCGCAGGTGATTTGCCAAATAACCATCGGCAGGGCAGCCCAACCCATCGACCCATCACATGGCCTAAATGGCAACGAAAACAAGGCAACAAAATACAGCGATAATAATATCCACCGCAAATGGAGGCCCATAAAAAATAAATCTATGCCATTATGTCTTTATTAACTGGCACATCCAGATGCCCGGATCGTGTCAACTATTCCGCACACATGCCACCTTCATGGGTTATTAAAAAGATTTGTCCCTTTGACTTTTCGGACATGGTCAGCAATTTGGCAGCGTCTTAATGGCCGCAATTGTGACAACTGTCTGCCGTTGTCGTTGTGTGTTGTGTGTTGTATGTTGTATGTTGTTTGTTGTTTGTTCTTTGCATTACATTTGACACTTGACGGAGCTTAGGCCCAATTGCTGTGACAGGAGACTGGGATAATGTCATGTGCGTGGGGGTGGGGGGTCATGTGTGGCATAAATGTACTTAATGGTCGGCAAATATGATGTTAACGGCTTACTGGCTACAGCGCAATTAAGCCTTAAGCTTCGGGGATTACGCAACCTTGATACCATGTCGAATTCAATGGTTTTACATTTTTGCTTCTAGCAAATCTTTGAAATATTGCGTTTAGTGCTAAGCTTAAACACGTATATTTTTATTATTATTGTTTTTGTTGATGCTGCACAACCATATGGTATACAAAACAGTGGAACTCCTTTTTCCTATAATAAAAAGTTGTGTCTTTAGCAGTTTCTTATCGCAGGGGACCCCCTCTATTTGGTTATTTATTTTCCTGAAGTTTATTCTTCGTGAAATGTTTTTTATTAGTTCTGCGACTAAGGACTCACCTTGCGGTTGTCGCATATTCAAATTCCATTTAAGTTTTTTCATTACGACCGCGAAAGGAGTCTGCCGCCTAAGGATTTCCCTTTGCTTTCAATTTACTGCCCGGGAATCTTAAGGCTGGGGAAGGGGGTGGCGAGGGGGCGGCGGATGACAGGACCATTTCAATTCTTGTTTTCATTTCCGTTTCTTAATTTAAGAATAATACGAATTTATATTCGCATTTTTATATTTTTCCCCGCCAGCCGCAAACGATGCAGCGCAAAGTATGCAACAAAGTTTTCGCTGCTCCGTTTTGCTTTTCCGGATTTTCCTCCGTGTCTCGGAGCTTTTGCTCTGATAATTGTGTTCTAGAGTTGCTACAGTTGCATTTACTCGCATTCGGCTGCATTCTTTATGCAAATGCGCATCAAATTACATGGGAGCCCAGTTTCGAAAACTCCTAAGGCTCCCAGTGTCGCCCTTTATGCGTTTTTATGGCACGTGACGCAGTTGCTCGCCTTGACTTGTTGTAGGGGACCAAGGAACCGAAAGGATCCGCCTCAAAGTGCCTCCAACCGGCTGCAATTGGCATGCAAATGTACGACATCGATTAAAATTTTATTACACGCCATGTTGCAAACGGGGTCCCAGGTCCTGACATGCCAGGGCAATAAATCAAGCCGAGTTTACAGGTAAAGCCAAAGAAAATTGTCAGCTGACAAGGGGGTGGAGCGTCTCCGTCGGTGGTTTCAGATCCCTGTTCCCTGCTCCACATCCAGATCCTGCAGACAGTCAACGAAATGCGACAGGATGGAGCTGCTCTAAGCACATCAAATGTGGGATTTAACATGCCAAACACAGCAGAAACAACAACTACTGCGAGGGGTCCTGCACTGCCGCTCCTGATTTCACACTGCAAAAAAAAACTGGTTTAAAATTTTAAAAGATATATTTAAAAAAAAATTAAATATTTTAGCTAAGAATAAAAGGTTCACAAATTAAAAGGTAATTTAAGAACTTAACTTACGAATTTCGTTATCGACTTCAAATGAAACATTTTTCTTGAGTGCATCGGTGAAGTCCTCGTGGTCCTCGTCCTGTTCGTCCTGCTTTGAAGCAGACACTTGATGGCGGCACTCTTAAGGTAATTGAATTGAGTGAAATGTTGTCGCTCCTGTTGTTGCACTTTTTTGTTTTTGTTGCCGTCGATGAGACGGATATTTAGAAGGCGATAGAACAGGACAAGATTGGAGAGGACAGTTCGGTGGAGGCGGGGGACAGAGCGAGGACAACGCACCGTCGTCGCCGACGAGGACAAATATTTAATAGCTGCTCGTAAAGGTTGCCCGGGTAGGATGCAGGGTGCAACATTATGGCCAGCATATTTTTACAATATTCAATTTAATTTTGTCAATGTGAAATCGAGTAGCTGACTAGCGGAGGCAACAGCACAGCAGCTGGTGGAATAGAGTGGGAGCTCCTTTGCTCAGATGGGATTTTGTTTACTTTGTATGCGGATCAGCGATAGGGAATTGAATGCATCTCGGTCCGGATTACTCGGAAGACACAACATAGGAGTAACCGTGTGCCGAGGTCAGTGATTGGATTGATTCCGGCAGAGAGCTGGTGAAAATCTCTTTGGCTTTTACTCTCCTCCATTTATTTCAATTCTGGGAATCAACTCGAGCTGGAGTAAAGTCAACTCACTGGAAAAAGTTATCAATTCTGTGAAATTCAAGAAAGATCTCCTTTGACTTTATGTAGGAACATTACATCAAATCGGGGTTAATAAATTAAGAATTACTCAGCTTAAAGCACTTCGCTTAAGGCAGGTGTTCACCTTGTGGGGTCAAAAAAATCGATTTTTTTGTTTTTGTCTTATCGTGTAGATATATGTTCCAAAAATGTGCTGTAGAAGTTTCAAATCAAAATCTGAAAAATTTCGAAAGTTATAGCCCGTTACGTAGAGCACTGTCGAGCACCGGCCGAGCCAAAGCCAAAACTTTAAACGCGTTTTTCTCAGAACCATGTTTTTGGACCTTACGTACACGATTGAAGACGCTACAATGAACCGATCGTCATCAAATTTTTTTAAATGTTCCTTAGGGTTTCCTCTAAAGAATGAACCTCGATCAGCCAAAAATATTGAAAATTGTTTATTTAAAAAAATAATTAGTGAAAAAAAAAATGCGAAAATTGACTTTTTTTTTTAAAACCTCATAACTTTTCGAATTTTAATTTTTTTCCATGATTGAGGTTCACTTTATAGATAATACGATACTAGTTAAGAATGTGTTTGGTTTTTGTGTTTCTGATCACGGGTTTTGAGCCAATCGTGTACGAGAGCAAAATGCAGACCGCCGCCAATGGGCGCCCCCTCCCCCCCTCTTTTTGGATTTTTTTCAATTTCAAAAATTGTATTATTTGAATAAATAAATGGTCATATTCAGACAAAAATTTCAGCGCTGTATCTTTAACCGTTTTCTCAAAAAAAATTCCTAAAAAATGTGAATTTTTTGACCCCACAAGGTGAACACCTGCCTTAAAGTTGTTACATAAGTAAGCAGAGCTTAAATAACATTTTGACAATTAATTTTAATTAAAACTCAGCTCTGACAACACTGTAAGAGATAATTACCAAATTACCACTGATAAAAGATATTAATGTTCGATATTAATCACCATTAATAAGTTAAATTGCAGACCGGAATAATAACCAATGTTTTTTACTTTGTCACATTTTAAAAGAGTAGTATTAAAAATCTCTGATAATATTGCTATGGTCAAGATTAAGAAAATTAGACTCAGACAGCCACAACATAAACGCCGGCTGAGATAATAACCACATCGTGTTCCACATAATGAGAGCGATAGAGTGCAAGGGGGTAGGATAATAAATATTGAACGATAAACAAGTGCATAAACAAGGCGAGTCGGACAAATCAAATGGGTAATTGAAGCAGCTCTTCCAGGAGCAGGAGCACGAGCCTCGTACCTGGCATCCTGCGCTTATAAATAAAACATGGCTGCGTGGGGGATGTACTCTGTGAGCAGAAACAGGATGTCCCACTCCCAACTTACCAGCTCAAAAACAACACAGAATGAAGAAACAAAAAAGGCAGTGCCAGAGGACAAGTGAGGATGCTGGGAACTTGGGTTTCGGTCTGCGCCAGGCACATGGCAGATGTTGGGCATGTACACCAATTATACGGGTTATTATTTGCCCTGTTACAGGGTTCCAGGAGCGGGGAACATTTTCCGGCCCGGGGCTAAAGATTTTCAATTTTTGCTAATCTCAAATGAATATACAAGACCGTGGCAAGCTCGGGACCCCGGGACATACAAGATTTGTGGACACACACAAACTCCGATGCCCGTGCCCGTACATTATTCCTGCATTCCGATATTCCGATATTCCGGCAGCCGAACATGCACAGACAGTTGCCGTAAAATGACAAAACAATTTATGCCACATGCATGGCGAAAATCGAATTTAATTAGAAAATTGTTGTGGCCAAGTTGCGCAGAGGACTGCAGTTGAAGGCGAGCAGGATATGCACGTATCACAGGATGTGTTGCGGTATTGGCCGCACACACACACACATACACATTTCCAATTTGCCACCGCCCCGCTGATCAAATCGAATCGAAAAACGAAATATAAAATATCTTCAATTTATTTTGACAACGACGACCAGGGAAAATAAAACACAAATATATATTGCAGTATAAAACGAAATTAGAGCAACGCATCAAAGGCATATGCCCAAAAAATATATATAATTTTAATGGATTTAGTGGCCAAAGAAAAATTTGAAAAATGCAATGAAACTATTTCGAATATCGGGAATATCCAACAAAGAAGCCCCGAACACCATTTGTGTTGTCACGTACACGTGGGGAGCTCCAAAAGATTTTCAACCCAAACAATTTTCCTACGTGACCATTCCGAAGAATGGCTACAACTTTTCATCGGTGTGCGGAAAACGTGATGTGCGATTGTGTGTGTGTGGTCAGCTTCGTTAATAAAAAACCACAAATTGAAAGGAAATAATGCAGAGCGATTAGCGAAAAGTAATCATAAGGAGCGCTGTGCGAAATACGTTTCTGAATTTACAATTCCCTGTGGCGAATTGAAAAATAGTGGGTAGCACATGGTTTTGTGGCGATCTTAATTAAAGATATTATTAAGAGTGTGTTTTAAGCATTTTGGTTTATAAGTTAACCAATAAAATACACCAAATACACTATCAAAAATTTACTGTCATAGACAAATTTGTAGTTTAGTTTTTATTTGTAGGTCTAAAGATATTTTCCCAGGTAAAAATTCCCCGTCATCTTTTGGGCTAATCTTTGTTTAACCGCTCACTATTCAGCCATTAACTGCTTTAGCCTTCGGTTGAATCAAACCTAAGCCTCATATTTATAGTTCGAAAGGCATAAACTCAGGTTTGAGCTTTGGCCCAGGTCAGCAGTAAATCGCAGCAAGTATAAGTCATGACTGGGGCAAAAAGGGGGGGCTCATCGCCCACCGCAGATGAACCCCTTCGCACAGGGCCACTGCTCCTGCTCTGTTTGTTAATATTGCTAAGCTCTCACGGCAGCGGAAATTGCTTTATGCCTTTCACTCCAAATGCTGCAATAAACATCGAAAGCCGTCCGAATGCCAAACGGAGTCGGAGCAGAAGCCGTAGCTATGGCTATATAGTGGCTCCTGGCTGTCAGCTCTCAGCTCCCAGCTCCCAGCTCTCGGCTCTGTCCAGTTTTCCACGGGGGAATGGGGGGACAAGGAGGACCTAACTAGAGTGGCCGCACGCTGAGCCACTGACTTGGGGCCAACACAATGGAAAAACACGGCGGAAGCGCACAATAAATTGCTTATTTATGGCCCAGCTTTTGGCCATAAGAAACACGCTGTTTTTATTGTTTTTAATCAACTCGAAAAGATTTGGCAATGCTTATAAAATAGACGCAGTGCACACGGCGATGGATGAGCTTCCGGTTGTTGTTGTTGTTGTGGCTGCTGTTGTGTTTTCCTGGACCGGAAATAATTTTTTGCTACCAGCTTCTCCCCTCGAATTGGCCACTAATGCCCAGCCCCTGTCGCCGAGAATTCAAATTTATGACTGTTTAAAAGTTGGAGGGCAGCTGGAAGGCTGTCCTGTCCTGTTCCCTTTGCCAACTTTGTGGCTTTGTTGGTCCTTCGAACAACAACAACAACTGAGAAACACGCGTCAAAGGCAACCATTGTACTATATTGTTGTGTGAGCATGTGTGCGTGAGAGTTTGCCTACACATCTATGCATTTTATTCAGTTAGTTATTTATCTGTGCAGCCTGGGACAAAGTTTCTCCGCACTCCCAAACAAAGGGCGCCCAGCTAGATGGGCGTGGCAGCAGGAACTGCCAGCTAATCGGCTTTTTGTAGGACGCACCTCCTTTGACACTGGGAAAAAAAGGATCATAGATCTTAAATCATGAATATTTTTTAAAAGTAATAATTAAATATTAAGTGATAATAAAATTTTATGTTAATCGTATGTAGTTTTTTGTAAGCACATTTTCAAAGTAACTTCTTACAACACTAAAACTGAATTTAAAACATAACTGAGCAAAACATGTAAGGTTTATAGGTTTTATTGATTAAGGATGAAAATAATGTGGTGCTGCCTATAATTTCTATACTTCTGTAAGCTCTTTCTAGTTTCAAACCCCCTTTCATTTATGTAGAGTGCATTTAGCATATAACTTTTTCCCCGTGTTAGTTGTTTTGCAGTGCGAGAGCAACCACTCAAATGATTAATTAAAACACCGCGGGGCGCCTCTTGTTCCGTTCGTGTTCCCATGCAAATGGCAGCCAAAACTAAAGCAGACTCAGATGCAAAAAAGGGGGCGGTGGTGCGAAAGGGGGCTGTGTGTTTATGTACTTTGCATTTTCGACTGCAAACAGTTTACGAAATAATTTAACGCTTAATAAAGGGGCAAATCTAATAAACCTTTGAGCTTTTTGCGGCAGTCGCTCGAGCCACTCGAGCTGCCTAAAAGCGAGCACAACGACGTAATTGCATTTGCCTGGCTCCTGCACTTGTTTTGGCTGCTTGTTCACCGTAAATGTTGGTTAATTTAACTTTTGTAAATTATGCATTCTCGCAGAGCATTGTTCTCGTATCCACGGGGTTCGGCTCGTGGATGTGTTTTGGGTGTTGGTGGTTTGAAAATTTAATTTCGAACTCGCCAGAGCAACAATAGTGCACGGACCTTGACTAATTTAGTGCTAATTTTGCACGCATTATGCGCAATTAGATTATTAATGGAAACATTTGTTCGACAATTATCAGCAAGCACGCGAAAATTTTAATTAAAATGCTTCACTTGTTTTTTTTTTTGTCCGGAAATTACATTTTGGTGCATTGATTAGCTCATTAGGCGCTGATTGAAATCGCTGCCAATAAAACAACCGAAACGTTTTTAATTACCCAGCGATAAGCGATATTAAAAATTGAAACGCGCCATAAAAAGTGGCCACCGCTCACACGCGGTAATTAAATATCTCGCTTTCGACCCAAAAAGCAAAGAGGCCATAAAACTCAAAGGAGCTTTGGCCAGGGCCATTATCCAGCAACATGGAAAGGGCGTAAGTCGGCCATTATCAAAAGTCGGCCCACACTCATTAGCGGCCCGAAAAGTCCGCTTGCAAAAATCCGGCAAGCTGTTGCAGTGTGCGTGTGTATCTGTATCTGTGTGTGGCTGCAGCATTTTCCGGCACACAGGTGAGCGGCACCTGCCAGCAGTTTCATAAGATTCGCTTAATTAAACAGACAAACCGTGGACCAGCTGCATTAACAGCCAGCGGCGGAAGCAAATGCAGAGCAGCAGTTCTCGGAGGATTCGGAGTCGGTTTCGGAAGAGTTGCCCACTCTGATATCGGTTCATGTGAAAAAAAGGTAGATGACACAGGAATATACGCTTTCTTATAAATTGTATTATACCATTGCAGGGTATTTTAATTTTAGTGTAATATTTTTAATGCAAAGAAGGCGGCATTTCCGACCCTATAAAGTAGATAAAGGCATGTCCGTCTGTCTTTGTGCAGAATTTTACTTGCCTATGCAGAAATCCTATCTGTCTCTGCAGAAATTCTATATAAAATTAATTTTGGAAATATTATATATATGAAACATTTAAAAATTTTTTTTGATTTCTACTAAGTTGTGAAGACGCCTATAAGGTAAAAAAAAAATCTTTTAAGCTTATCAAAATCGTACTTCTGTAGGTACTCTCTAGCTGATACTTCCGCTTGCCTAAGCTTCCCCTCTATTCTTTTTAATATTCTCTGAATGGGGTTTCATAAATTTTCTTAGGTATTTATTTATAATTCAGATTGCACTTAACTTTATTTAGTGTCGTTTCCATATAATAAAATCTACACAATAAAATATAAAAAGTTTTTTCACTAATATACATTTTATTTACCCATTTTATTCCCTATCAATTGCATTAAATACGTTCATTTCATAACATTGTTCTATTGTTTTTTAAAAATTATTTTGATATTTCTCTTGAAAATTATACCTTGTTCTCTAAAAGTCCTTTAACGTTGTTGCCTTCTGTTTGTTGCAAAAATAAAAACCTCCTTGATACCGATTGGCCGTATGACATTTTATACAAAAGGAAAATTTAAAAAGTGTACGGGAAAATGATATCATAAAACATATTTCATTTATAATTTAAAAAGTAAGGAGTTTATCCGCCACTAAAGCTGTGTTTCCGCGTAGCTGCAATTACCCGATCCAGGGAGTGTATTGCCCGATTCACAGTGAAAAACAAGTGAGTGTCCACTTTCAGGGCAGCGCCAACAATGCGAAAATCCTGCAGCTGTACGTTTTTGTCTAATGGTTTCCGGTGCACGCACACAGCTGCACACGCACTTGCACACACACACACACACGCAGTTACGCATGGATGCTCAGCGCCGCGAATCTTTGTTTTCTGCAACAACTGCGCGCACATCCGCTTTAGTTTCTGGTCGATGTTCCTTTTTTTTGTATCAGGCCCGATTTTTGTTCCTGCCCCTGGCTCCGAATCTGGATGTGGATGTGGATGTGGATGTGGGTTGGCCCTCTTGCCACTGACGGCCTTTCAGAATTTCCAAACTTATCCACGCTGGCGTCGCTGTTTTTCTTCCTTCGTGCCATCGCATTGTTCCGAGGAGCACACATAATAGACAGCCAGCGACGTGGCTGCACTTGCAACTAAGAGCCTTTCCCGCTTTCCCGCTTTCCCAGCGCCCGCAGCTCGCTGGGCATCCAAATGCCTTTGTTTCCCAATTTTCCGCTCCCCAAGTGGCAGCACTCGCTTTTGCTGTGCCATCTCCATAGTTTTACAGTTGACCGATGTCCTGGGAATGGGTATTTCTGCTCAAGTGTCCCCCTTTTTTTTGTTTGTTGACAGCGTTTCGGAGCCGCGATCGGCATTGGTCATAACTTCAGCTGAACTTTTTCCACAAAACACACATTTAAAAAAACTTAATGTGACAGTTCTAGTTCTAAAGGAAAGTTTAAAGATTGTGGATTTGAAACAATAAAACATTTACAGAGACATTCAAAAATTATAAAATAAGTATTTGATTTGTTATTGATTTAATTTGTTTTACGTACACAAAACAGGTTTTATTTTTTTTTCAAAACGAAATTAAGAGAATCTTTTGGGGTTATTCTGAGAATTTTAATATAACTTAGAAGGATCGTTGGTGCAATTAAAAACACTTATAAATTTATCGAAAATATAAAGCTATAAAATTTTGTAAATAAGTTAAATACAATATAAATGGTTTAAAGACTTTAAAGCTAATCTTTAAGGGAATCCCTTAAAGAACTTGGCAAAGCCCCCCAGTTCGTTCAACCGCGGCATTTAATCAATTTTATTGCCAGGAAAAAAATAGACTCACCCTGCTGCAGGTTCCTCTTTCTTCTTTTTTTTTCTTTCTATTATTACATTTGCTTTTGTTGTTTAAAAATGCAAATTTATACATAACCCAACTGGCAAGTGGAGCCCCGTAGACATTTGCTTGATTTATGCGGCAGCTGATGACGCTTCAATGGAGCAGCAAGCGAGTCCATAATCAATTAGCGAGTGCTGCGGGTTCGCGACCGCAGATCCTGGTTCTCTGTGGTCAGGACGATGATATGATGAGGATGACGCCGCTTGGCCTTTGTCTTTGAGTCACCGAGTCACCGGCGCAGACACATTAACTATAAATCCACGTTAATTTAGCGCGGCCAGAGATGTTCAGTTGCCGGATTCCCGGATGCGGATCCGGATAGGGCCATAAAGAGCCACCTCACGCCCGCTCAGCTGGCACGTGCAGTTGCATAAGTTTATCAAACGCGGCCAAAAACAGTCGGCATGTCGGTGGTGGTGCAGAGGGCGTCGAGTGCTTAACGGTAAAGATAAACTGCGCACGGGGCACAAATAATGTCTGGAGGTGAAATTAAGCCGCAAAAGTAAATCACGACGTGCGATGCGCACGAAATGTAAATAAGCCACGGCAGGATAATTTAAGCAGGAGTGGGAGACACTGCACTGAAAGAAAGAGCTCATTATAAATTTAATTATATTATTTGGAATTTTATGAACTCTAAAAGGTTGATTAAAAAGAGGTTCAGGAGGTTGATATTTCCTGAACTGTTTCATTTTTTGGTTAGCCTTTATAATTTTTACATAATTTACGAAATTGAACCTTGAATGAAAATTTTTAAAAATCAATACATCCCTTTAATTATTTTTAAAATTAAAATAAATTGAAGCAATAACAGAGGAAAACATGTTGTCATGTATCTTGACCTACTTGAAACACTTAGGTTACCTAGGATTTCCTTTTTCCTCAGTGGCGACACTGGCTCTGGTGATGTTGATGATGGGCCCCGCTCAATAATTTAGAGAAACTGCAAAGCCACCAAGGGGCACCAGCACCAGCGTCAGCATCAGCATCAGCAATGGCCCACCTTGCCAGGATCTTGGGCCTGTTTTGGGAGACCGCCGCAGCTCAAATATTTATGAGCCCAGCAACAGACACAACAGCAACACCAACACCAAGAGCGACACCAAGAGCAACACCAAGAGTTGCAGGGCTGAGTGGCTCCGGAACTTTAGTGATTATTACTGACGTGGTTACGTGACTGTTTTGGAAAGTGTCGAAAATGCGGCACGCGGGACCTTCCACGGACTGGCCCCACTCCTGGCCAGCTGCACACATTATTAACAAGTTTTGTGTCCCGGCTCTGATTTCTGTTGCCCGTTCGAGGAGGAGTCATAAAAATAAATCCACTAGCAAATATTTATGAACCCGCCGCCGCCCTCCGAATTTAATGCGAAATTGCTGTAAAGTGCCATCAGCGCTATCAGCGTGGCATTTAACACTAATTCATAATAAGATGTCGTTGACAGTTAACCCGGCAGCTGGGCCGAGCTGACAATGAAATTTTTACGCGTTGTCCTGGATGTCCTCGCCGCTGTGCTGTCCTGTTGCCTCTGTCTCCTGCCAAAAAGTGATGAAGGCAGCCGGCGCAAACTTTTTAACCCGCCCAGGCTCCACAGTTTTTCTATATTTTTTTATGGCTCCTCACTCACCTCTTTGTGTGGTGCGGTTCTTTCGGTTTTGTCCTTTGGCTTTGTCGCGTCCCTGGACGTTTGTTTTATGTTGTCTGTCTATGTGCCGCCTCGCTTTTGCTGCTGGGAACAACGAGAGGGAGTCTCCTGGCTTGTGCTGCGGAAAGCTGTCATAAGCAGATAAGCTGCCGCAATAAGCCTGAGCCGGGATATATTTGCTCTGATTTACGAGATTCGCTTTTGCATATGGTAATCACGGGAGACCAAGAGCAGTCACAGGGAGGTTAACACACAGAGGGGGCACATCGTTCAATGAACCTTCAACTGTGGTGAGAGCGTAAAATAGAACATGGAAGTTAATATTTAGGGATCAAAATTTTAAGTTTGCATTATTTTTTGAAAAGTAAGTTACATTTTCTAAAGGTTCTTCTTCGATTTTTAAACGAAATTCATTTGAAAAGAGAGAAAAAAATAGCTTAAGTTTTATCAATGTTCAAAAGTCCAAAAACCAAAGCTTAAGCTTCTTTATAAATTTCTACAGAAATTGATTAAAATCAAAGAAAATTGGCTAAGCTGCTTTGAATTTGTAAACAAAATGTAACCGCTAAAGTTGTGTGGATATGAAGCTGCCCCAAGATCTCGATTGTGGCTTCATGTTCACCAACTGTTTTCGGGTTTAAAAGCGCATCCTTGACGCACTGACAATGTTACAGATCCTCCATTATCTTTTCATTTCTCGCTTGACTTTTGGCCATTCACGCTGAAAGCTGAAAGCGCGACTGAGCCAGAAGTTCCCCGGTTTCCTTGGCATTGTCCTCGCATTTGATGTTGTTGCCGTTGCTGTCAGCGTTAGCGCAAAAATTAAATTTAGATTTAATAGCCTGCAACCAGGGGGGGCTGAGGGGTGAAAGTGGGAGTCCCATCCCGGAGTTTTGTTCGCATTTTGGAGCGGTGTTTGGTGCTGGTGCTGCACTCGATGCGCCAAAAGGTGGAGCCAAGCATGAAATTTAATCAACAAAGTGCAGAAAGTTTTTATACGTCTTTTTTTATTTTGTTTTTTTTTTTATTTTAGCTTCAGCTTTTGTTTTAGCTCCGCGCTGCGAAATTGTGTTTGCCGCTGATGTTGCTCCAGTGTTGTGTTGTGCAGTGTTGTGTCCTTAAATATATGTGTCGCCGACGTGCTTTGTTCTAATACGGGTTTGTTTAAGCATATTGTGCATATCCCGGCTGCTGGCAACCAATTTATTTATTAAAGTCCCGCCCGATTTCGCTCCGACACTTTTGGTTGCCGCGGCGCCGCATTCCAGCATCTCGTTTTACATTTGCTACAGCACCCAGCTCCTTGCTTCCAATTAAATTGGATTAAAAATTCCATTTTCCCGCGCCATATGGGATGCGAATGTTTGCGCCAATCGCCATTGAATAACCCGAAGCTTTTCCACGTGCGCGGTCTAATCAAAAAGGGTGGCTGCATGGCATTTTTGCGTCCATAAACAAATCCTGCGAAAGGGGGTTTCCCAAGGATCATTTTGCCTTCGAGGAGCACGCGCTCCCCCGCTCCAGGCTCTGCATTCTGGGATCCCTATACTAGTATGGCAAGCAGAAAAATGATTGACGCTGCCCGGCTATTCCAACTATTCCAGGAGCGAAAGAGCTGCAGCGCCGAGTTTTGTTGGTTTTTAATTAACTTTTGGCTGCAGGATACAACATATTGTGGAAATTAACGTCCACACATACACTCGCCGGCAAACACAAACACGTGCATGTGCCAGTGTGGGTAACTTGGCTTGACACGCCCAAGCGCCCACAAAAGGCTAAAAGTCATATGCAGACACACACACAACACAGGAAAAAATGAGGTGATCAAGATTATTCTGTAATTGTAATAAATTCTTAAATACTTAAGTCTTCTAAAGAAAATAAAAATTAATAAATGAAATTCTTTCAATTGAAGCCAAAGTTGTATATATGTATTATAATGAAAGGTTTGCAAAATATCACTCATTGCCACCATTGTTTATTGTATTTTGAAAATATCCAAGAAATATTTCTACAATTGAAAAATATATGATTTATTTAAAAAAATATATACTTATAAAACTATAAGCAAATATTTCTTATTCTTAAAAGCTAAAAAACATTTTCATTGCTCAACAAAAATTTACAAAACATATTTTTAGATCCCAATACATTTTTAATATGAGTGTTGTTCAATTTAATCTACAACTCCTGCTTTTAAATTTGTGCTGTATGTTTGATAAGAGCCTTGGTTATTAAATCCTCTTTGATGTAAGTCCTGATTTACCTCAGTGTACATATGTGTGTGCGAGCAGTAACGTAAAGTTGAAAGTGGTTTTGTTATTTTGGTCAGTTTTTGCCTAAGAAAAACAAAAGTATAAATTGAGTTTTGTGCACTGCAGTTCATGGTTCATTGGGCGAGTCAAGTGATTGGAAATTAAAACTATTAACCCATGGCAAGTGAAGGCTACGCAGCAAATCGAATTCAATTACCATGGACGATGGCTGGGAAAACAAATGTCATTACCTCGAAATTAATTGCAAATTCCCTTAGTTACACATGCTGGCAATCAAAACTTTTAAATTATTTTCGCCGCACAAATATGTCAGAGTTTCTTGCATTTCTCGTATATTTTTCTGTGGTGCCTTTTTATGCTTCGACTGCTGCAAATGGCAGTTGCTGTGTGTGTGTGTGTTGTTGGCTGTTAACTTTTGATGTTTTAATACACTGCAATTAGGGAGTCCGAGCCGCGGCAGTGAACAAATTGTAACAGAAACTGCAATAATTTTTAACAACATGCAACGCGCTGGAACAAAAGCGCCAAAGGGCACAGAACCGGACGGCGATGATGAACGGCGGCCGGTTCACGGGGCGTATGAGCAATGGCTGGGCATTAAAGCGCGTCCACGGGGCGTATGCGTCCTGCCTCGTGCGTCCTCCGTTTTTCGTCCTTCGACTGGACGGGACAGAAAACGAACAGAAGAAATACAACCGCAGAGTGCCACAAATTTCGCACTGATTTCCTGCGGTCTTTGCTGACGGAAATGTTTTAGTTTTTCAAATTGTTTTCAGTAGTTGACCGCGTTGCATTTGCTGCTCTGCATGCTTTTCATGTTTGCCTTGTTTTGACCGTTTTGTTAATTTTTTTCTATTTTTATTTGCCACAGAAAATATTTATATTAGTTATTGTTATTGTTTCGCTGGCTCTTATTTGCTTTCTTTTTTTTTTTTGGTTTTTTGGTGAGCTCGCGAGTTTCATGTTTGCATTGTTTGTACACAGTTGCCGTCGTTGTGCAACAAAAGTTAATTAATTGAGTTTTGCAAACTTTTGGCTATAACATAAATTTAAATTGTACAACACAGCACTGTTCTGATTTGGTGGGGTATTCGTGACTCTGTAAGGGCGAGAAGCTCCCATATCTGGGCAGGGTATCTGCGCCTTCGACTGCCTTCGGTGACCTGCCATCTGGCGAATTTATTTGCCCAGTTTATAAAACTGCAATTTCCGTACTCAAACTGTAGTGCAACTGCAGTCATTTAAGGGTACTTGATGGCCCCTCATTCTTGGCTGGCTGGCGAAAAGTTTGGGGGCCCGAGGAGTTATGGCCCTCCTGGTTGATATTTATGAGGCGTTGCTCTTATTAGCACTTGACCACCGACAAAAGTTAAGCCAATCCGCAAACAAATATGCGTTAACCTAACCGCATAATCAATGCGTCTTTTTAGCCACGTGTGACATTGCTCATACGCCCCATCTGCCCGTCACCGGAAATCCTTATTTATCGCTTTCAATAAGTCGCCGCAGGCATGAAGGGGTGCCGCATGCAAAAACCATTAATGGCATTACGCGGCTGCCATTTTTCTCAGCCCCGCTGCCAGCTCCTCTCAATATTTCGCCCTTGTTTTTATTTACTTGCCTCCTCTATGATTTTTTTCCCGTTTCTTTTCGCTTGCGGCAAATTAAAAACGATAAATTTGCACTGCGCATACGAGTGCATCTCCCCGAGCTGCGACTTCCGGCTGCCATAGACAAATCCGCGCGCATCAAGATCCGGTGTGCGGATCCCGAGGTCCTGCACTCAGAAAAAGGTTTAAGGCTGTTACTTAAGTGGGGATTCAAGGGCTTAAAATTGTAGTGCCTTTATAGAATTTTTTTAAAACTAGCAAACAAATTTTTAGGTCTACAAAAATATTGTTAATAAACACAATACTTTTAAACATTATTTTTTATTTGTGTAAGGTTTATTTTTTCCCACTATTTGTTTGGTGGCAAGGGTTGAAGGGTCCACAGACAAATGGCCAAATAAAAGCGAAGCTTCGGCGGCGGAAATTGCTTTGCATTGTCATGGCTGTCGGTGTTACACGGCCCGAGTTTCGGAGTCCTCCTGTTTTCGGGGTCCTGTAAAGGGCCGCGCGACAAATTTTTAAGTCATGACTGCACAATAACAATAAAACAAACGATGGCCGGCGCACAAAGTATTCTTAAGCCCGCCGTTCGACCAACGGTTAGTGGTCAGCGTATGCGGGACATAAATTCGCGAGACTTTTGGGCCGACAAGTGCCACATAAATTCTAAATGCATCCGCCGACGGTCGAAGGAATTGCGGGAAATGTGAGGCCTTGCGGAATTTCAATTGCGAAAGGGCTGGCAAATTATTTGGGGCTGGAATTTCCGGAATTTGCACATCTTTTTCCAATTTATATTCATATTTCCTTAATTGTCCGATTGCGGCTGGCAATAGATTTTTATGCTGGCCATAAGCAAGGGCTTATCGCCCTGAGAGACCGAGACCGAAAGTCGATCCCTTCCCTTGGATTTTGTAATTCCCTTATTGCATGGCGCTGTGCAAATATTGATATATAAAAACATGGCTCATGGCATAGATTTAGCTAAAACCCCGGCCAGGCCGCAAAAAACCAAGCCAAATGCGTTGCCAACATGGCAATAACAACAAGAACAGTAGGCCAGAAAAAAAACAACAGGGCAAACAAGGCAATTACAAAGTGCCAAAATGGCACAAGCCATAACAGTCTAAGCTCCCCTCGCACCCTCTAGCCCCCTCCCAAAAACCCCAAAAACAAATAGCCAAAGCCATTTCAATGTATTTAGCCGGGCTCGGTCCACATATGCATAGCCATCGACATCGACATCCACATCCACATCGACCCATGAACCCATGGACCCATGGAACCCATGGAAGCTGCTGCGGCTTTTGCAACTGACTCTGGCAAACTGTCATCAATTTGGCGACTCGCCGTCGCTGCAACTGTGTGAGTGTGTGGCACTGTGTGTGTGCAGATAGAGAAATATGTTGGTTCCATATTGCCATCTATATTTTAAAATATTTTCTACACTACAACATTTCTAACAACAATAATATAATATATCAATAATATATAATTAATGGATTTTGGATATTAAATTAAAATTTTTTTTTATATTTTATGGTGAACTTTTTGTCCTCTATTAATAAATAAGTAAGTAGGTAACATATAGCCCAATTATTAAAGCAAATTGATCAATTTTGTCGTTTTTATTGTTTTACGCAGTCGTTTATTATAAAAATAACTTATGTTCTTCAGTAGAAATCTCAATGTACTGTTGATTAATTTCATTAAAAGCAAAACTCTCTTTTAGCCAATCAGGCACGAAAAACAGGGAACTTTTTCATATTGTTTTTGTATATAAACAACATAATAACTTTACTGGCTGTTAAATATCCTAATCTGCATACTTTTACTACATTTTTTTGACAGTGTTTTGGCCAATGGCCATATTGACAATATGTATTGAAACTCACTCAAGCTATTAATGCTGAAAGCTTTTACGGCCACTTCAGGCAGCAAGCGGCAGCCAAGGGGTTGAGCAGGGGCGTAGAGGGGGGCCACGCCCCCCAGGACGACCGCAGGCAGGCACCAGCTGGTGTCAAACTCAAAAGTGGTTTGTTCTCCTTTTTTTCCCGGTCACTCTTTTTATTTTGTCCAGCACACCCGACTAGAAAAAACATTAGCCAAAATATAAACATGAACTTTACATTTGAAATATGAGAGTGTCGTGCATTTTTCGAGGGGCAGCCAATGGGGGGAGGTGGTGTCGACAGTCGCTTGAATTTTAAGGGACAATTTGTCCAGCCATGTTTAAGGCTGTGGGACACGGCGAGAGAGACTGGCGGAGATAAGGCACGCAGCGAAAGGAACTGTCTACACAGGACGCACAGCTGGCAAAATAAGCGGAAAAACTGCGTTTAGCGGCAGACACGAGATTGTGGGGGGCAATCATCGGGGGCAGCAATTGCAAAGTTAACGTGTCAATGGCAACCATTGAAGCGTTCTCCCCGCTCCGGCTCCCAGACCCCCAATTCCAGATCCCAGTTTCCAGTTCCCAGCTCCACACTTCAGCGCAGATAAAGGCACGAAAAGAAAGGCGGCAGCGTCTGGGAAAACTTCTTGAGAAAGTTTCACTTTAACTTGAACAATTGACTTTTTTCCGAGAGCGCGTGCGGGGGTGTGTTGTTCCTGGACCCACGCCCGAAACACTTGACTTGCGGCCAAAGCCAACCGGTTGCTCCATCATTCCCGGACATCCCTTTTTTCTATTTTGCACGGTGAAAAAAAAACACCAAATGGATTCACACTTAAAGTTTGTAATTAAAGCTTTAAATACCATTAAAATTTCTGACGTATGTGAAGATCCTAGATCATTTTAGCTAATATTACAATTTTAAATCAAAAATCAAACTCATTCTTATTTAATCAGGATATAAGACAAAAAAGAGGTTAATAATTATTTGCGATACTCGAAGAGTAAGCAAATACTGTAAACGTTGAAATGTCTGTCTGTCCGTATGTCCGTCCGTCCGTCTGTCTGTCTGTCCGCACAAACATCGAGATCTCGGGAACTATAAGAGCTAGAACCACCAAATGTTGCACACAGATTTGTATTAGCAAATCGCAGATCAAGTTTGTTTCAAACCCTAACCACGCCCCATTTTACGCCCACAAACCGCGAAACTCTGTGGTGTCCACATTTTTAATGCTAAAGAAAAGTGGCCCTTATAAATGTTATTTGTATTGAAAATATCTACTCAAATATCTAAAAATCTCTGTCCATTTTCAAGAAATTGTGTATACAAGTGCGTAAAAAATTTTAATTGCACCCGAAAGTAGGCTAACCATTTTTTTTGAAGAGGGCGCTAAAAATTGATTGCGCTTGAAAGTAGCAATGAGTATCGCAAATCTTATAGTCGGGAAACCCGACTATAGCTGTCTTTCTTGTTTTTTTTTAAAAATAAGCTTGCATTTATTTTAAACATGTGAAATTTGTATTTAATTAAAATTTAATCTCTGATTTGGTAATGTTTATTTAAGAACGTCGCTAATTTCTAACCCTTTTCCTGTACTCTGTTTTTGATTTGAAAATTCAAATATGTAATTCAGAGCCCCCTTTTTTTGGTGTACAGATCTCATCCATCTATCTATTCTTTTGCTGGCCCCGACAATTGGAACGTGGCTGAATCTTGGTATTGAAATGTTTGCAGCCAAGTTATTGTTATTGTTATGCGAATTGCTGGCACTGCTGGTGGATTCGGGGGTGGGGATGGGCTGGGGGATGGTGCTCCTGGCAAATCGACGTCTTCGCCACTGAAGTGAAGCGATTGTTGCCCCGTGCTCATGAAACTGTAAGCGAAAAGTTTGCTTTACTTTTGTGTCACGCTCTGTTGCTTCCCGCGCCCTGAGTAGGAGAACGCGAACGAGAACTCAAATTGAAAATGTTCTCATAATTTCTGGCCGTAAAAGATTTCAATCGTGAATCGCAAAACTTTGCGCCGCCAGTTCGAGTTTACTTTTTACTGATTTTACAATTGATTTTAATACACACTCACACAGAGCCCCAAAAAGTTGTTGAAATCCTGTCGATTCAATCGTGCAACTAATTGAAATTTTTGCTAATGAAATTGTTTGTTAAAATGAGTATTAATTTTTGGTTTATTCGTTTCGAGCTCTTCTTTGATTAGCATAATGAAAGCGAACTCGTAAATGAAGGAAACAAATTCTGACATTTCCACTTAATCTACCGGAATCATGTCGGTCATGCGGTCAAAGGTGACAGCACAAAAACAAATACGACCCCGAAATTGAGACCCTCATAAAGCCGTGTCGCAGACAGTCAAGCTGTGATTTCAATCCAAATCTCTGTCACAAAACTCAAACCCAACCAACCCATGTCTGCACTCAAAAAAAATACTGTTCTGATAAAGGTTCTTAAAAAAAATTTGTAGATTAAAATGTGATTAAAAGGTAGGTAAAACTTGATTGAAAGTATTTTTTTAAACAAACTTTTATACATTTTTTAAAAGCAATACAAATAAATTAAAATATGCATACTCTTGTATTTAATTTATTCAAGAAAATCGTTTAAATACTTTAAGTTTATTAAATTAAGACTCAATTTTCCCTTAATTTATTGAAATTAAATCACTTTAGTATACAAATTCTTTTGTGTGTGCCAAATCCCAGTGCAAAACGACTAATAAAGAGCCCTCAAAGTGCGTGGCGTGGCGATGTCGCGACATTTGCCGCTCTACTCCTGGAAAATGCTCGGAAAATGCTCTGATTAGCCACCATTCCGGCTGGCAATTCGAGTGGCTGACAATGTGTGCAGGCGTGCGACAGCAATCCTGGCCAAAACTGCCATCTGCCAACTGCGATCCGCTGATGAGCTCGGCTTTCAAACAATAACACAGCGAGATTTTGGGGATTTATGATGTTTTCCGTCTGCCGAGCCTTTTGTTTTGGCCGCTTTTCCCCAGAGTTTAACGTGTCTTTCGATTTGTTTGCCCACAGTTTGTTGTTTCTTTTGCATTCAGACAATCAAAGGCCCGCCGTTACTCATACGCCATGTTGGCCGCTCGTTAGCTGGTTGCCCGGATTGCCTAACGCCATTGTTGTTGTACAAGTCTGGGCGGGAACTGGGGACACCAGGCCCTTCCGACCGCCCGCCTGTAACAATATTTATTCGTGTTAATTAAATTGTGTGAATATCACAATTTTCCATATGACTGCGCCCATTTATTGTCTTTCAATTTGCGGCTGTGGTTTCAGTTTCACTCTAAGCGTTAGCGCTCGAATACCCCTTATGCGTGGGGGGTATGTTTGGATCGAGTTCATTAAAAAGTATTTTCCGTATTTTAAAAGTTACAAGAAAAACCTAAATATTATTAGATTTAGGAAAGAGAGCTCTTTGATTTTATTTTTTAGGTACTTTTAATTGTTTTTGGACAGAAAAGTTAGATGGAATGCTAATTTTATTGTCAGTTCTCTAAATATACGTCCGAATCTTATCTTAGAGAAACTTTCAATGAGAACTATTAACAAAAATTTCTGGATGTAATAACTTATTCTAATTTTTTCTTGACTTAATTCGTTTGTTTAATTGACATATAATAATACTTTTAAAATGTATTAAAAAGACACCAGTTTAAAACTATTTATTGGCATACACATTTATTAAATTTACTTTAACGTTTATTGTAAAGTGCATACCTACTTTAATCTATTTTAAAATTGATTTCTTTGATAAGGGAATTATAATATTTTTGTGAATAAATTTATATTGCAGGGTGTGCCGCTGTTTAAAGTTTCCTTTTATGACTGTCAAAGTTCCCGCCGTGGTTTACCTAACCGCTGCTCGGTTTTGATTTGGTTTGCCATGTGCACGGGCTTTCATTAGAGCGGGTTCCGCCCGGGCTCCGGCAGGGACTCCGGCAGAGACTCCGGCCGTAACCGTATGATTTCCCTCGCTTGGCTTTTATGACTGTAATCCGGCGAGCGGCGAACCTGCAACGCATGCAGAAATAAGCAATAATAATCTGTGTTCAATTTCCACTCGCCTTGGCCGCAAATTGCACGCAAGTGACGACTGCGGACCGGAAGCAAAGTGAAATTGGGGATAGGGTGACCAGTCACCACCACGTTTCCGCAGCTGACAAAATAATTTGAGAGCAATTTCGAGCCCCCAAGGAAAAAAACAGCAGAAATATTCGAATAGGAAAAAATTGTCAAATTCGCACTTTGCCGGCTAGCGAATTTTCGGGGCACACTGCAATAATATTTCAATATGTAATTTGGCAAATTCAAATTTGGCCAACTGCAGTCGTGGTCTCGGCACTCCGACACCGATAATTTCCCCCAAGAATGCAGCATTAACACGAGACGCAGATGGCCGAAGGACCAGGGAGTGGATTAGATCGGAGTGCTCTGGGAGGGGATTGGGTTTGGGATTGGGATTGGGATTGGAAGGGGTCGCACATATACTGGGCTATATGCTGTGTGTTTGTCATATTTGCATGCGCAACTAAAAAGGTTTCTGGCTGCTGGCAAATTGATCCCAGCTCACTGGCTTATGAAGGACACGGACTATACCATTGTCTGGCCTTCTTGGCCAGGCTGGGGGAGTGGGGAAGGATAATAAACGTTGCTGCAGGAGCGAAAGTAGCTGGAACTGAAGCTACAGAAGGAAATGGAAGGGGAAGGGGAAGGGGAAGGGAAGCAGCCAAGGCGAGCAACGCAAAAAGCCAACTCTCAAAGGACCTGTGACAGGATAATGCATGCTTGCATTTTAGATGACAATAATGCATTTTTGTTTTAAGGGTAATTTTGCAGAATGTTTTTGCTGGCACAGTCGCTATGGGATTTCATTATGCGAAAATATATAAAGAACTTTTGTTTATTCTTTGCGATTTGCAGAGAGACATTTCCAACTTTGGCCAAGCACAGCCATCAAACGGCTGGCATAAACAACTCGTATTTCGCACAACTATTTAAAATTGTATTAAACTCGCCGAGAGTGAAAAGTACTTAAAACTTTTGCAGCCAATTACACTCGCGAACATATTTTTTTATGGAGCTTACATATTTTATGGCACAATAATTTTTCAATTAGAGCAGCAACCATTTTGTCTTCTGCTCGTAGCGATAAATAAAATGTTTGGGGACCTAAATTAACAGACATTTTCAGCATAGGGCGGAAGGCGGTGATGCTTTTAAGTGTTTCTAAATTATGTCAATGACATAAAATGGACTTTATAATGCCCAGTATGCCCAATATTGGGATGAAGTGACCGTGCACTTCAAAAAATGTTTTACCAGTACGTATTATTTCAAAAATCTTACTTTTAATTTTGTATTTGTCTTAAACTTTGGGTCACTTGTTATATAAGTTTTACTTTCTTTTTACGATGTACAAAAATTTAAAAACGTATGTTAATAGAATTGTTAGTTGATAGACTTTAGCATAAGTTATATTTATTTATTGCTATTTATTGTTCACTCAGGGGAAAAAAAAACTCCAAAACAGCTTTATACCCAATTGGTATCATTAAAAGAATTTATGTTATTCATTTAAGTACGGATTTTTGATAATGTTGTTCTAGTTTTAGATAAAGAATCTGAGAGTAAGAGCAACCTTATTAAAAATCCGTACTTAAGGCGATTCAAATCATATTAAATCTTAAATCTTATCAAAAAACCGTTCTTATAATGATACCATAAGTGATACCAAATGGTATAAAGCTCTTCTAGAGCTTTTTTTCCCCTGAGTGTTTAATCTGTGTGCCTATATATTTTTTTATGTTACTCCCTCTAAAAAAAAAGTGTTTTAAAATTTGAATGATATATTTTAATAAAACTTTTTAAAAGGTATACCTAGTCTAGTTAGCCTTCCAAGTATAAAAAATATTTTCAAATTATATAGCTTTGAAAACAATTTGTTTAAATTTGTTAAAAACCATTCCCTAAAATTCTAACATTTGCTCTTAGTTTTATTTTCCTAACTGCGGTTGCATTAAAAGTTGTGAACTCTTTAAGCAGAGACCTCATGAAATATTCATGGGTTACTTTTGGCCGTACATCATGCCGCCAGACTTTAGTTAAAGCCACTTTAAAGCCTTCGACTTGGCAGTTAATCGATTGCCGTTCGCCCTGTACTACGGTGCTGGGGATTAAGTGAAAAAGTCTATAAAAATACGGCGAAGGGGGCTGTGTCTGTTGTGCGTTTCCGCCGGCAGCTGCCGTGTCCGGGACTAATCCTCGCCAGGCACGTCCTCGTGCTCAGCGGAAATCGCCATTCAAAAATTACAGGGGTGGCCCGCTCACATGCTTTGTTTACTTTTCATTTCCTTCAAGCAGATGCCACATGCTCCTCATCCCAGTCGATGGGTAAATAAACAGAGACAGCGGCGGACTCTGGGAATCCCCGGCTCTTTGGGGTCGCACATTTTTTTTGCGTTTTCGTCACTGGCGGACTAATTTGCAAGACAATTAGAAGGTCCCAGTGCGACCCAGACGACGGCCGCTAATGAAAGCGCGCGATAAGAAAACTTAACAAATGTCAAATGGCCAAGAGGAGCGATGGAGATTGCAAGACGACGGAGGTTGAAGCGCCGCCGGGCCACGCTGTCTGCGCTGAAAAGTAAAGTAAATGTTTACTTTTGAAATCTGAAATTTGCATAATTTGCCAAGAAGACTGGAGATGGAGTTGCCGGGGCTGTCTGCCCCCGATAAAGGTGGGAGGAATATTCATGGGTTAGAAAAACAAAGTTTGGGAGCAACACCGACATCCGATTGTGTCACATGTGCCCCTGACCAGCGATAGATAGTGTCCTGGAAGTGTCAAACTGGTCGCCGGTTGCCGGCGAGCAGGTGTCAGGTGCCGAGTCCCGTCAGCTGACTCGGGCCAGGCTCAACAGGATGCCACTCACTCATTCCCGAAGCCACGTAGTCCCAGCTGTTGTTGCTGGCTTGTATCGTAGTTTTTGCAGCCGAGAGCGAGCCGAGGAAAACTGCGATACAAGGAGCAGCAGCAGCAGGAGCAGCAGCTTTCGCTCTCGTTGGGCGCAACTCCTCGTGACTTGTATCGCAGTTATGCTGCCAGCCTGTTGTTGTATTGAATTTCTCCCCAAACAACTCGTAAACAAAGCGCAGAGGCGTCGTTTCACCTGGGGGTCAGCTTGTGAAATGATCTTTACCGAAATGCCCTGCGGAAACACTTTCCGCCATTTTGTATTTTCTGTGGAAAACTTCAGCTTTGGAGCGAGCATGTATTAGCGTTCGATGGCACCTCCCCTTTGGATACATAAGCTTTTTTGGCCTTTACATAGGACAGCATTCAGACTCCGCCTCTGTGCCGTACATGCATTTCCACTGGGCTACGGATGCACTGGTATTAGTGAGTATCCTTGCAGCGTGCAGAGAGCAGAGAGAGCGCTCAAAAGGACGTGGCGCTGCTCTTCGGTGGTGGATTGAGCCACAGGACTTTGACGAACTAGGGAAATGCGCTACACTAACTATAAGATGGTCATGGTCTGAGCTTAAAAATATATCGTAGGGTATTTTGTTAGTTTGCTATCTCGAATTTTATTTTAATAATTCCATTTAATCACAGATTGTGAAAATAATACTTTTAAAAATAATTATATTGTACAAAAAACTTTTTTATAATTTAAAAATATAAAAAAAAAAATATTGAGGTATTTAAGTCAGAGATTGGAGATTTTATTAAATGTATCCAACAATGGAATGTTTAAATAATAAAATGATGGTTTTATAATCACTAAAGTATAAAAAAAAAGAATTATTTTGTAATCAATAAAACTTGACGACGCTTTAAGAGTTCACAAATTTCTTGGTGATGATATATAAAAATTAAAATAAAAATTTAATAATAATTAGTTATCATATTTGCTCTCTTTTTAAAGTGTTCGAAAACAAATCTTTTAAGTGAAACAATTTTAGTGTTCTATTTTAAAGCCAACATTTTATATAAGATCTTAAAAAAAATTAAAGCCACCCTGACCTTGAGTTTACAATGCAAACACATTTTGATGTACCTACCTAAGATTATAATTTCTAAAAAATATTTAACAGGAAAATAGCTTATATAAAGGGCTAACAGAGTAGTTCGAAAATGTTACTTTTTTTAAGATCAGTGTGATTTAAAGTAACGAAATAAGTGGAACAAAATTACGAGCTCCTGTTTTTGATTAAATAATGAATGAAATCTCCAAGTTCGTCCATATGCCCAAGTGCAGCTCATCAGGCAACTAACCCGCTGCCACTCAGCACTCAAGAGCCATCAAAACAGAGCGCACATAGCTCCGAGATACTTGTGAGCCACTTGGCCAGCAGGACGACGGAGATGACGATGAGCAGATGGCCACACTCGCACCTTGGCCAAATGCTGGTGGTGGATATCGGGGCAGTGGCACTCTCTCTCCCTGTCGCTCTCTATGAATATGTGCAAATTAGCATATCAAATGCCATAAATGGCGCTAAGGCAGATGTAAATGTGTGCGGGCTGCTCTCCATTGTTACTCATACGCCGCGTTGCACGAGCGAATGAGCGCACGAAGGGCGGTGCGACATGAACGGGTGCACGGGGGGTGGTTGGGTGATTTAGTTGCATGCGATAATGTCAACCACAGAGCGAGGCAGAGTCCTTTATGCCGCTGCTTGGGTTGGCTTTCGCCTTGCGTGTCCTGCATTGGTGGCACGTGTGTGTCTCAGTGTGCGAGTGGCTCTTTCGGTGGCCTTTTTCCTTTTTCCTTTTTTTGGTAGTGGTGCAGCGCTGCCACTACAACGGCCACTGAAACTGGCTGGACGAAGAACTGGCAACCTGGCGACTTGGCTCTTCAGTGTCAATTCGTCGACACGAGGCGCTGCTTTCCGCTGAGAACTAATCGTTGGTATCTTGGACCAGGTTCCTGATTTCCCGGTCCCGGATTCCCGTGCGTAAACCACTTCGGCTGCCACGTGCTCGTACTCTCTGTTTTCCCGTGCTGTTGCTGTTTTCCTGCTTCTCCGAGTCGCGAGTTTTGTTGTGCGGAAGTAAAAAAATTCGATACAACCCAGCCAAAAGTGGGCCATTCGGGCGGTGTCCTGCCTGTCCGTGCGACTGCGACTGCAAGTGTGTGAGTGAGCACTGCACTCCGGCAAGAGAGAGTGAGTGTGAGTAGAAGGAGCTCTGCAGGACGCTCTCCGTGTTGTGCTACGTGTATTGGCCTACGTGTCCTGACCTTGTTTACATTTTTTGTATTGCAACGAAGGACAACAGCGGCTCAATAGTGTGCGCATGTGTACAAGAAAACAGATCCCTAAGTCGGATCACTTGGGTTATTTTTGGATGCGGTTATATATTTAATAAATCTCAAGACTGCCAAAGTTATTTTTAAATTTTTTGAACAAAACCCTTTTTGGTTTTAGATCACTGTGACTATTATAATGCTTGTTTCTTAATAATTTTTCATGACGTTTTTTATGGCCTAATCCTTTTTAATCTGTTTTCCCTTTGACTGAAAAAAATAAATTACCATTTATTTATATTCTGTGTGCAGATATCATTAAGATGTTCAGTTAAATGGTACTAATTTAAATGTAATACTTTTGTTAAGAGGTGCGTCATTTCTGTCCTTAGGATGAATTTTTAATTTAGTGTTTAATAGTTTTCTGTGAAAGTTTACAACGTGTTCATCAAAAAAGTAAGAAAAGCATCTAATAGTTCGTGTTAACTTACATTTTTGGATTTGAGTTAACAACCTCTAGTTTAGTTACTTTCTCTTTGCTCTTATAAATAATAAAAATATTATTGAAAAAAAAATAGATTGTGAAACGCTTAATTTAAATATGGTTACGTAATATTTAGTAAGTTTTTAAAATAAATTTTTGGATGTTAAATAGCTATTATATTGAACGATTCTACTGAAGGACTATTTAATTATTAAATAATTAGGTAACATTCCAGCAGACAACAACTGCTGGGCCAAAACCCAACTAGTAGTTCAATGGAATTCGCAAAGAATTCCTAATTTTAAGCCCAATTCTAATACATTTATAATCAGCCGGGGATTACACACTTAAATGCCAGATTTAAATCACAACCCTTCCCGCAAAAGTGCGCCCACATAATTTATGTAAAAAGTTTATAATCCAGGGGAGATTTTTTGTTGCAATGGCGCTTCATTAATTTATGAATATCAAATTGCATTTTGACATTTGCCAACAAAAACTATTTAAAACTTGTCCCGGGGTGAGCTTGGCACACAAAAGCCTTGGTCCCCGTGCCAGGACCTTTTCCAAGGACCCTCCTTTCGACATCCTGTCCCTGCTTCCTTGCCCCCTGCCATTGGCGATTCGGTTTGATTGAAGCACCCGCATGTACACAGCATTTTAAATATTTACAAAGATATTTCAAAAAACGCTTTTGGCATGTTTTGTTTTTGTTCCCTTATAATTGTTGTTGTTGTTGTTGTTGGTGTGTCCTGGCTGTTAGCGTGTCCAGAGGTCCACAGAGTCTCCCCCTTTCCCGCTCTCTCAGTCGAGTGTTTTGCTCACTTTTCGTTGCCTGGGCCAAAAAGGGAAAAGGGAAAACGAACTTTGAACGTGGCATGGGGGCGGCCGCTCGATGGGGCGGGGCACTTGAGGGCGCGTGTGTCCTTTTAGGAAAGTGTCAAAAACCGTTGGTCAAAAAACCGTATGGCAATTATTCAACACAATTGAATATGAAGTGTGGCGATGGCAAGGGACGAGTGGGACGAGTGGGATGATGAGCAAAAAAGTTGCAGTGCCGGGCAAATAATGAAAAATACACCCACATCAGTATTTTTCGGCTGTCTGCACTCGAGCACACACCCACTACCACCAATACACCCATCCACACCCACCCATTGAGTCCTGCACCCTTTTCATGTTGTTGCGCAGTTGCTGCCGCCTGGCAATTTTTCGGTGATAAAATATTTAAATTTAATTAAGGCCACCGACGAGCGGGGCAGAGCCAGCGCCAGTGCCAAAGGGAAGATGAAGTGGAGCCGGACCTTTGACCCTGCATTCCCGTTCTCGTTCCCGTTCCCAGGATGCGGGGCCAGAGGTCCTTTTTGCGCCTTTTGCCTCTGCATTTGCGTGTGGTGCGTTTTGGAGGCTTACGACCGGCCCGGCAAGAAATTCATTAAAAATTTTTGCTTTGATGCTACCAAATTCTTTTTGTAAGTTTCTTTGTACTTTTGGCTTTGGCCCCCCCCAGAAACGAGTGTATCTCATGGACAACAGGGCCACAAAACATACTTTCAAAGGACCTCGGCGGTCGGTGTCGGTCTGTGTGTGTCCTTGCCAGTGATTATGTTCCGCACTAAGCCCCCTTCGGTTTAGTAATTAAGCTCGAGAGCCAGCAGAGCTGCATATGCACGCGTATCTCGTCCTTATTGTGCACACAAATTGAACTCGATTGCTGCTGCAAATTGTTGGCCAAAACGCAAAGTTTGCGTTTGCTGGCATCTTAATCGCCGGCAAGAGTCAAAAAGTTGCTGTCTGCCCAAGTGAAGCCAGAATCTAAGCTATTTCTGCTTGGCAACTAAACTTTTGATCTTGAGTTGTGCAAATATTTTTCATTATGCGGGCCAAGTATTTATGGAATTATGGAAATTTGTTTTAAGGATATTTGTTTCCGTTCCTTGGCAAAACAAAGGAGGTGAATGTGGTGAGATACAAGGGCAGAATCTTGTTCCAGGTCGTCTTCGAGTGTAGCGGTTGTTTTAACAACACTTTGGGAAGTTTTTGTATTTTAAATAAAGTAAAGCTTGTAACTTTCCGCTTAATCTGACTTTGTCAAAGTTTTGATCGTTGATCTTTGCTTTGGAAATCGGTTTAGATTTTTAGCTTATATTTAAAAGCAAAAGATATATACATATTCAAATAGGTCAAAACTGTATCCTTGAGTATTTGAATTTCGCTTTAGAACTTATTGTTAAATAGAAATTAAAATTCAAAATTCGGGAGCTTAAAAGTTGACTTCACTTGACCTAAATAGTTTATATAACCCAAAACACAGAGAAATTTTAGCATTTAAATTGGTTATTGCTTATTATAGAGCACCTTTATGAGAAGATGTCTTCCCAGCTGTTCCTGAACCATTCTTTGAAAGCAATTTTGGGATTCCTCTGTCAAGCATCCGATTGACTTCTGATCCAATTGATTCTGAACGTATGTTGGAAAATGAGCTTTTTCGGCCAGCAGGCAGCTTGACAATTAACCATGTCAGAACCAAGTTAGCCCAGAAATTTGTCCAGGGGCAGTTGCTACAATATCTTGAAAGGTGCACCTGTTTTGTGGCATCTAATATTCTGTTGTTTGGCCTGTTGCAAGGATTCGTTCCTGGCCAAAATGCATTTCTGTACGCTCCAAGAGGGAAAGCATGCGAAGTCAACAATGGACTGTGGACAGAGGCATGCAAATTGGCATGGAAAGGGAAAGGGAAAGGGAAAAGAGCCAGAGGTAAAACGTGAACAGGCCCAGCCAATTTTTCTTGCATTTGCCTTCGAATTTTTGGGTTTCGGTGGTGTTATTGTTGCTCCTGCTCGTGCTGTTTGTCCAAGTTGCCATTTCAAGCGTGTTGCAATGAAAAGCAAACTTTTCCACCGCACACGCAGCAGCGTTCTGGGTCCGGACTTGGGTTTAGGTATTCAATCTTTGGTCTTCGGTTTTTGGTCTCGGGGCTGCAGGACTCAACAGGCGCACACGGTGCGTATACGAAATTAAAATGCACTCAGCTGAAAAATTGGTTTTCTCATTCTTGACAAACTTTGAGTGATTTCTGAAAGCCTCCGACCATTGCCAGTCCGTCAGGGGTGAAGCTAAAATCCCACCCACAATAAGATACCTTCGAGAAGCCAGAACCTCGACTTTGTTTTCGCAAAAAATGTTTTTAATAAGGCGTACATTTTAATCAGGCGTGCCAAAAAGCCTAAGGAAGTAAATACCGAGGCCAAAGAAATGATAACAAGAGGCCTAAAATGGCTGGCATAATTAAAAATAAATGACTTGGTATTTTAAGTCAGATTTTAGGTTGAAATGTATTTGGTTTTTATTACTCATGTTTATTCTTGGAATTTTTATTTTTATTTATTATTTATTTATTTATTTTTATTTTTTTAAGGATTCTGTCAGCTTGTAAACATTTTTCTCAATTGAAATCTAATGAAGACATTAAAAGTTGAATAACAATATTACTCCAAACAAACAAAAAGAGAACAAGCTTTCATATAAAAATCTGTTCATTGACATTTAAAAGTAGAGTAATTGCACATTATTTAAAAAGTAAGTTTTACATTTAATGTTAAGGTTTAAAAAATGAATCTAACAATCTGTAAAAGTATTGAAATTCTATTAACGCAAGTAATTTTTGTAGCAACTGTTTTTAAAATGTCTAAATATTTCTTTGTGATGGGTATGTTATTTAGGCCATTTTGTTTTCATTTTATATTTCCAGCTATTCAGAGCTAAGCAAGCTGTACCTGCCAAGATAGCGAACCTGTCGACCGGACTTTCGGCCAGTCCCGCCGCGGGACTGGGCCTCGTGGGCATCCTGCCCTGCTCGCTCCAGTGGCAGCCGCCGGGCAAGGCGCCCAAGCTGCTGGGCTACTCCTCCGCTGCCCGCTCCACCGCCCAGCCGTATGCCATGCCCGCCTCCGGCAACAGTTGCTGCAGTGGCAGCGGCAGTGGCAGTGATTGCTGCCAGGACTGCCGTTGCTGCAAGCAGGGCTATGAGCATTTGCCTGTGCCGCGATTGCGA
This sequence comes from Drosophila oshimai, assembly GCA_018150695.1. NCBI lineage: Eukaryota > Metazoa > Arthropoda > Insecta > Diptera > Drosophilidae > Drosophila > Drosophila oshimai. The sequence continues at coordinate 252,501 of JAECWM010000323.1, read as the reverse complement.
CACCAACAACCCCCTCCACCGCTCTACCAGAGCTCACAGCAGCAACAGCAGCAGCAGCGACATCAGCAAGTCAGCTGCATAACCACCCTGCAGCAGACGACGACCACGCAACAGTTGCAGCCGCTCCCACCTGCAACAACTTTAAACTGTTCGTACGGCAACTGCCTGGTGCCGACAACTACCACCTCCAGCACGTACGTGAGCAACATGGGTGCAGAGCAGCCGCTGCTAACAATGCAGCACTGTCAATCGCATTGCAATGGGCACAGCAGCAACATGCAACACTGCAGCAGCAGCAGCAACACCATAGCACCTGCAGTCTACAACAATTCACCTGCTCAGTCGATGATCTTTGTGCCCTTCATGCTTCCCATGCAACAGCAGCAATATGAGCATCCACAGCAGCATTATCAGGTGCATCCTCCTCTTCCGCCAGAGGATCGCAAGCCGATTTTGCGGGCCCAGAGCGTTCCACCGCCGCCGCAGCCTCCGCCCCTCCTCACCCCTTTTCAGCCGCTGTTGCAGCCACCGCCGCTGCCGCCTGTTGCCTGCCCCCTGCCCAGCAGAGCCCCTGCCACGCCCCCGCTGCCCGCGACCCACAGCGTTCAGAGCCTTAAGTCCGCGGCTGCATCGGCAGTCAACGTTTACCAACGGGTGAGTACACTGAAAAGAAAATAAAGAAAGTGTGCCTAAAAATATGATTCCAAACATTTCAATAGGTTTATAAAAAAGTACCTAAAAGTATTTCATATTTTTTAAAAGTAAAAGAAAACCCGTTTATAAAGAAACAGTTATTAATTTGAGTCCACCTATTTAGGGTGTGTATTGAATTTAAAAACCTTAATTATAATGTGCATTTAAAGATTTTGAATTCACCTGTTTGTTAACAAATAAATGTGCAAGAATATTTGAATCTTTCGATTATTTCCAACCAGAACAGTAGCCAAAAGTTGTAATTGCTTTGATGAATTCCCCAACATGAAATCCGTTTCGAAGGCAAGTTAGGGCCAAGCACCTGGGAGATGTTCCTCATCGATCCAAGGTGGCTGGCCGTAAACGGAGAATATTTGTAGTGCATCAGCAGCACTTAGTCAATGGCTGCAAATCCTCCTGGGCTACTAAAATGTTGCAATTTGCGAAGCACAACAGAGGCAGGGACAATGCCACGTATACTTAATATTTATGGGTGTGCTGCTGCCAAACTTCAATTTACATAAACATAAAAGACAAGCAACACCAGAGCGGGGAAGAGCTCTTCCCGGAGAATCTGCATGCATGTTGGTGAGATTTAGCGCAGCGACAGGACACAAAAAATCAAAGCTACAAGGGGGCCAAATGCAAATCGGTACGAGCGGAAGTGAAAGCGCAGATATGGAGAGGGGGAGAGGGGAAAGGGGGCTGAGGCGGGCTTACAGAGAGCTCGAAAAACTAATGCATAACCTAGTAAGATCATCAACACGAAATTTTACAGCAAACTCATGTCCAAGGATGTGGAAATAAACTAGTTGTTTTTGTTACCATGGCCGCTACCTCTGCCACTTTCCCCCTCCCCTTCCCTCTTCAGCACGCTCCTCCTGTTGTCCTGCGCTCAATGACTTTTGCATTTAATATGAGTAAAGAAGCACAGGACAACAAGAAATACAGTCGGCAGATAAACACACAGGAAAGAATTTTCATGGGTTTGATAATTTTTGACCATTTAAAAAAAATTTAGAAAAATTGTTTAAACTTGATTTAAAATGGTATTACTTTAGGTAAAAAAAATAGATTTGTAAAAAATTTCTGTCAGTTAAAATACAAATAATTTGATAAAAAATATGTTCTGGTTTCTAGTGGAAAAAATTCAAGACAGACATCAATTGACTTTCTTCTATATTTCTTGTGTAATTTCTTCAGTTTTTTCTCCGTGCAGTGGTGGGCCAAAAACTGAGCTGGACTTGAGGAGTGGACTTTGGCCCTTTACGGCGGGCTGAGTCCTGGCCAGCGACATGCAAAACGTGCTGTTTAAATTACGTTCTTGCCAGCAGATTTCTGTTCTCGGATTTCAGGTGGGGCCGACTGCAAGGACATGAAGATAGTGTCTGCTGTCGGATCGCCTCCTCAGTTCCCCAGTTCCTCCGCTGCTCCTTTACTCCTTGGCCGTGTCCGACGATTCGTTTATTTGATAGCCTCGCTGTTGATGCTTGTGCATAGCGGATAAGTTCGTCCTGATTAAGAATCTGCAACACAAAAGGCTGGCTTGAAAACCAGAGACAGGGCGATGTCAATGCTTCGTAGCTGGATAAAGACGAGTGGTCATTTGGTAGTCGGTCTAGAAAACAACAGAAAAATTCATAAGCTTGCTGCCAGAAGTTTGCGTTTCATTTATTTGATGACAACTCTGTTGCATCTAATTTTCCCCACATTTTCTTCTAGTGAAATACGTTTTACATGCGAAATAAACACAAGCAAAATGCACATCATAGTCCTGCATCCTTAATGTTGTTCATTCACATGTGCTTAAGTAGTTTTATTTAGAAGCAGCACACTCTGGACTCTATCTGCACATTTGAATGTTAAATCTTTCATGAAATGCCTTTTTTTTCGACAACCCGTCTGTCCCTCCGCTTGTCCATATCTAATACATCCAGAAAATACTCAGGCGAGAGTGCTTTTGTTTGGGTGTTTGTTGCGGTCTTCCTGCAACTTAACAATACCTTTTCCCGCTTTTCACCCCTTCCGCCGGCATTCGCTTTCATTTGTTTTTGCATTTCCTTCCCCAGTTTCTGAAAAACTAAGCGCGCTATCATGCACAAAGAAAGCATTTTATGTGTTGCCTTTAATGTTTGCACTAGCCCCCTGTTATAATGTACTCTCGCCCACACATGTGGGGGTAAATGTACATATGTGTATGTGTGAATGTATGGATGAGGAGTTGTGTGCACTGAGAAAAATAAAGCAAAATTATAAGTGCTGCCAAAAAAAAACCTCAGTGATTTTTAAAGCGGGTTTAAAATGTGTCTACCTACAAGTGCGACATGATATATTATATATTATATTATTTACATAAATTCTTAACTTAAAACCCTGTGAGAAAATTTTAAATTATTATGCTAGTTTTACGTTATTGTTTATCACTTTCGAAAAGAATCTTATCGAATTTTTCCACTGTGTATTTTACCCACAGTGATTTTGGTGCTAGGGCCCCCGCATTATAAAGTTTTTCCAGATCTGTTGCTGTTGCTGCATTTGGAATCACTTGAAACCCCAGACTGAATGTCTTTGGCCGCCCACTTGACCCCTCTCCAAGCATTATGGTTGAAAAACAGTTGGTTTCCATCTAATAATTGCTCTGCTCATATTCTATATGCTCTTGTCGAGCATTTCGAAGGGGATTTCGTTGTTGGAGTTTAGTTGTTTTATTGTTATTTTGTTTGGCTAAGCTGTGAGCTATTTCGTATTGTTTATTTGGCCTGTCGAAATCCCTTGCTTAATTCAGCTCCCTGGAAACAAGGCTGTGTGGAAGAGTTACCAAGTACTTGCATCATATAAGTAAATGGAAGCTGCAAACAAAACAATTAATGCTCTATGAATGGTAATGAAGCATTGAGTTATTATCGTTGCGCGCTTTGTTGTATTTCCTAAGAGGCTTTGGTTAAGCTCGCTATAATTCTCTGTATATATATTCAGATGTTTTATTGTGTAAATGATACACCTGCCGTTACACTCTAATACATAGGTATTGAAACCTATAGTTAACAAACACAATCATTAAGTTATGACACAAGAGCCAGAAAAAAAATTAAATGTCATACATGCTTACGCTATTACCCTACATTCAATATATGATTTAAGACTTTATAAAAAATAATCCTTAAATGTTGAGAGATATGAACGGTTTGTGCTGATGTTGATGCATGGCTTAAATTATTCCTCAATTGATGGCTTTAAAAACTTTAAGAACGCTCTGTACTTTCAAAGTGAACGGCCGTGTTTTTTTCTGCGCTCCGATTTTTACCTTTTTATCGTGTAAACCCAACGGTGGGAATAAATAAAAACATATAAATCGCCTTTTTAATTAATATACTTTAATATTCCGTTCGCTTCGCGAGTGAATCTATTCTATTCTGTGCATAACAATAAATTAATCAATTTAAACTTTTAGTTTCGCTTGTGTTTTTGTTGTTGCGTTTCTATTTTGTCTTTCTTTTGTGCTTTATCCGTCCCACGCAGGGCAAATCGTTGTTGTTGTTTTGCATGCACATCAACTGCATTGCACTGCGCTAACTCTCCCGCTCTTTATCTCGCTCTCTATTTCGAAACTCCTAAGCGGGCATTTATCTGTGCTCTTACGGTACTTTTAGCGGCTGGCTTACAAGTTTCGATTTAATTTTCATTTGGTACAGTGGTCCGATTAAGTAAAATTATGGACACATATTTTTTGTCTGTGTTGATAAAAAATGCCAGAAGGCAATCAAGGCTGACCAGCCTAAAATGACTTGTTGGCTATGTGAAAAAATGGTGCACACCAAGTGCGCTGGTTTTACTGGCCGAACAAGTGATGACCTTAGTAAGGGTAAAAATTTGCAGTTCTGTTGTGACGCCTGTCTCGAGGTTGCGAACGAGATGAAATTGTTCATGCGCCAAACTAAAGGCGGCTTGAAGGGGCTGATCACCTGTTTTGCCGGAGCTAGAGATAGTTTTCGCAAGGCAGATGATCTGCTCCAAGCTCTGGACACTCAATTTAATAGTATAAAACTATTAGAGGAGTCTCCAAAGCGCAAAAAGCCGCTGGTGGTAGGCCAAAGGGGAACACCCCGCAGCCACCGTCAGGTGACCAGCGAGCACTTCCGTGGATCAGCAGCCGAACTCAGCAACCGCTCAAATGTTGCTAAGATCGGCTGCAAAAAGATTCGGAACCCGATCAATCCACAGCGGAGTGTATGCAAATAGCCGATCCTGAAAATTCCGATTTGTCCGTAGTGGTTTCACAGTTGGTGAATCCACCAACCCTAGTTAACACACCGCCACAAGGGAATATTGAGTCCGGACTACCGGGCATAGGTGGTTCTGCAGACGCACAACCTGCACCACCTAAAGCTCTTTCTGTGGTTCCACCAAAGAAACAATTATTTGTTTCTCGGCTTTCCCCTGATCAAACATCTACTGATGTAGTGTCTTATATACAAGACAAAACAAAAGCCGAAAACGTTAAGGTGGAAAAATTCAACTTCTCTTATGCTAGGGATATTTCATCTTTCAAGATCACTGTCCCACCCGAGCTCTTTGCTACCATATGCTCTGCCAAATTCTGGCCGGACAATTTGGTGGTTAAGGAGTTCGAAGCAAAAAAAAAAAGGGCCCACGGGAATAAGACTTCCCAGTCGTGGCCAGACCATTGTGCCATCTTCCTCTTCTACTTCTTCTTCAAAAAACTAACTAAAAACCTCCTTCTTCCTATCCTAACTAAATTGTATTCTGATAGCTTTTCATTTGCATCCCATGTTATTGTGTTTACAGAAACCTGGTTAAAGCCGGAGATTCTTAGCTCCGAAGTTTTTCCCGGTAAGTACACAATATATAGGCTTGACCGTCCTTCCAAACGGGGAGGTGGAGTTTTAATTGCCGTGGACTCCAACCTCACGTCGGAAGAGGTATGTGTTGAGGAATTTAATAATATTGAATTTATTTGTACAAAGCTGACCCTTCCGGGAAAGTTTATATATATCACTTGCTCCTATGTTCCGCCGTCTTCTGAACTCCAAGAATACTTAAATCATCTTTCTGCGATACAGTCCGTTTCAAATAGGCTGTCCGATAGGGATCAGTTATTAGTTCTAGGTGATTTCAACATACCTGGAGCTACGTGGTCCACAGATGAAAAATCAAATGTCTTACTACCTATTGCACAACATGACTTTATTGACGGCTTGCTTGACATATCTTTGAGTCAAGTAAACCATGTTCGAAACTCACTAGACCGCTTACTGGATTTGTGCTTTGTCTCGAATCCTGAAGCCGTGTTTCTATCCAGGGTACCACCACTTACGCAACCTGAAGATCCATATCATCCTACTTTCGATGTGACAGTCGACACGGGTATCGTGATAGAAGAAAATCAGAAAAGTCAACTAAACGAATACATTGTTTTCGTAAGGCAGACTTTTCTAGGCTTAATAACTTTATATCTGGCTTCAATTGGTCCGATCTCTACTCATGCAATAACATGGCTGATGCCATAAAAATTTTTTATACTGCAATTAAATCATTTTTTAAATCTTGTGTTCCGATGTACTATCCGTCAATCTCCAGTAAACCACCTTGGTTTAGTAAAGAGTTGTCACACCTAAGAAATGTTAAGTCCAGACTTTACAGGAAATATAAAGACTCCGGTTCTCAATCTGTTTTTTCAAAATATCTAAGTGCTCGGTCAAAATTTACCGTGCTTAACGCGCAGTGCTATAAAAATTATTTAAATCGTTGTAAGGTCCAGTTCTCGCAGGACCCGAAACAGTTTTATAACTTTGTTAACACCAAGCGTAAATCTACTTCTTATCCTTCCTCGCTTTATTTTGAAAACATGACGGCTACCACAGATCAGGCAATAGCCGATCTTTATGCCCAGTTTTTCAAACGACTTATACTAATTCAGCACATCCAATTGAGCCTTATTCTTACACCATGTCCACGTCAAACCTTATATTCAGTCCTACTATAAACGAAAGCTCTTTATTTTTGGATCTTCAACGTGTTAAGCCTGTTTACTCTCCAGGTCCCGACGGAATTCCTGGCTGCGTGCTTAGGAATTGCGCGGAAGCCCTGTGCAAACCCCTTCTCAAATTGTTCACCTTATCTTTAGAAACCTCCCAATTTCCCCTTATTTGGAAGGAGTCATTTGTTATTCCTCTCCACAAAGGAGGTAACAAATTGGATGCCAGCAATTATAGAGGTATCTCTAAGTTGTCGGCTATTCCCAAACTTTTCGAAAACATCATTACTCCTCATTTGCAGCACCTTTGTAGGTCAGTTATATCTCCGTGTCAACACGGATTTATGAAAAGAAGATCAACAACTACTAACCTTTTGGAGCTCACCTCATTCGTGATAAAGGGCTTTAAAAGTAGCTTTCAAACAGATGTCATTTACACTGACTTTAGTAAAGCATTTGACTCTGTAAATCACTCACTTTTAGTTCGGAAACTTGACTTGTTAGGGTTTCCAATTGATCTTCTTAGATGGATTTTAAGTTATCTGAATGGCAGGACACAAAGAGTCCTTTTTAAAAATTCCCTTTCTGGTCTTCTCCGAGTTACTTCCGGCGTCCCACAAGGTAGTCACCTTGGTCCGCTTCTTTTACTTTATTTATTAATGACCTTCCATTAATTATAAATCATTCTCGCGTACTTATGTACGCAGATGATGTTAAGTTATGCCTGCAGTACAAGGATATTTCCAGCCATTCTGACTTACAATCCGATCTAAACAATTTTCAAAACTGGTGCCGTGATAATTTACTAAATTTAAACGGGTCTAAGTGCAAGTTGATGACTTTTTGCCGAGTCAATCCAAAACTTGCAACTTACTCACTAAGTGGGAAATCTTTGGATAGAATAACTATGGTTGACGATCTTGGCGTTCTTTTGGACCCAAAACTTAAGTTTACTGATCACATTTCGTCCATGGTTAATAAAGCCAGAGGAGTGCTTGGTTTTATTAAAAGATGGTCGAAGGAATTTGACGATCCCTACGTCACTAAGACCTTATTTACTTCGCTAGTCCGTCCGATTCTAGAGTATGGGTCTCCCGTCTGGAGTCCCCAATACGGAGTACATATAGATCGCATTGAATCTGTTCAAAAAAACTTTTTAATTTTTGCTTTACGGCGCCTCAACTGGGATGCAAACCTTAACTTACCTTCTTATTCTAGCAGATTACTTTTAATTAATTTACCCTCCCTAGCTAACCGTAGAACGATGCTTGGTACTATTTTTATTTATAATCTTATTCGTGGTGATATTGACAGTGCCGACTTGGTTGGTCGGCTTAACTTTTCTGTGCCAAGTAGATTAACTAGAAATTATATACCCTTAATATTAAACCATTGTAGATCTAACTATGACTTGCATGAGCCTTTCAGAGTATTATGTTCTGACTATAATAGACTTTATCCTATAATCTCAAATTCTGACTCTCTGCCGCTCTTAAAACGACTTATACTAACTTCGTTATCACAAAATTAGATCCTACTATTTTCCTCGGACTTTGCCTATACTTTCATTTCTCGCGTCTATCTTCTCGCGAATCGTGCCGTACGATACACGGCTGCGCCCCCCGGTCGGTTGGGCGGGTAAGTGGGCCGTGGGACTACGCGCGTTTTTAAAAAAAAAAAAAAAAAAAAAAAAAATCTCACAAATGCTATACACATTTATATGATTATTCAGTTCTTTGGTGTAGTCTTTATACACAAATTCCCTTTTTCGAAAAGGTGACATACCAGCTTTACACCGAAGGCACTTAACACCCATCCAACTCTGTTTTTTGTGTGCCGAAAAATTAAGACAGGGTCACAGCGTTACCCATTCGGATGTTCTGTTAAAAGGAGTGGAAGAGTATGTAAAAAGTACAAAAAGTAAAAATTGGGGCTCTGGGTGGGCCAAAAAGGGAATCTTTTGGCAGTAGTGGTGGCTTAATGGACCCAAAGGGTCGGGAGTGATGCGTAAGTGAATCCATATTTCATATGCCGCGTTAACGGGCCAGAAAAAAGCAGACACACAAAGCGAACAGCGTGTTTTGAGGACTGCCAGAATGCGTTGACTTCATTGGAAGAAATCCAAGCAAAAAGTTGCAGATACCAACCGAGGCTGGGGCTGTCATTATTTTGCTTTCAGCAGTGAGAAACTGAAACAAAACGAAATAAAAAAAGGAGCAGAGGAAAGCCGGGCGTGTCCTTGTTTCTGCTTAAGTAGAAGAAATTTGATAGCTGCGCCAAAGGATGCGATATCAAAGGACTGCCTTGTGGCCAACAAGTGACAGGCAGCGAAGAAAAGTCCAAGGAAACCGTTGACAGCCAAACAGCCAAGCAGCCAAACTGGCAAATTGGACAAGCGCAGGACATTCCCAAAAGGAAGGACTCGCAAAAAACGCACCCAAAAGCGCCAATCCAAATCAGAACTTGGCCTTAGGGCCAAAAGTAGTAGTTTCACTCGGAAGCCAAAGCTGCCACACAGCCAAGTTGTGGCATTAACAGAATGTGGTGACTTTCTCGCCCTGCACAGAGCCTGTAAACGCTTCATTGCTCCCCGGGGAACCATCGTCCGGCCCCTTAATCCCCCCCCCCATCGCGGCTCCATGCCGATCTCACCATGAGCATCTTGGTCCATGGCCTCGCAGCTCTGTTAATTCAATCTGCTGACTGGCCGCGAGGTGGCGCCCCAAAAGTGCCAGCCACGGCTGTTGAGTGGCCCGAATCTCACCGCCTCTGATTGTGTGAGTGCCCACAGCCTCGCCCTTTGTCCTTCGTCCTGTGCGCACTAGCTTACTCGAAGGCCCATTAACCCGTTGCTAAGTAAGTGAGCCAGAAGAAACCCTGGCTTAATTTATAGCGAATTGTAACTTAACAATTTTTGAGGAACAAGTCGAAAGTTTATTCGTTTTTTTAATACCAACATTAGTTGTTAACTAGTATGTTACGTATCGGTAACAAAAAAAATTGCAATTCGTGTATTAAATTGATCTTTAAAGATTTAAAAGTTTTTAAATTACCTCACCAACATAAAATACAGTTGTTGTAAATGAGTCGATTTAAAATTACTTAATCTTAAAATTAGTCATAAAAGCTAAAACATATGCCAACATAAACTTGATAAATAATTCAAAAGTTATATTAACAAGAAGGGCAAAAATTTAAGCTTTCTAACATATAAAATGGAACCTGAACTTTTTCTACTTGATAAAAAACTTCGTAAAAAGAATTTTTTGTTAAGAAAATAATTAAACGACAGTAATTGTTGAACTTAAAGTATGAAATAATCCAAAAATGATTATGACAATAAAGCATGAATAAAATAAAAGCTCTGCGCTGTTTTTAAATAGGAGATTTGTTAAAAGCAGTATATTGAAAAAAAGATACAGTGTCCTAAAAACGTTCTGAACAGATAAAAGATAAAAAAGAAATCGAACATCACCCACTAAAAAATGGGTTAATCATCTGAGAGCAGATAAAAAGGGACGCTGCTGTCAGGAGCAGCCCCAGCATCCTTGCAGTTGTTGTTGCTGCTGCTGGGGCACTTGAAAGCTTTTACCACAATGCCTGTGTATCGGTGCGTGTGAGAGTGTGTGAGGGTGTGTGTGCGTGTGCCCGTCAAGTGCTTCTTTGTTTCTCGCTGTGTGCGAGGGCGCCAAATTTCAAAAGCAGCCGCGCAAAAGCTTTTTTGCTGCCACCGGTTTATTTTGCGCGACACTCGACGCAGGACGCAGGACGCATCCTTTTGAAAGTGTAAACGCCGTCAGCAGCTTCACTTTCAATGGCGGCCCAAGCGGCGTATACTTGATACTGTTTGCTACAGGAGAGGCGCGTTTAAAAGCCGTCCCTTAAACCCTTGCCAGTCCTAATTTAATTTAGCGGAAATTCAGTTTTTCCTCCTCTTGTTTTCCGTTGTGTGGCTGGTGGCTCGCTAAGGTCAAACAGCCAGGAACAGGGCGAATTAAATGCAATTGACAGTTGCAATTTCCAACTGGCTGTCAGGCCAAATCCCAAAGCGACTGCATTCGAAACAGGGGAGCCGCTAGGGAAGCCAAGGGAGGAGCTGGGCTAAGTCCAAACTCGGTTGTAACACAATAAAATGCAACCTCGCAACTGACACAAAGAAAATGTTTTACCGAATGTGAGCCAGGAGTCGCTCGAGCAAGGACGATGGCGGACGGGTGGGTCCAAGGGGGCGTGGCAAAAAGGGACAGACATCACGTGAGCTACAAAGCTAAAAAGCCAAGCCAAACCGCGGCGGCTGTCAAATTAGAGGCATTCAGAGGCACCTCTGCAACTTTGTGGGAATTTCTTATCGAACATTTCTTAGTTTAAGCTTACCAACCCAAACATTTTCATAGGACAATTAAGATGACATTTGGGGAATTCTCAACATTATACATAATTCGCATAGCAAAGGAGAAAATCACTGAAATATATTTGCAGCTTATTGAATCAATCATTCTGGTTGGGCAAGCAATTTGCACCAGAGGCGTTGATTCATGTCGTCCACAGTCGATGACCACCGTGATTCCGGCTCACATGTAATCGTAATTGAAATACACCGGCATTGTTCAAATTAAAGTTTAGCAACCACTCAACCTGAATCGTAAATAAGCTTCATTGCTTGGCTAACGCAATGATGACCAAACTGAGTCCACTGGTCGTTGTCTCAAATTTGTCTACAATTAATAGGCCCAAATGTATTTACACCGATAGAAACGACATCGTAAATCATGATTGTTTCATCTCAATTTAATTTAATTTTTCTTTGGGGAAAAAGAAAACACCAGGCTTGGGTTTGCTTAATATTACGCACATTTTACCCAACAATTTGAAATGATTTTTAATAATAGTTCGACTTACAATCAAGGATAGATTTAAAAAAAATTTTGGACTTAATTTAAATTTAAAATTAACAGAGTAATGAATAATGGATAATGAATAATAATGGTTTTGAGAATATTTTTAAAAAATTAAATTTGTATAGCAAGGATTTTTGTTTATATTTTTGTTAGTTGAAATACAAATCGCATCCTAAATCGACATTAAGTAAACATTATAATCCGCAGTGCACATTGCACAAAGCAACTGTCGATGTATGTCTTGGCTCAGAGCTTGTATATTACATATTTCAGAAATTCTTTTCAAGCTTATACTAAAATGTGTTTAATGGCAAATATTTGCCGGAAAATTACCTGTCCATCGAGGAGTTGAAATGAATGCGAGATAAATTATTGTGCCGACACAAGGAGGCTTTTGTGGAGGACTGACGTTGTTTGTTTCATTTCGTTGCATTTTGTTGGTCAATTAATTTGCAAGTCGTTGGTGGCCGTAACAAACGATACTTTGGCTCGGAAGATGTTCGAGTGAGCACGTTAGGTGGGTTTTCTTCATTAAGTTTGTGTGTGTGTGTGTGTGTGGTATTTTTGACAAAGCGGCTGTCTGTCACTCACCTGGTCACCATTCGATGTATACACCCTGTTTTACCACCCCATGTCCTTGCAACTGCCTTGTTACGTTGGCATCCCTGACAGCCCTTGTTTTGTTTGTCTTTTGCAACGTGTTTGGGCATCTTTATTTTCAATAACAAATAAAAGTGCTCCCAGTACGACGTAAAATAAATTGCAGGCACGGGCTTCTGTCCCGGGAGCTCAGTTCAGTTTCTAGAATCTAGACCATCCAGAATTCCAGTCCATTGTATGTATTTCTCAGCATTTGCTTTGGCTTTCGGCATTTAATTGGCCGTATAATTGATTGGAGTTGTTGCTGCTGCCGCTGCTGGTCCCTCTGTTTGTTGTTGTGGCCACTTCCTGGCACTGGGTCCCCCTCATCTAACTCATTATGTGTGGTGTGTTCGTTTGCAGCAAAACATTTCAAAATACCGGCCCAAGTGGCAAAGTTTTCCTTGGCCAACTATTGAATTGGCTCGTGGCACGAGGCTTTGATAGACTCCATCCCCTCTCCCATTCTGCTGACTGGGCTTTTGGTTCGGCTCTATAAATTTGTATTGTGCTGGCCTGTAGTCTGCGGTGCGTAATTAATTATATTTGCCTCCGACTCAAAATGTCAGTTGGTCCCTAATTATTATTATTCCAATAGGGGAGAATGGCCAGTGCCCCCTGCCCCTGCCCCAAAACGATGCTCTCACAGGTTGTTTGACATTAATTGATTTATTTGCCTTTTACATAAATTAGGCACTGAATATTTCGTTTCATTGCTAAAATACAGGTGGAGTGAGTGCTGCCCCTTGGTTTCTGATTTCACTTGGCTTAAGCATTAAAGTATGTACAGTAGTTCAGAGAATATGGGAATTATTAGTGAAAATAAGGCCTCCCTCACCAGTTACTGATACTGATAATTCAATTAATTCAGAAACTAAACTTACCTCCAACAAATTTTTCTAATTCTTAACTATTGTTATTCACTGAGCAGAATTTATTATAATAATCAGTGCTTAACATGCAGAAAAACCACAACTGGCCTTTCATAAACATGCAACTATTACCAATATTATTTAAATGTTTAATCAGATATAAACCCTGATAATAAGACAACATGTTACAATCAAACTTTTGGTTTAGCTGCTGTTTTTGAGCGGTCCTAAGTCCGTTGCTTTTTGGCGCTTGCTCAGCTGGAAAACGCGATTGCGGTGGTGGCCAAGAAGCGGGATGGAAAAAAGCAAAACTTTTTGACAGCGCAACATGCAAAAACAAATTACCAAACAGTCAAACTGTCAATTACGGGGCAATTAGTTGGCTTCGATTAAATGGCAGCCGCCGTTGTAGTTGCTGTCGTCGCTTAAGCCGTTCCGGCCCCGTTTACAATGGCTCTGTGGCCCCCAGTTCGCAGCTACCAACTGGGAGCAGTGTGCAAATATTTGTGGCTGAAAATTAATGTCCGACAGGCCAGCGGCATGGACAACTTTCTGTGATAATTGGCCCACTGCACTGGGCCCCTCTTAAGTGGCCAGCGTTTGATTTATTTCCGCTCCCAGGCCGAGACTCCGGGATTCGATAGCCAGGTGCTCGGATCGGATGCATCCGCATCCCCGGTGGCCACTCAAACGGCAAGTGCACAACATTTACCATACAACTATACAGCTCTGCAGGCCAAGGTTCCACTCCACAATGCACTTTCGGGCCTGGCAACTGATAAGAAGATAAATGAGCCCACTCGGCCGCCAGGAGTTAAGTCCTGCACTCAGAAAAGGATATGCCATGAGTTATCGTGTTTCGCAAACAATAAACCGTTTGATGGTCATGGAAAATATGAAGGTCTTCACCGAATTCCGCTTCAATTAAAATAATTCAAATTAAAAATACTTTAATTGTAGGTATTTGCACTCAACATTAACCATTATGTTCTCAACTTTGCTGTTAAATTAAGCACTATCATTATATATTATTAAACTAGAGTTTTGTTTTATCAATATTTATTTAAGATAACTGAATTATTTTACAAAAGCTGTCTTAGCCAATTACATGAGTTAACCCAGTTGTTTTGTTAGCTTAGCTATAATCTTTTCTTTACGTGTACAACTAATAAATTCATTTAAATTGCTATAAGAAATGGCATTTGAAAGTTTTATGATCGTATAAAACAGCAGAGGGCAGACCCCAACAGGAGCAGCTAAAGCACTGAAAGGGGGAAAGGACATGGCAGCGTGGTCCATGCCAGGATATGCAAAGTGCAGCTGAGATGGTGTCTCCTTCCCCAACGGACGTCCCCCTACTGTCTTTGTTTGTTTGCTCAGACTGCCGAGGGCTGGCATTTGGGAACTGGAAATTATGAGCGATAGTACGCCTCATGCGTTTGGACGCAGTCTTGGGCTATGACCCCCGATACGGCGTCCGGATCAGGCCCGTTTGGTTTGGCATTGCTCATACGACGTGTGGTCGCAATACGCAATGTTGCGTGTCTTTCCGGAAACGGCTGCCACCCAGCTTTCTTGGTACACTTGGAAAAAAGCGTAAATTCCATTTTGCTTTGGGATTTTGTACACTGTTTCTTCACCGGATTATGTGGTAGCTTTATGTTAAACAAATAATTAAAGCGCTACCTTGTTCCCGTTTTATTGTGCTTATATAAATTAAAAACATTAAAAACAAGTGAAGTAATTAAATATACAAGAGCAAATAATTGCAGTTAAATTAAAGGAAACATATTTTCATTGTTCAAGAAATTTGTTAATTAAATCATTCTTATTAATTGATATTGTTACATTCAATCGACACAATTATTACGAGAAAGAATGTTGTTATTAACCATTTATTGTAAAATATGTTCTGTGTATGCGAATAAGGGAACTGCATGCTGCCAATATCTACTGCACTGCACTCTGCCGATTGATGCCTTTGGCATGCTTTTGTGTTTGGCTCCGGCTGCAGCCTCATCTTCATCAGCCCCCCAACCTCATCTCATCCCCATTCCCATTCCCATGGCCACTTTCTGAGTGATGTGGGGCCTAATTTATGGCCCGGTTTGCCTGTTGGCCCCTTCTGCATACCGAAATGGCAAACGGCCACTGTCAAAGCAGCCTGAAACTGCAACTGCAGCGGCGACTGCAGAAAATTGCATGGCATTAGATCGTCGATTGCCCCCGGAACAGGGGCCGTATAAATTGCATTGCATACCTCGGTGCGTTGCTAATTATGCAACCCGCCACGCCACGCCACGCAACGCCCGATCCAATCCGATCCGATCCGCTGCGGTCTCCGGAGCTGGAGCTGGAGCCAGCTGCTGGCCTCATAAATATGCATTAGAGCATATACTTTCACCTGTCGCTGGACGCGTCATCCATCAACGTCCATTAGGCCGAAGAAATGCACCAGGAAGCGGAAGTGTACGCAGGTGCCACTTGGGAAAATGGTGAAGTTGAAGGGTTGCAGCTTAGTGGAACTGAATTTTTGTTCCTTCTAATTAAATGCAAACTTAGAATTTACACAAGGTTTAGCCATGTCCTAAGGGAATTTCGCTGAAAAGTAATATTTCTTTATCCGCTTAGCTCTAACTTTACGATATATTTACATTAAATACAAATTGTACACGAACACAAAAGTTTTAATTCCGTTTACTGAACTTTATAATAAGAACAAGAAAAGATTAAATTTTTTGCAACTTAAAAATTTGTTTTTATTGCTATATAAGACTGTATGAATATTTTAATCGGGCTCCCATTTAATAATTGTACATAAGAATTTTAAACTACTTTTCCTATTTACTTTGGGACAGAAATAGAAAGTGCTTTACTTTATTCATCCATTTTATTTTCAAGATAATTTTTGACTTTAAAAAAAAAACATGGCCTATTAGGAATTGCTAAACTCAAAACCAAAAAATAAGAAAATAATAAAAGATTTCAGAAAGAGTAAGGCTCCAGTTTTTGTGTGCACAAATATCATGTTATCACTTTTACAAAATTCAAACGTATGCAGCACATTAAGCATGTCTGCTGGCTGTTAAATAACCAACGATCTGGCTCCGTTTCCTTGGGATTTTTGGGAAGGCAGCCTGTCAACTGCCGCTGCTGCAACCTCTCGCATCCGCACACATACTGGATGTTATGTAGTAGTCCTGTCAGCGGCAACAACAAATGATAATATATTTGCGTCCAGCCAGCGACTTTCTCTTACTTTCATCTCCGGCTGTCGGGGTGGGGGGAAACGAAATAATTTCATTTTGCCTGCCATGCTCGCCGCAGGCCGTCGCCCGCTGAATTTGTTTTATTAAAAACTGTACACTACTCTACACACAGGCGATGGAAATGAAATGAAAGAAATGAAATCAAATACTCAAAAATGAGCAAACAAGGCGAAACGCAGGCGGCGACAACATGAAAACAGATAAATGTACAAAATATGTACATGGGGCCCGCCAATTTGGTTATTTCTTGGGGTAAATCGCAAAACGCTTTGTTTCGCGGAGTTTCTTTGACGGCTTGACGGTTATTTAATTTGCTCTCCCCAAAAATTGGGCCACAAAATCTACGTAATCCCCGGATCCCCGCAAGAATTGAAACAGCGGGGGGGATTGAAAGCTGATGCTAATGCTGTAAATGCTTGCCCATCATTTGTCTTCATTCATCTTTGGCAATTGTCCACCCACCCGAGCTTTGAACGCCACTCGAGATCATTAATTTCAAATATTATCCCCCGTTTGGCAGCACCGCCACTGAATTGTAAATAGTAATACGAGTGGAATATTCATAAATATAAAATAACTTCAGTGCCATTTAGCGGCGCACAGTTCGCTCAGACCACGCCTACTTTTAAGAACGGGCTTATGCAGTGTAAAATATGCACGGAGAAAAATCAGGAGAAAATTGAAGGCTACATTAAGTAAATAAATATACTTAAAAAACACCTGTGTCACTCGATGAAATTATGAAACTTATGTCAAACGTTAAAACCAACATCAAGAATATTTAAGGTTTTGTTTAAAAAAGCTTTTTGATACAAATAATTTTTTTTTTAAATATATTCAGCACATGTTAATAACTATACATAAGTTTACCAGCTATATTTCCAAAGCACAAATTAATATTTTTCATAGTATATATTTTATATATTATATTTTTCCTTGTCTTGAGAACATAAAACTAATTAGCTGACTTGATTATATTTTTCCGTGTTTGTTTAACAGTGTCTCTGTCCTTTTCTCATATTTATCGGCGCTGTTCCCTGTTCTTTATTAAGCAAACTAATCATGACCCTTTGTGGCCGACACGTGGCTGGTAAAAACGGACCCGGGGACGGCAAATAATGTGCGCTCTGGTGGCCTAAATGGACCCAGGAATATGGGAGATAGGATCCCGGGCTCTCGGCATTCCCATAACGCCCAGCATATTCAAGGTTCGCCCAGGCAAATCCTTTAAGTGTCATTCGGTGGCCCCAGCATTCGGTTGCATCGTTTGCTCTAGTTTTTCCTCGGCTTTTCCTCTTTTTTTTCACCGACTTTTTCCCCCGCCGCTCGGCCAGAGTTGTTTGCTCACTTTTTATGCGTTTGGATTTGCACATTTGGACACTAGTTAATTATGTTCTTAGTCCCTTTTATGTCACAATTTTCATTTGGCCACATCAAATAAACTAAATGTCCGGCAGGGGCTCGGCCGGAACTGCCCCCTTTTTCCCTGTTCCTGTTCCCGCCTGGAAAAACTGTCTACCGCAATTGTCGTGGCAAGGTAAACAAATATGCGTATATGGCTAACTACATTGGCCATTGGCTGCAGTCCTGATCCCAGGGTTCCAAGGGGGTTGCTCTGGGGGTGGTTGGGCGGAACAAATGTGCCTATTTGTAGCCGGGAGTTTGGGCTTTGGGTTTGGGTTTGGGGTTCAGTGTTCGGGGTTTGGGATTCGCCACCCCCCTTTGGTGCGGTCGGCTGCTATAAAATTCTGTGCGGAATGGACATTCGGACTTTTAATATGCTCGAGTAATGTCTGCATTAACAGAATTCATTTGCAGGACATGGCCAGCAGCCAGGACAACCCCATCCTCATCCCCGTTCCCATTCCCAGCATGTGTGTGTGTTGGTGTGGAGAAAACAAATTTATGTCGTGCTACTTGCTGAAATTGGATTTCTGGCCGCTACTCCCCCTGCTTTTGGTTGTTCTTGTCGTCACATCGTTGCTTTTTAGTCACCAAAATGAAGGAAAAACCAAGAGGAAAAACAAAACTTATCCAGGGGACAAGGGGAAGAGGGGGTGCGTTTGTTTCCATTCCAGGTTTTAGTACGTGTAATCCTTTTTCATGATTTGCACGCCACTTCAGAGGACATTTGTCGTCCTTGGCATTAGTCTCAGGTTAGTCGTTCGTCCTCAGTCGTAATCAAGTTGAATGCCTCAATTAGGGCACTGTCTCCCCTGAAATTGGAATGACCTGGCACGTGTTTTTATTTTCATCTTTATCTATTTATTGTCTAATTTTAATGGTCCATCGCTTTCGCTCCCTTTCCCCCTCTCCCCCTCCGTTCCTCCGTTGCAGAATGGCAAATTGCCCAGGAGCCTGCCCGCCCTGCGTGCCATGGAAATGGCCCTGCGTACCAACTCCTTTGCCACGCCCCCCCGCCCACCTAGGGCGAAGGACGAGGGAAGCGGACTGGATGCGGACAGCGACGAGGAAATGGAGTACATGCCGCCGCTGCACAGTGAGTACGAGTGCACTGAACAAAAAAAAAAAAATTAATTGTTACAGCATTGAAAATTTTGAGAATTTTTAAACAAATATATAAGTTATATTAATATTTTTTAGACAAAGTGAGTCGTATTAAATAATATGATTTAAAATGATATCAGAAAAAGGGATGTTTTTGTTCGATTTATTAAAACATTTATACTTAAGCGAGGTAGTAAAGTAAAATTTATTATGACGATCTGTCAACCTGTGATATCGGAATATTATATTTTTCAACAATTTTATTTTATACTTATATGAAGTTTTAAGACAAAAAAAAGCAAAAAGGTATTCTAATTAATTCCAAGGATATCTTTAAAACCATGTTATTGATAAGGAATTTTATTATTATTTTCGACCGCAAAAAATTTGACATGAGATTGGACATTCAGATTGTATTTTTAAGCCGACATTGTCACAGTTTTTTCTGGGTGTACAAGTCCCTTACCCCGTCCAGTGGCAAATTCAATTAAAAATTTTTGAAACTGCTCCACCTGCACGTGCGTGACGAGCTTCTGACGTCCAGCAATGATGGTCGTGAGCAGGCAGGAGCAGGAGCACCTGGCTGTTGTCCTACTGTTCCGGTGGTCCAGTGGTCCATTGGTCCATTGGTCCAGTGCTCCGTTGTCGGAGCCACTGTCAGGCGTTTCAATTTACTTTTATGTCTCGCAGCCTTATCGCGGCGCAAATTGAAATGAAATCTTGACACAATCAGCATGCCCATGCCACCGGCAGCTCGGATTCCCACATACAATTAACTTAAACGCTGACCATCAATTATGGGACGGGCTCTAAGGCAGCTGGGTGCCGGGTGCCGGGTGCCGGGTGCCTGGCAATGGGCAAAGTTTCCAGCCCAAAAAATATACAAACATATATTTGGGCCAGGCAAATAGCCAGGGCGGTAAATAGACAAACGAGAAAAAAAAGAGCCAGGTCGAAGCGACAAAAAATTGTCAACTTATGCGAAAGTCCCTGCCCCGGATGTTTCGCTAAAGATGATATCAAAAACTTTGCTCTGAGCTGCGCCGGCAAACAAAGCCGAGGCACTGGCAAATGGTCACGGGATCCACCTCCACCTCACCCCCCGTTTATTTGTATTAATATTTTTATCATTTTATGACGACTATACAAATGTGAAAGACGTTGGCCTGACCACCTTGAGCCGGGATTGCGGCCGAAACTTTTTGGCCACAACTTAAATTCACTTTATATAGTCGTTGTGTTGTTGTGTAACCGTATTAATCCGCTGCCAGAGAGCCATTTACATTTCATTTGTGCGGCCCGCCCGTAAATATGATAGAATAATGAATATATAAATCAAAACGAAACTTTTGGCGTCCCGCCCTGTGTGGTTGGTGTTTAGCATGTTGTGTAATAAATCAATAAGCAGGGATTTATGGGTTGAAGATGCTCCGACTTTAATGCGAGTTCGAGTAAGCCATTTTCTGGCAGGTCAGTGTTTAGAGAATTTTAACAAACATTGGTTAAACAACCCAGTGAGGACTGTATTTTAAATACTATATATACTTTTTATTGTAAAAATGGTATAAAAATTATAGCTATAGATTTAAATCGGGTAGCGTTGAGAGGGCTAAAATTCAAGGGGAAATCAGAAGCAGCTGGTTTTCGTCTCCTCGTTTTCCCCTCTTAAAAAACCCAGCGGGAGCAGTTGTAAGTGCTTCTCTTTGCAGCTGTTCCAATTTTTAGTGTAAATAACCCCGGCAGCAGCAGCCTTGTTTTGGTCCCCTGCTTGAGTTTTTCCAGCCACCCTTCCGGCCCCACTTTTCACTTTTCACTTTCCACTCCGCCCGCCCACGCTTTCCCAGCTTTCCCTCTTCGGCACACTTGTCAATATGAAAATGTTGCTGCTGGGCCGCTGATGTTGCCGGTGGCGCTGCCTCTGCCTCTGCCGTTGCTGTTGCATTTTTTCGCTCACCTGAATGTTTGTTCAGTCAGAAAGTTTTGATTTATTTACGGCGCAAGTTTTACATTTTACACGACACTCGCCTCCAATTACACGCCGCTGCCACTGGCACTGGCACTGCCAGCCACCCCACCAACTGAACTCATTTGCACCTCAGCAACCCTCGGCTGCAGCACTAAAAAAAGTAAAAACTGAAATACTTTCGTTCAGATTTTAATCGCTCACGTGAGTCCTGCTCCAGTGCGAGAGTGTGTGTGCGTGTGTGTGTGTGTGCAGTTGCTGTTTGTGTTTGTGTTTTTACATATTTAGTCGCAGGATAATGTGTCGCCGAGTTGCTATCGTCGTTCCTGCTTCACTTTCTGCTGCTGCTGCTGCTCATGTTGCTGTTGCATCGTCACGGTGGCACAGCAACGAGGACTTGGCCATTTGCATAATGCAGCAGCTAGGAGTCCTGCCTACACGAAGCCATCAGTGGATGCGTAATTTCCGGAATAGGTCAATGCTAATCAAGTGTTCAATGGAACGATCGCAGGGCCTAATTAGAGATTGGCGAAAAACCCTCCTTTGTAAAGCTTCAATTATAATATAAAGGGAATTCTTAATTCCAAATTAACAACTAATTTTTTTTATTTTACAACGAGCTTTTCTTATCAAACTCCTAGTCATATTAAAATAAAATTGTAGTAAGTTTTAAAATTATTAAAGATTAATTAATAATTAACAAGTGGTTCAAAAGAATCATAGAAAAAAAAAAATAAAGAAAGTATAATACATAAAAGTGTCTTGTCGCTAAGTTACATTTTAAATAAAGTTTTTCACAACCCCAGCAATCCCAGTATTTGATTTACTTCGGTAAACCCTTTCTTATAAATGTTATTTATACATTTTAAGTTATGCGTGCGACAAGTTCTTTGCTGCTTTGCCGCTCTATAAGAGCCTTTTTTTTCGAAGGCCTTCGACCTGCTCGCCTTGCCGTTGCATGCAACGTAACCGATATCTGTTACACCATCGACGTCAACTCGGCCTGCAACGAGTGTTTGTGTTTGCGCTTGTGTTTGGGCCTGCCCCATGAATATGCAACGCAGAGTTTGCCTCGTTATTCCGCCCTGTGGGATTGGGCTGGGTATCCGTTTCCGTTTTGCGGGAAATCGATCAGGAGGCCCTTTGATATACAGAAAAGAAGATTGTCGGTTTGGCGGCTCATCTCAAAAATACAGTGAAACTTGTATGACTCCGTCACATCGTCATTAAGCCAAAAAACATTTAAAGTTACAGAGTTTTAGGCATCGAAAAATGTGTGCTTACATTTTTATAAGCATTAATACCTACACGTAGATATTAAAAAAAACGGTGGATCCAAAATCGGTAAAATTTATTTAAAATAAAATAAAATAAAATCTTGAAAGAAATAAAAAATATATAGTTTTTGTGAATACGATTTTAATAAGTTGTTAACGGAAGTTTCGAGATATGTTGACCAAGTTGGCCTGTATTCAATGTCTGAAGTGACCTTGAAGAGCTGCAGGGAAAACCCAAAGTGGTCTTTTCGCCTTTTGCTTGACCGAAAACCAGAGCCATTTGCGACTCAGACTCGTCTTAGCCACTTTCCCTTCCACATGGCCGCAAAATGCTGTCCTGACTTGGGCCCAACGTCTTCGGAGGTCTGCGTCTAATACGCTTTCGGCGCAGAGTAACAGTTGCTAAAATGTTTTCCATTGTTTTCACGCTCAACAAAGGGCAGACAATTAGTTTTCTTAAACGACAAATCAAGTAGAAATTAAGTGGTGGCGGGCCAGGGGAAGAGCAGCCACAACGAGCTGAGTACTGCGGGTGGTTGGGTGGTTGGGTGGTGCTGCTGGTGGAGGGTTAGAGGGCGAGAGTGATAACAAAACAAAAGTGGATTATTGGCTCTCGAGCGCATAAACAATAGCATGTGGGTCTGTGTGTGCCTGGGCCTTTGTTTGTTTGCCTAGTGCAGAGCATTTGAAAACTCTTCACTCACAAGTTAAGGGCTTCTGCATAATGAGTACTAAGTAAAAAAAGGCGCTAATGGCGCTGTTAGAATAAGCCTTGTTAAGCATATTGATAAAGCAGATTAACATTTGTATAACACTACGATGTGCCATAAATTCAAGTAAATGTAGGGAAATTTATCCTAAGGATGGCCCAAAAAAAGTCCTGGTAAAACCTACAGCCAAGACCTCAACCTTTTCGAACTTTCCCATGCGCATGCCTGAGAGAGATTTTCCTGCATGGACTTCGGCTGACATTCGGGCCTTTTCCTTTTTGGCCAGCCCGACTGAAAGTTAGTCGGTTGGGCAAAAAGGATTTCGGAGCGGCAGCGACGCCGGCAGAATAACGGTAAACGACCGGAGCGGTACGATGTGTTGACTATTTGTGAGGCGGACGAAGGCGCTTCGCTTTCAGTTTGAATTGTGTCCTCGTTAAGAAAGGATATTCGTTACATTGTTGTTAAGTTGTTATTATAATTTCTCAAACAAACCAACCAACCAACCAAAGCAACCCAAAGCAAACCGAAAGCCAACTGCTCGCTAAAGAGAATTCAAAATAAAAACCGAAAAGTAAGAAAAAGCGACAAAAAAAGGAAATTCAGAAATCGACGAAGTGCAATAAACGAAAGCCGAACCAACGAAAAACTAACCAAGAACTGAATGATGAAAAAATAAATTTACAAATATAATAAACATTACAAACTTAAAAACAAACCAAAGAATTATGATACAAACATGTTAAATACTTATTTTAAAGCGATTTTGTGTTAGCTTTTGATGATTTTAAGTGCTGATTATTTAAATATATAGTAATTTTGTTAGCTTTATTCAAAAAGTGTTTCTTGATTTTTTAAAGACTTTCGTTGCATAAACTTGCCAAGTGATTTTGATTTAAAGGTGTGCGAACCGAAAGATGTGCGAATTGAAAGCTGTGCGATTATGTGTAGCCAAGATGTTAAGTTTTAAACTTGAAAAACGTTATTTTCCACAAAATCAATTTGAGTTGAAAATGTTTTTTTGAAACGGCTAACCCGTTTCGAGTTCCTTGGCTTCGTTGTCACCCAGGCAAGCATCGATTTTGGCCATATTTACATAGCCAGCCACAACGCTTTTTGCGTGCATGTACTGTGTGTTGTGCCTGTTGTGTTTTTGGCCACATTATGTACAACTACAGGCGTCTGGCACTTCGGCTTGTGGGCCACATAAACCGACAACGAGCAGCCAATAAATGCTGCCGACTGGGTTCCTATATAAAAAGGACACACTGCAGCTGTGTGTGTCCGGGTGTGTGTGATTCATACTCTCCGGCAGACACACACACACACACACACTCGCCAAAAGGGAATGCTGGGTGCCGTATGTATTTTGTATTTTTGGTGTGGCCCCTGCACTCGTCCTGGTTTTCTTTTTTTTTTTTTTTGTTCGGCCGCGAGTGCTTCCGTGTGTCCTGGCTCTCCGAATAAACATAAAAATATAAGTTTATATTTATATTTATACATAGCATTTGTCTGTCCGTCCGTCCGTCTCCCCGGGAGCTATAAAAACCGGAAGCGTCTGATCCTGACACTTGCCAACACTTGGGGCGTACAGGGTGTCAGGATTCAGGACTCAGGATTCAGGACTCGCTTTGTTTGGGATGCTGTCTTTGGGGGTCTGTCGTAAAAGCCCAGCTCGGTTTCTTGTGCGTGTTTTTTGGCACTTGTATTCCGCTGCTTTTATTATTATTGTTATAATTTTTTCGCCGCTGAGCTGGCTGAGCTGTCTGTTTCTGCTTTTGGCACTTAGACATTGCGTTACGCGCATAACTTTTTATTTTTTGTTGGCTCATGTTTCGCTTTGTATGCGTATGCGTGTGCGAGCACACAAATCGTAAAATATTAAATTTAATTTTTCAAATGATGTGTGAATGGCTTAGTCTTGATATATGATAATGGTTGTGCGCGAGGCCCATAAAAACAAGGGAAGTCGTCAGTTTTATTTACTTTTCGTATGGTTCGCAGGACTGTGATCACACTAGCAGAAAAGGCAATGTTAATTATCCTTTTGTTGGCTTATGATTTTCCGCTTGGGGAATATTTTTATTTTCGAGTAAAAATATTCTGCCAGGCTTTTTCACTGAGAAATTCGTGTCTCAATATTTCCATAGAAAAACAAACCAAGGGAATTCACTAGCTTGGATTGCTTGGGATTCTGCCTGGGGACATTATACAAAAACCAAATGAACTTTTCAAAACAAATTTCATTGGTCTGTGATAAGTGAAGGTCAAGCAAAGAGGAAATTTTTTATGAAAAAAAACTAAAACCAACCACAAACAACACGAAGCGGAACAAACGGCAAGGAAAACCACAAAAAGAGCAGAGTTTTCCAAATTAGCAAAATTGTAGAAATTATTTAATGCATCAAAACGTTTGACCAAACAACAAGCAGCAGCAAACAACAGTGCGGTTTCACACAAAAAGGCGGCCATTAAAAAAACCAAAACCTAGCCAAATTATAACACAATTTATCTATATATATCATCAACTGCAAGGCGGCAGGCACTTCATTAAACATCAAAGCGAGCTGCGTGCAACCGCAAAACGTGCAAATTCCGCACCGCAACAAGCAGCAGCAGCAACAGGAGCAACAGCAAAGCCAGGAGCCACTGCACCACGCACCAGCCAGCCGTAAAATGTTGGCCATGCCCACGCTGATGATGCCAGCCACTGCACAGATGACGCTCAGCAGTCAGCCGCTGTCGGTGGGTGCCGCCCACGGAAAGCCCTACGAGACAAAGCTGCTGGCCATCCACCAGACGCACCTGCAGCAGCAGCAGCAACAGGCACCCGCCCCGCAGCAGCAGCAGCAGCAGTCGCAGAACGGCAAGCAGCAGCAGCAGCCGCAGCAGATGACCATTGTCACCACGCAGCAGCAGCAGCACCCCCAGTCGCAGTCGCCGCACCAGCAGCAGTCGCAGCAGCAGGCCGCCTGCGCCGCAGCAGCAGCAGCTGCAGCCGCCCACCACCAGCAGCAGCAGGCGGTGGCCGCCGCCGTCTGTGCCGCCCAGCAGCAGGCGGTGGTGGTGCAGCAGCAACAGCAGCAGTACCAGATCCACTCGCAGCAGCAGTCGCCGCAGCAGCAGGTGCTCTGCATCTCGCCCAAGCAGGGTAAGCCAAAAAATCGGACACCTATGTATATTTCAAAAAAACACCATAACCTTTTGGTTTTATGTTACCTACCCAAAATGCTACCAAATTAAAAAACAATCTTAATAACATAATAAAATAGCTCAGGTATATAATAAGTAGGTACATTGACAAAAATATTTAAATAAACATATTGTTAAAACTAAAGTATTTGTTGAAGACGCATATACTTATGAAATAATTTTAAGATAATATTACCCAATTTTAATGATTTAATTTTGTATTAAAAATATGTAAAGCTGATACCTTTACCTACAGTCCTTTCATTTTATGTTCGGCTATTTATTCAATATTATTAAAATTTTAAAATGATTGAACTATTAGTTAAAGTAGGTACTTTGAATAAGAGAAAGTTCAGGTAATTTTTTTGTATGTGAAAATTTTTTAAATAATAATTTTGGCTGGAATGGTTAATAACATAAATTGACCAATTTATTTTTAATTTTTCTATTGAATACTTTTTAAAAGCTTTAATTTACTCAATACGTTCAGAAACAATTAATTAATACAATTTTATACAGAAAAAAAAATTTTTAAAAAATTTTTACAATAAGAAAAGATTATAAATACCAAAAGTAAATTTTACAACACGTTTTTTATGTTGTTGAATAGTTATTTTTGTTGCAAATATAATTTGAAAATAATAACTCTTAATGAACCCTGTACCCATTTCCTATGTGAATTCTCGAAAACCTTTTATCTCGATTTCTTGAGCTTATACCAACATTAATATTAGTGCTTCCTGCGCGTAATTGTCATAATCGATATGATGATGGGGCAGCTAATAAATTCGTGCCCCAGACGAGGGAACTCCTTTGACGATTCCCTGATGGATGAGCGGGCCCCGTCGAGGAGTGGGCTTGCCCCATTTGTTTACGAGGTCCTCCAACACTTTGGGCACTTATCGATTGGCTTTTATTGCCTGCCTACGCCTATGGCCGTGCTTGAGCCCCAGTCCGAGTCGCAGGTCCTTACAAATTTCACGAGTTTACGAGCAGCTCGAGCAGTTCAAGTAATGCCTTTTATGGCTTCGTCGTAAAATTCGGCCAAGCCTCTAATAGCTGTCTAATGTTGTTTGGCCTCAGAACGAGGCCCGCGTGTTTGTCAAAGTTTACGTTTTCACTTACCCTCCAAAAATAAAAACCTGGCCACGTATCCGTATCACAATTATAGAGGCAAAGGTGTCTGCCTTTGTTGCTGTGCCAAATCAAATAGAAATCAATTTGAAATTATTGACAATTTCCACTTTGGCATTGGCTCAGTCAATCGACTCGATTCGATTTTGATTTCGACTCTCTGATTCTACGATTTTGTCATAGTTGGCATTCTGACTAAACGAAAGGCAAACAAACACCCTCGTACGAAAAGCAAACAGACTGCGTGGGCGGAAAAGTAAATACCAGGAAGGGGCGTGGCCCTTGTCTGTCTGCTGTTGTTTCTTCCTTTTCTTGTTCTACATTTTTTTTTTTTTTGCTTGCTTGGCTACGGGGAAAAGTGCAAGACGAGACGAGCCAGTGAAGTGCAGCGGACAACGCGGCGTATACGTAACATTTAAACGCACGTCCACACTTGACCAGCTCTTGCGAGACGGGGAATTGAAAATCGAACTGAACAACTAGAGGAGAACTGGACAAAAAGAAAAGTTTGTTTCCCAAGTTTGCTGCCGTTGCTTTGCGGCAAATTTGTTTTTAAATTTGCCGAGTGTCTGCTGAAATTTTCAATTGGATTGGATTCGTTGTAAGATGCAGAAACAAATTGCCAAAAGCGAACGACACAGGAATGTGCAGGAAAGTTGTGAGCAAACAGACAAAGGCTCTGAATTTGGCTTATAAAGTGGCTCCCTTTTTTGGCCGAGTGTCGCAACCGGCGAATGTCGTCCTTTGTTAGACCGTAAGGACGTTGACTGATGCGTTCGCCCAGGCGTTGGCACAGCTGCCAAGTAGCCCCGCCATTGTTGTTCTCCCGTTTGGGTGGGCCAACTTTAAACAGGTGATCGGTTTTTCTCTTTGTCACTTTGGCGCAACGCAAAAGCTTTCACGGCGAAAATTTAATAAAATGTTGCTGGTTGAATTTAATCCGCTTGGAGGCAGCTTGCGACACCTAACGTATATTGAATATGGCATATTTAAATTAAACAATAAAATAGAGCGCGTAGAGCTGGCCGATTATGGCTGATTTTGAAGCCCATTTAGCTGTTTCCATTATGGAAATTATTTATATTATTTTACTGGCCTTTTTTTCTGACTTCTCTCGATTTGCATATTTATGTTTTAGCTAAAGGCATAGTTTTTGCTTTAAATTTTCAATGCAAATTCAATTTCAATAAAAAGGCGTATTAAATGTTTACCTATGGACAATGTAAATGGTTATATAGCTACAGCTTAATTTAGAGTCCACTTTAGGGTCTTTACAGACCTTGAATATATTGGAAAACACTATAAATTCCGCCGGAGCAGTCATTAAGAGCCATGTAATTAGGCTGATGAATTCAGAGCTCCAGTGCGGAATAACAATTGCTGGGAAAAGCACCCTTAGAGTGGAAAATAAATTCAGTTCGGCGTCTGCTGCTGAGTTAATGCATTTTCCGCTTCCATAAGCAGACACAAAGAGCGAATCGTGTGCGAATGTCCTTCTGCTGCTACCTCCTCCTACCTCCTAATGATGATGATGATGATGATGATGACGATTATTATTGGCAGGCAGTGCATTGCATGCCGAGTGCATTTTGTCAACCTGCTGGCTGCTAACTCATCGCCCATTATCGTCATTATTGTGGCCGTTAAGTACGTTTGCCGCCATTATCCTGGTCTGCTGTTTGTCCTCCTCCTTCGGTTATTATGTTTTAAATATGCCAGCAACGTGCTCCGTATATCTTGGGCATTTTTTCTGCCCGAACGCCTCGCAGCCATTGCAGCTGCTCAATGGTTTTCAAAATTGAAAACTATATATCAATTGCCTAGGCCAAGGGGATAGTTTGTCTGGACCGGAGGCTTCTCCTTTGTCTGGCTGGGTTTTTTCCTGTTCCTGTTTTCCCTCCTCTTGTTGCTGCGCTTTTCTTATGGGCTTTCATTTATTTGCTATTAACCTGTCATTGTTCATTTTTATTATTGTGCGGTTTTTATGCTCGCTTTTTGCGCTTTGTCCTGCCATTTGTTGTTGCAATCGTGTCTCGTGGCTTTTTGCCGCTCGTATGTGTGTGTGTGCAATAAATTGTTATTATCGCCGCGTTGCAGCAAGTCGTCGTCCTTTTGGAGGACTTTGCCTTGTCCTCCGCAGACCATGCAAAAGATTTATAACCTTTATTATTATTGAAGCTTATTTGCCGCTTTATCTGGCCCCCGACTTTGGCTCACAGCTGAGCCGTAGTTTACGACTGGAAAATCAATCATACGCCATGTTTGACGCCGAGTCAAGCCAGCCAAGCATCACCTGCCAGCCAGCCAGCCTGGAGGAAAAGTCCTTTGTTTTCCTCGGCTGTCACCCTCGTTCTGTATTAATTTTTTACCGCCACCCGACACTCATTGATGTTGGCTGTCATTAAAGTCTTTGCCCTGCTGTCCATTCGCTGTCCACTTTGGCAGCGA
The DNA here is from genome assembly GCA_018150695.1 of Drosophila oshimai. Lineage (NCBI taxonomy): Eukaryota > Metazoa > Arthropoda > Insecta > Diptera > Drosophilidae > Drosophila > Drosophila oshimai. The sequence goes on along the minus strand of JAECWM010000323.1, from coordinate 222,903 downwards.
CTTGGTCAGGCTGCAGGAATGCAGCATTGGCAAGGAATCCTCGAAGGATGCACTCGGAAAAATATAGTAATACAATTCTTTGAAGAGCCCTTGAAAAACATGTAGCTCTCAGGCTAAGGATTTAAGCATGAGACTTGAGAAGCACTCTGTTGGAAAATATATAAAAAAAAAGGACCTGTATTACCTTGCAATAATATATCTTATTATTTATTCTGAACAACAAGGATGAAATAAAAAACCGGTAACAAGTACCTAACTAGTAACAAGTAGTTTTCATATGACAGTGATAGTTTAATGGAACTACATGAAATCTATATTTTATCTCATCATTAGGGTCTTTCTTTGAGTTGGGATTACGATAAAAAGCTTTTGTAAAATGTATTATTATGCTTTTTCCTCTGTGTGACAATACAATATATGGCATCCCATATACTAAAGGATGGGGAATTCCCCTCAGGGTGGTCACTTAATTCAGTGGGAGGCGCAAGTGGGCTATGGATTAGTATGCCAAGTGACGTCCAGCGGCTGATGCCTTGTTATTAAGTGGACGTTGCAGTTCCACTTCCACTTGCAGCCCTTGGACAGAGGGAAAACTTTTTACAAACGTCACTCCTGTCCAGCTCCCCAGCTCCTCGGCATTCCTCCTCCTCCTTCTGTTTCCCTTCATCCCGTCATTCTCGGTTCTTTTGTTTTTGTTTTTTGCTAAATGCCAGCAAACAACAAAAGCAGCATAAGGCAGTTTGGACAGCCGGGATGAGCATACAACTACGTAGCTAATACTTTAGCAGCCGGATTAGGTTCAATTGGAGCGGGCAGAGGGATAAAACAGAAAGGGGGCGTAAAAAGAGAGACATCCTGGCTGTGGAAAAAATCTCAAGCCCACACACACACACACATGGAACAAGGGCAGAAAGAAACGAGAAGCTGGGAATAAAAACTGTTGTAGCAGGCATTAAAGTTTAAACGTTGGTAAATTCCTACAGCTTCCGCTTTGTTGGACTTCATGACAGTCACTGCGGGGACAATGGACCGCTTGACTGGACAAGGCCAGGTGCTTGGGGGGTGTGGGTGGTCCTGGGACTGAGACTGAGACTGTGTTCCAAACAGGTGCGTCGAGGTGCGTGAAGGGTGCAAATGAAATAGACGATTACAAAAATCGATCAAGTTGCCTTTGAAGGGGAGCAAAGCAAAAAGTCAAATATCGTGTAACAACTTTGTCTTCTGGGCAGCAATCCTTTCTGTAAAAGAACTGTGTGTCTCAAACACTAGGCATGAAATTATTTTAAATTTAATGTTGAATTTCTATGTAATACTAAATATATTTAAGAAGGTTCCTGAAGCATGGCTTTAGTTATTCTGCTTAAATCCAAATCTTAGGAAGCTTAAGTAAATCAAACAACTACTTTTACCGATAGACCTTAAGCGTTGGTCTGTATAATTTAACTATAATCTTAGTTTAAGTTGATAATCTGTACATAGAGTGGCTATTTATGTGATACGTTACCACTTGCATGCAACTTAAAGAGCATGTGTATTCCACATAGTTTCCTCCAGATATACAATACATTTTAGAGACCATATATAGCTTTGTGCTCGCACAATATCCCAGTGACCCTCACCTCTCGTTAAACGCTGCCAAAAAACACATAAAACGTGAATACTTCCCCCAAAAGCGCTGCATACTTTTGTGCGCTGCGGTAGCAGATAAAAATGTTTGGCGGCGCTTCATAACACGCACATGCACATATGGTTCCACCATTGTGCTTGTTATCCTGCGGGCACAGCATCCACATACACAGCCACATCCACATCTAGAGCCACATCCCCGTGCTCGTAATTTTGCAATCGTCAATCATGATCAATGTTTTATACAGAGCATTTTAAATGTCAGCCGGACTCACATGCAAATGTCTGGCGCTCTTCCTGTGGAAAAATCGATGCTGGTGAGCCGGTTCGTCTGGCAGCGGCTTTAAGGTCCGCTCTTTCCCCGGGTCGTGGCCTGGGGTTGAGGTCAGCCGGGGTCAGCTGGGCGGCCATTTTGCCAGTCCCCATCCCAGTCCCAGTCCCAGTCCCCGTTGGGTTGCATTGCGCCTTTGTCTTTGTCTTTGGCGCCTGTTTGGAGGCTGTCGTTGCCACAGGAACTGGACGCAGAAACAGGCTATGGCTGTGGCAACGGGCACAATGCAGCAGTCAACGCATTTGACACTGTCAGCTCAGCAGGCAGGGCTGTAGTTCGCTTGGGGTTTCAAGGGTTTACAGAAGGATTCGTGGAAAATATAATATTTTATTTAAATTTCAATTGTAAATTTTAACATCAATGTAAATATTTATTTTTCTTTTGTTAGGTAAACTCTAACTTATTTATATAAATATAAATATATGATCTACGAAGTGTCGAGAACAAGATAATAGTATTTCGTTTATAAAATTATGTATTTAAAAATGTTATTTCATTAAATTAACGAATTAAAGGTGAGAGCTTTTGACACAACTTTACTTTCATCCCGTTTGTGACCCCCTTGAAACTTCTCTTAACCACAACAATGTTTGCTTTGACTGCTGCTGCTTGTGTTGACTATGCGATGGTGCTATCTTGGACATCCTTCGGCCATGACCATCGTCCTCTGTGAGGATGACTAACAGCAGCTGCGGTGGCTGGGGCAGCGACGCTCACGTCGACGTCGACCGAGGCAGAAGCAGCCGGAGCGACCGCACAAAAAGCCACAAAGCCACATCCGTCTGTGCGCCGCTTGGATCGCTCGCTGCTCTTGGGTCGTGGCCTGTCCTTTTGTTCAGCAGCTGCCGCGTGACCAGCCAAACAAGCAGCACCACCCTGGACCCACCAACCCAGCCACCCACTGCTCCACCATCCTCCCCTGACTTTGTGGCATCCGCGACAGTTCCCCGTTCGCTGATTTGTATATTTCGTGGCAGCATAATTTATTGATTGAGTGTTTGGCCAGTCCACAGCAACCACCGATGGTAGGGTGTCCCCCCAACCAGCAACCACCAACGACCCTCCGCCACCTTGACCCACCTCCGCCTCCACCCCATCACGTCCAATTCCGACTTTCAATTGTCATTGCGAATATTTCAGCTCGTTCTTTTTGCAGCGTTTTGTTTTGCTGGCCCTGCCGGTTTGATTTTGTCAGCTACGCTTTGTTGCGCTTTTCGCCAGCGCTGTCTGCCCCGCTTTTCCTGATTTTCCCCACCCCATTCACCACTCCTCCCATCTCTTCCCGTTAACTGTGTTTTGCATCCAAACTAACGCCAACCGCCAACCCGAAGACTCCGCTGAAAATTTAAATTGGTTTGTTTTGTACTGCGGCGGCTTCTGATGCACCGAAAAAAATATAAGTGATATTTATTTAATTATAAAAATAATAACATAAAATTAAAATAATAATATAAATATAAAATTGTTGCAGTACATTTAATATTTTAAGACTGTCTCACATATTTAAATACCAGAAAAAAATGTTTAACAAAGAAATTAACATGTTATCATTGACATTAAAAATATTTTATTAAAATTAAAATAATTTTGACTTTACAGAAAATACTTCTATATTTCCCAAAATCCAAGTTTTACATTTACAATTGAAAACATAACTAATTTTGATGACACTTTTTCTCAGTGCCCAACTGCTTCTGTTTCCAGCAGTGCTGCCATAAAATTGCAAATTGCAATCCACTGGCAGGTCTTGGTCTTTTCCCACTTTTCCCTCGGCTTTTCCGCCACCTCTTCTACCACTACCACTGGAGATGTCTGGCAGACATCAGCGTCATGTTGCGCATCGTTGACAAAGTTACGAGGAACTGTGGTAAATTTTATTTGAATTTCCAATGCATCTGCTGCTGCTTTTCCCCTAACCCCAAAAGCAGATGCTCGTTGCGGTTGGCAAGCGTTGATGAATGGAATGCAGTTAGCACCCGAAAAGCGTGGAGCTCCCTTTGATTTTTCTCCCGTTCCCTTGATGTATTTTAGCTTCCAATTAATCATGGCCCTGGGCAATCACTTTCTGCTTCATTAATGATTGCAGCCAGCCGCAAAAGATAAGCCAGGCAGAGCAATTTTTAATCATAATGGGATCTTGGATCCGGGAACAATCCCACTTCCACTCCCGCGCCAAGTCCCCAGTGCCATGTCAAACTTGTTGAGGCCGCCTCGAGGATGGCAGCCCGCATCATTGGTAAAATCCCAGGGCCAAGTCAAAGACAACATGTCGAACAAGGGGCCAGAACGCGGAGGAGGTGGCACGCTTTTAATGATAACAATAAAACAGCTCACACAGCGCGAGCAGACATCAATGTCACACATGAGGAGCAGGAGCAGGAGCAGGAGCAGGAAATGTGGAAGAGCGGCAAGGCACCAGCACAACTTTCAACTTTTACAGCAGGGCAACAAAAATAAAAGCATGAGGGTGTTTTTTTGAAAAATTGCGACAGCAGCAGCCGGAGCAGGAGCAGCTTCTGCGTTAAATCAAAAAATTATATAGTCATATAGTCGGGCGCACACATAACCGACACATGGCCCCGAACAGGAGCAACATGTTCGGTATTTAGGTGCGGGCCCTCCAAGTGATAAAGGCGATAAGGATGGCAGGGAAAAGCCACGGCTGGCAGAAATTAATTTATAATAGGCATCCTTTATGAGATGACAAGGCTGCTGAGTAAGATAATGGCATCAAAAGGCGCTCCTCGGCGGGATTTGTGGCCCGAACCGGTCGCATGTTTGGCAAATAACCAAATTACTTAACGCCGGCAACGATGGAAGCCCATGGAAAACAAGATGAAGCTTGTAAGCTCCTGCTAATAAATATTTAAAAGTGTTTGTGTGCAAAATGGGAAAATGTGATTTTTAGCAAAAACAAAAAAGAGCATCTCGTTCAATTAATTATGCAACAAGAGACAGCAGCAAATGGGACGGTCAAAAGGGTGGTCAATGAACCCCAGAAAGTCCTCGAAACTCACTCCCTTTTCGAACACCTAATTTAGGTTTTATACCTGGCTCGTCTATCGCAATCTCTTCAGCACATCCTGTCGCTTAATGTCGCTCATCGGCATTAACTCATCCGAGCTGCACAAACACCATGAATCCCCGAATCCCCGAATCCCCGAATCCCAACTGACGGCTGATACAGGACGCGCGCAATAAAACGTATTTTATGAGCAAATTATGTTTATTAGTGCGTCAAAATGTCAACATTATGCACGACAAAATACATATTAAAAAGTCCACATAAAAAATGAAATATGAAGCCTCACACAGAGCCATGAAAAGTATGGCTTTTTTGGCAGCCAATTTCGAGAGTAAGGTAATTCCAAGCCACAGGACAGAGTGTTGGTCAAAGGGCAGCAAAGGCCAGGGGGCAAAAAAGGACGAGATGCAGGGCTGCAGGCTTTGTAATGTGGCCTTGTCTGTTGTCTACATTGTGGCAGCAGATATAATTCGATTTGCAGGCTATCCCCATCCTGCACAAGCACACGATTCGAATATGAAAATGGAAATCATCGTAAAATTTCTTGAGGAGAAAAAAACCATGTTCACACTGAAACAAAATTATTAAGAATTTCCTTTCAGTTAGGATTACTTTTCTGATGGTACATAAATTTAGCTTGAATTTATATTTTTTATAAAAAAATTACAAATTCTTTGAGCTTAACTCCTCTTTATACATGATTAGAAAGCATTTCTGTGTAAATAATAATTCATATGAAAACAGGAGAATTTATATGTTGTTAGATTTAAAGTTAAATGCAATCTTATTAAGGGTCTAAGGTTGCTTTGTTATACATTTCTGGAGTCGTAGTCATGATTTTTTTCCGTGTAAGCGGCGAAAGCCAAAGCCAACGAACCGGACAACAACAAGCAAATTACAACAATGACTGGGGCAACAATGTTGCACCACAGAACGCGCCGCGATGCATGCTAAAAGTAATGCACAATGACAAACGCTCGCCCTGAACCACCACCGTTGCCACCACCACCAGTGGTATGAATCCGGCTAAAACCCCGGGGGCGAGTGCCACAAAGACTGGGCCAGCATATAAAAATAGTGGCTGGAAGGAGGAGGAGCGAGTGACAGGAGGCGGTTGCCTTAGCCTTTGCCGTTGCCGTTGCGATTGCGACTGCAGCCCACGCAGGATGGCCAACGCGCATGACGTGCTCCTCCAACCGCCGCAAACTCACTGGCTGGCTGTTGCAGCTGCCCCACTGTGCCGCTGGCCCCGCTTGCCCCGCTTAGCCACCCAACCACCACCCACCCACCAGCGGAAGCTGACGAAATGCAGCCGATGAGCATTGCTAACGATGTGGGCAAGAACAACACAACGCCTACGAGGACGAGGACGAAACATTGACGATGACGAGGACGAGAAACCAGGACGAAGCTAGCTGCTAGCCACTTTCTTCCTGGGCGGGAATTGCATTATCTGCTCGTGTGTTTGTTTGTTTGTGTGTGTTTGTTGCGTTTTTATTTGCCGTGTCTGTCTTTGTTGCTGCTTTCTGTTTTCTGTTTTCAGCTTTTTGTTCTCTATTTTCTATTTTGTACTTTTCATTTTCTATTTTTCCAGCTTCGGCTGCCTTCATTTCCCGCCCACTTTTTGTTTTTGCCCCACTCGTTGCTCGTTGCTCGTCGGCGGTTGGGCGTAAAACTTTTAAATTAGAAATTTTTGTTAGTTGCAGAAATGGCGGGGAGACGGGGAAGGGGGGGCAAAAGTGAAGTGTTGGGACGGCAGCACTCAATAGTTTTTTACACTTTGTTAGTCGGTTGATTTTTGTTGCACTATTCTTTTTTTTTTAGTTGCTGACCGCTGCATTGTGGTTTCCATTGGCACTCGCCAGTTGCTATTAATTTTTAATTTTTTCTTTCGGCTTGCCCTTATTTATATATTTATTTTCCCGTGTGTAAGACTTTGCGATGGCGTGAGGTCAAAGTTTTAATGCGATTTCGTCAGAGGTGTTGAATAAAGCAAGCCCCAAACGTTTTGTAAACAATCTGAGGCTTATGTGTAATTGATGAATTTAAAGGGAGGAATCGGGACTTTTATTTCATTCTGTTACCTCTTTATTCCCTCACAAGAAAACCCATTAACGTTTCGTGCCCACAGAAATGGGTAATACTCTTTTTTTTGCCCTTTATTTGGCTTCCTTTGTGCGCCGCCCCAACTTGTTATTACCTATTTGGCCAGGTCTGGAGCTTAACAAAAGATGAGGTGATTGAAATTCGCCTCCACAAAGGGGAAAAAAGAAACCCAGAAGCCAGAGATAATTTCAGCAATAGGCGTCACCTAATGGCATTCCGCAAATTGTTTGTTGAATTCACAGGCGAGGGCAAGCGGCTGTCAAAACGTCTGAGATTCAGGACTTCAGGACTCGCTTCCTGCCGCTCCCTCCCCAAGTCGAGGCAGTCGCATAAAAAAAAGGTTGTCATGCTGCCAAGAAGCGGCGAAGACGATGACAAAAAACAACAACTTAATACCCAGCTGATGCCTATTAAGCACAGCATTTGTGGCACCACCACCCACACCTCCACTCCTCCATTTAGCAACCACCGCCAACCACCCACTGTGCAGCACTGCGTGTGTCTTGCCTTGATTTTGTGGCTGTGATATTTTTATTTGCTTGATTTGTTTTGGCATAATTCTGCCATCTTCTCGACTTTTTTTGTTTTGCTGGGCTTTGGTAAATTATTGGGAATTTCGTGGTGGCTGGGATCTCGCATCGCTTGGGTATTGGCAGACCGCAAATCAGCACTTTTTCTGGGGGCCACCCCTCGCTCGCATTAAGCATTCGCCATGGTGGCCCAGCCCCCACTAATTTGGGCATGCCAAGTGACGATGCACACGTAGCAGCAATAATTTCGGCTAATTGCTCTCTGAACAGCAATTTAAATGCGAAATGAATTCAGTGGGGCTGAGGTTGTGGCCCACAAAAGAGGGCCAAAAATAGTTTCATTTGAAGCTGCTGCTGCTGCTGCTGCTGCAGTTGTAATAAAATTACGCATACGCTGCGTGCGCCCACTGCTGGCTGCATATTAAAAACGAGTTTGCCGTGGCCAGACCCTGACCAAACCCGTATTTTCCAACCAGACTGGACCGTCTCCCCATACATGTCGAGTATGACTTTCATTGCAATTCATATCTGAGCGCAGACATCGCTCGGAAAATGGTTGAAATTAAATTTGTCTCTCGACTGACAAATGTCCCCCGAGTGGGCAAAACCAGAAAAGTACTTGACGATACGTAAAAGTCAAGTCAAATTGCAAGGGACCCATGCCCACGCCCACGCCCATTTCCATTCCCATTCCCAATTCCTTTCCCCCTTTTATAAGTCAGCTTGTAATGTTGTTAAGCATCCAAAGATACTGTCACTGTAGTGGCCACAGAATGGGAACGGGGGGAGAAGAGGAGGAGGAACTGCTTGTATCTGCAGCTTTGTATCTTTAGTGCTGCCGGCGGAGTCGGCAACTTCAACTTGGTCCTGGTTTTTGCTGGTACTGGTGCTTGTGGTCTCTGGTCTCTGGTTTGGGTGGCTGAAGAGCAGCTGATGTTGATGATGATACACACTCAAGTGCGCTTTGGGTACAGCAGTTGAGTAAATACACAAAACAGGACTCTCACACGCACACACACGTGGGCAGGGGGAGGACTGCCCTCGAATACACACACTTGCACACACACCATATGCGCAATATGGCGACGTTGACGTTGACTTTGGCGCTGTTGCCGCTTTTACTTATTTATGCCAATTTTTGGGCTGCGTGTGCGAGTGCCAGGGCCTGCTGCCTGCTGGATTGTGGCTCGTTTGTTATTGTTGACTTTCGGCTGGCTCTGCTTCTATTTAAGCATTTAAAGCAAGATGCTACGTGAGCTGAATGTCGAGTCCTGAACTCCCTTCTACTTACACTGCAAAAAGTGTGCACAAATTAAGTCACTAATTCAGCAATAAGCATTTAAAGATATCACGGATTTGGGTAATGAATGTGGATACCTTATAATTTTCAAGAAATTTTCAAGAGATTTCCTACAAAAAGTAGAAACATGATAACTAAGCTCTTTAATTTTCTTTGATTAAATAAAATCAATAATTTATAAATAAAAGATTTCTAAATGTGTATCTTTTATTACGTAGAATTCCTGTCATGTGTTCGTTAACTATTCATTAAGTTAACATTTACACCTTTAATGTGTGCATTACACATTACAATTATTTATTTCTGCATTTACAAATTTATGCTAGTAATCGAATATTCTGAATATTTTATTCGTTTTTGGATCGCAAGAGGAAGTCTGAAGTATCCCCTCGCATTAGCTAACATGGCCTATTTTTGACTGGCTTTTAAAACTTCACCCCTTAACCCACCGATTCCCCGGGGACATTAAAGACCTCCAAACCAAACCAAACCAAACCAAGCCGAACCAATCCGAACGGAGCCAACCAACGAACCAAGCAGCCGGCACAAATTTAACCAACTGAAGCCACTTGGGAATCGCTCTGGCATCGCTCCCGCATTGGTTTTATTTCATTAGTTCTGCGCCAATTTAAATATTTAACGAACATTGCGAGTTGATAGCATTTGCCGGCAGCTTTAAATTGACAAAAGCGAAACAGAGAGCGAAAAAAAGTGGGCGAATGAACGCGACTGTGGCATAGATTAAATTTCCGCTCTTATGAATGCGCGTAGCTAATAGAAACGGTGGTGCAGGGTGGTGCTGGGTGGTTCTCTGGGTGACTGGGAGGCTGTGACAGCACGGGAGCTGCATATATTTTGAGTTAGGTCCCTGCTGATGCCGCACATCCGTGGTCCGTGGTCCGTGGTCCCCGGCCGGCGCTCGTCAGTTTCAAATGTCCGAAAAAAGAAATCCAATTTGCCCAGCGCTCGCGTTGGCAATGCCCCACGGACATGCGTTGATAAAAAAAAAAAAAAAGCCAGGGCCAAAGACAACGGCACAAAAACTGGCGACGGCTGTAGCCGACCATCCAAATCCAAATCCAAAACCGGGGGCCACGGCCATGGGAACGTGTAGAAAATAAAAATTTCTATTTAAATGGCAAAAATCAACAAATGCAACGCAAAACAATCTAAAACACAAATCGAAATTAAATGACCGCACTTGCACACAAAAGCGAGCTCCACAGAAAGCACGGAAAAAAAAGCGGGGAACATGGCAAAAACAAGCCACTCGTGGCCAACAAAAAAAGAGCGAGAGTTGAAAAACAAAAAAAAAAATGGAAAGCAAGTGACTGAAATAAAGTGCAGCAGCTGCGCAGCTGTCCAAAAAAAGGTAACAAGGTTGGTAGATGGGCGGGGGAAAGGGGGAGAGGGCGGTGGCGGTCAGCTTGCCGGCCGCTTTTCCATGTATGTGTTAGCCAAATGCTAGACGCGGGTTGTGCAATTTCAACATTTCATTCAGCGACGAGTTTTGAATTTCATGTTCGCCTTTTTGTGCGTTTTCCCTTTTTGGCTATTTTTATTTGTTAGCTGAAAGAGTGGGGAAAGCCCTTTTGACAGACCCTGCGTTTGTTTTTTAATAAAAAAATATTTTGCAGAAACTTGAAATTTAAAATCCAAATGGTATTTAATCAGTTTTTTAAGCTCGAATGTTATTAACTAATTTGATTTGTCACCCCTCAAATGATCTTATTTTTCTACCATTTCAACACCTCTTCATCGTCTTTTAAACCAAATTAATTAACTGCAAACGTGCGAAACTAAATAAAGTCACTTGCCGGTTTTTCTATAAAAACAAAAACCCCAAACACTTTACAATTAACACTCCAACGCCCGACAAACCCAAATCCCATCCTAACCCAGCTAGTTGGATCTGGGAAAAAAGAAGTATCAGTGGCACTATTACTATAACCACACCAGGGTTTCGGGCGCCTAACGAGTGACACTACCATATAAAGGGAAAGTCCCCGTAAGTGTGGATATATCAACACCTACACATACACATACACCTACACATACACACACTAAAACTGGAACTGGCCAGGCGACAGAGACAATAAGTGTAATGGAAGCGGAAAAGAGAGGGAAAGTCGGTGGCGGCGGAAAATAAAAACGGTAACCGCAATTTGACCCAGGTTTTTACTTGCTTTACATTTCGTAGCGCCCGACAAATATGCAGATTGGCACACAGGGGGTGGTCCTCCACCTGCGCCGCGTTTACCTCTAACATGTGCTACCAACGACGACAGATACATTTTCCGGGGGCTGGTGTTTGTTTCCACCTCTTTCCACCCCACCCCGCCCCCTTTGACAAACGCTTACAGCAGCGTTAAATGTTAGAAGGGGGTTGAAGGCGGGGATGTTGTCCATAACTCAGCGGTGCGTGTGTGTGCGTTGGATATATCTAACCCGAACCCAATGCAAACACATGGCCACCCAAATGGTACAGGGACAAAATTTGTTTCATGCCTTTGAATGTGTTTTCGAAATGGGAAACAAGAGGTTTTAAAAACTGACAAAATCTGTGACTATATCTCTGATTTCTAACTAAATTTATTTTATTTCATATATTTGTTGTAAGTTCTCATATATCACTCTTTATTAAAGATAACTCATTTTTAAGATATCTTTATTAAATTGTTCTGTTATTTTTCCCAGTGTCCTGTATAGATTCTTTGAGCCCAGTTTGTTTTGTTTTGGCCAGTGCTGTGTTTGTTGTTCGTAGGCCGGAACACACGCAATTTCCATTTGGCCATCGCAGTGGCTCTGTGTGTGAGATTTCTAATTTATATGGCAACATGTTCTCCGCACTCAGGACTACTCAGCCTTGGTGCACTTCTTGGCCTGTCCTGTCCTGTGTCCTGCCTTTTTTCGATTCCAGCTACGCAAATTCGTTGTCGTCTCCTGTTTTCTTGCTGCTGTTGCACTGTCGCTTCACACGATTGTCAACCCCATGGAGTTGGAAAATCGAAAAATGCCCACAGTAGGCTACTGGCATTTAAATGCGAACTTTGCACGCGATCTGCAAGCGGAATATGGGACCCTGCCTCATTTAAATCAAATTATTGACATTTGCTTAAAGAACGGCCGGGTGACTCGCATACCAATGATTTAAATTTGGCCAGCACTTAAAGGACTCGCCTCGACTCGACTCGACTCGAGCCGAGTCAGCACTAAAAAGGATCCGGGACTTGAGTGGGGACCCTGATAAGAGCTGAGGATTCGGTGGTGGGGTTGCCCCGGGGGCAGCAACCCTTTTGCAGAATTTGCGTTTGCCTTTGCTTCTGTCATGTTTTGTTTTTAATAGTTACTGAATCTCATTAGAATTTAGATGAGTCTTAATGAGTCATTGTTTTACACGTTAGACGAACGCAGAAGACGACGCCGGTGGCAACAGAAACAACAATACACACAGTAGCACTATAGTGCACTGCTCCCAAAACTTTTCAAACCCAGGCACGAAACATGAAAAGGTAGCGAATTTCCGCGCACAATTTTCCAACCCCAACACACAAACACCAACACAGACACAAAGACAGGGAAAGCGAGTCACAGCACAATGAAATTTTCATTTGATCTGAGCGAAGCGACGACTTGATGAGGTTGCACCACCCAACCACTCTCCCACCGTCTTCTCCCACAAGGTTGTTGGCATCAAATACACACAGTAAAAAGTGGTTAAGGATTATGAAAGCACATCGTAATTTTAATGTATTTTCAAATTTTTTAAATGGTTTTCTTTTTCGTTTACAAATATAATAAATTTTATTAATATAATAAATTATAATGTAAATATTATATTCCTAAAAACAAAGGTATGGGTTTTATTAAATATTTCTTATAAAATGATAGTGCAATTTTTTGAGACGCAAACATTCTGAAATTGCGAATTGAATCTATAATTTAAGAAGGGATTTTTTCGCTCTGTGCAACTACACAATACGAACGACTGGGACTCATTTAAGTGGCAACTTAAATGCCACGCACACTTGCGGAAATGATGCTGACTCCGAGAGCTCCGTTATCTAAGACTCGAGGGGAATGTGGAACCAAAAAAAAAAAAGGTGGCAAAGGATTGCGGCCTGGCAGCTTGCGGTAATCAGCGTTAGAAATCAGCATTATCATCGGCGGGGCGGCGTCTAATGGCGACAACGAGACACCGGGTCGTAGTTTGAGTTCCTTAAAGTGACTGCCTTTTCATTAGCGAGGCAAGTTGATTGGCTTTCGAGTTTGCTGCACAAACTCCAGCAAAGGAGCAGCTGCAGTGCAGGACGTAATCAAGATGAAATTAAAGCGCAAACTTTGCTTTAAGTCGACTGGTGCAGCGGCCAACGCTAATTAGATTTTTAAGTTCCACTTAGCAGCAGGCCAGGGTCCATTGGCTGCTTTCTTCCCTCGCATTTCATGCAAATGAATGAAATTAAAAGCACATTATACTTTATAATGCGCCCTGATTTGCCCGGAGAAAATTTAATTTAAGGATTTGCTGAGCCACCCATATATCAGGGCTTAAGAGTTCCCCAGATAACCGCAGTGCCAAATTGTGGGCATAAGTGACTCTCAAGAGCACACATAACTGTGGCCGGGCAGCCCATTGATTGGGTTTTTTGGGGCAACCATTGATCAAAGTCATAAGTCAGCGGCATACAAATCTCCATGTAAATATCCTTTCACAGTTGAGTTGTCCTTTTCGGACATCCCGGGATGGCACAGCACGTCTAAGCAACTGGATTATTAACATTTCAATATAATTTGTGGGCCTGGCTCATATTCAGGATCCCACACAGGCGGAGTCGGAGGCGGAGGCGGAGAAGGGACTGCCCAACTTTTCCTGCTGACGTCTGGGAAAATTAACGCGCCTCAGGACTTTGATCCTTTTTTATAGGATGCGTATATGTAGGGAGCCCGCTGCGTGTCGGTCTTCTGTATTTGCTTACATATTCATCAATTTTTTGGGTTAAGTTGTGGGCGGGTTCCGGTTTAGCTGGGTCCCTGGGATTGATATGGATGTGGATGCACGTTTTGCGGTTGTTGGCGTCAAATTGTTTTGCTTGTTTGGGGCTTTCCCTGTCACAGCGGGCGGTATCAGTGCGCAGTTGGTCAGCCGGTGGTTTTTCGACCGCTGGCTAAACGCTTTTAGCTTTAATGCACTGCCCACTTAGTCGGGCGATTTCATAATTGCCATTACGCATTCGCCGTGTGGTCGCTTTCAAAGTGAATTGCGAAATGAGTTCGCAGGCCGGTCAATAAAACATTAGGCTCCACATCGATGGGACATATATCTTGGGCGGGGGCGGGGTTTTGCTCCCAGGGGGCCGATCAGCCAGCCACATCCTGCCATCCTGCCATCATCCCATCCCGCCATCCCGGAATCGTGTCCTCGATGGGGTTGCGTGTAATTAAGCGCTGCAGCTTATGTAAGACAAACAGGAAATAAGGTTTAGCACAAACGCATAAATAACAACGGAAAATCAGTAAAGCAAGGCAGCAGGCAGTGGGGAACATAAATAAAGGCATACAAACAATGAAAGCGGATAACATAAAATTTACAACAACTAAAGCCAACAAAACAGGGGCAGCAAGAAAGGCAAGACAAGACGCAAAAGTAGATAGTTATGCACTTTGGAAAAACTTAAGTAAAAATGTCATGTATAATATATTTAAATTAACCAAAAAAAATTATATTTAATAAATAATTTTCTGAGATAGTACAATTTGAAAGGTTATGCTTGAGAAAGGGTATATTATAAAAATTATGAACATTATTTTAAAGTGAGAAATAAAATGAGTTGTATATAATTTTTTTTTTAAAGAAATATTATATACACCTTTAAATGTTTTATGCATATTTTGATTAATAAGAAATAAAGTTTTGGAAATAATACACATAACAATAAGAACTCGGTTAGAGTTGTGGGACAATATTACTCTGTTAGTAAGGACAAAGTTGTATATATTGTGAAAATATTTGTTTTTTTGTATAATTCAGGTGTCAGACACAAACTTTCTCATTCCGGAACGCGTTTGCGCTTAGTGTTCCACCGCCTCGCACACATGTAGGCTTGTGTACACCCTGAGTAGCTTCCGTCTTTAATCAAATGGTGCAAGGGGGCGTGGCAGGCGGCACTGCTGACACACTTAGTCCAAAGGCGACTCCTGGCCCACTCCACTCGCAGTCCCTGCTAGGCGACTCACCTGGCTCACGACGTTGTTAACGCTCTCGCACTGGAAGAATGAAGGACTGAAACAGCGGAAGGGGACAGGTGCGTCCTCGGCAAATATACAAAACACTTGTAACTGCCGAGCAGCTAGCAAGGATTTATGATTAATTTATGGGCACGTGTGTGTGTGAGACAACGACAGGGACAGGGACAGGGACAACGGCAACGACAACGGGCGACTGTAACGATGGCAAAAACTTAATTAACTCATTACATACGCACCGTTTTAATCAGCAAACGAGTCGACACGGCCAATGGAACGGCGGAAGCCGGCTGAAGAAATGAAAAGCTGCCAGCTCGAAAAACTCGACATGCTGACACCGACAGGGGGCGTGGCTGGCGAGGAGCTGCCAATCGAGAAGTGGCGCAGTGCAAATTTAAAGCGGCCTTTGACTGCAATTAGTGGCCGCCTCGTTTGTCTGTCTCGAACACACACTCACTTTCCCGCAAATGTATCCCACGGATGCCTGCGAGTATTACATACGGTGTGCAAGTTGCGTGCCTGGTTTTCCCCCGTTTTTGCCTTTTGCATTTCGCCTTTGAGCCAAGTGCCTGGCGGTGTGCAAAGGGGCGAAAGCAATAACCTGAGAACCCCAACGATTGATTTACAATATCCCCAACTACTCAACTCCTCGATCCGAGTCAAGCCGCCACGATGTACTAAGCCGTTCTCTGCTTTAACTGCCGCTGCGATTACAATGGGCTCATTAACGGTGGCGTATACGCAATTTCCAATTAAATAAAAAGCGGCCACGCACACACGACTGCATACACTGCGGTAAAAGGCGGCAGTTGCACTTAATGTGTTTACATTAATGTATAATTTTCTTAAAATACACTTCAAGAAAGTATTTAAAAAGTTTAAGTACTAGCTTAAATTGTTTGACCCTCAAATAGATTTGTTTAAAAACTTAATTTTTAAAAAGAGCATGCAATTTGAATACTTCTACTTAACTTACCTGAGAAAAATCAATTTAAAGCTTTTTTATTATAAAAAAAATATTCCAAATTTTAATTTAAATGGAAAAGGTCGATTATAACTTTATTTTAAGCCCGCAGGCTCCAAGCACTGCAAAATCATAAAACCTGTATTTATAAATCCTTTAAAAAATATAATTTTGACTTTTTTCAGCCAGATTAGATTTTGGTTTTCCAAAAACATAGTTTTTTTTTGAGCTCTTTTCACTGTTCTCAACTTAATTAAATAATTTCTCTCAGTGTCCCCTCTCGCATATTTGTACACGTGAACACGCGGAGATTTACTCGTTTGGTTTGTGTTTTTAAAAGGCCAACAGGCCGCAGTCAGAACGATTCAACTTACTCAGCCCGCTCAACAACCCCTCCATCCCTCGTCTTGCCATTTCTCCATCAGTTCCGCTGGCTCTGGGAAATTCCTTTTAATATTTATTTAACACAAAAGCTTTCCGCATTTCGCATTTTGCTTTCGCTGCGGCCACGACGACGACGTTGCTGTTAATTTTTCGCTTTGCTTTTCATTTTCGCAAAATTACCGGAAATGTTAATTTCTGCACGTGCAGCAGACAAGGCCATTGGGCGGAGGGCGGTGGGTGGGTCTGGGCCACGCCCATCGGCGTTGTCAGCCTCGAATGTTGTCGTCGTCGTCGTTGTCGTCGTCGTCAGTTGGCCCCAGCTGAATAGTGCTAATTATTTAGGGTAAGAATTTTCTGTGTGTTTGTGTGTTTGTGTGCGGGGTGGTTGGGGTGACCCCCGAAAAAAGCCCAGTTGCATTGGCCCTTAACCCATTACCACCCCACGTGCGTCGCAGTGGCTTTTCCTTTGCCTTTGCCAAGTCTTGGTTGCGGAGCTGAGACTGAGCTCAACCGAACTGAGCTGACACAGGAGCACACGAAGGACAACCACGAGAAGGACCTACATAAGCCACCAAATCCACCCCCCGAGCATTTCCCATTTCGCGACTTTTTTCTGTGCCAAAGAGACAAAGCACACATAAATAATAATAAATGATTGCAATTCGTGCGAGTGTGTCGGTGTTTGCCTAGCATGTGAGTTTTCTACACTCTAAAAATTTATTTTACTTACTAAAGATAGTCTCTTGTAAGGAAAGCCTTTGAGTATAAGATAAATAATAAAAATTTGTGGTGTAAAAAGATTTTATGAAATAAATAGCTTAATAAATTTGTTACTTTGATGCTTTTTAAATTAAATTTATATACTTGGTTAAACAAAGTTGGTAATTGGTTTATATTCTCTCCATACTTTAATGACTTAAAATACTACAATAATTTGTTTTTAATGCGATGGTATTTTAGACTCTTACGTTTTTCGAGTGTTTTAGTGGTGCTGTCTGTAGTTGGGTGGGAGGATAGCTTGGTTGGTGGGTGGTTGGGTGGCTGGGAGGCTGGGAGGCTGGTCCATCACCCACTGCACTTGTGTTTGTGCAGTCTGCATGACAGCGAGTGCCTTTGAGCTTGTGCATGTGCACACGATGTTTGGCCTGGTGATGGGGCCAGAAGATTCGAGCGTGCAAAGTTTACTTAGATGAATGGGTTAATTAGTATTAATGGGGACGTTCTGCGGGGCGGAGAGTGGGTGTGTGGGAGAGTGGGCGAGGGCTCAAAAGACACACAGTTGGCAAAGTTTTCCGCGACGTTTCTGAAAAACTAGTACAGAATCGCTTGGAGACTCGGCAAGTTTTGTCATCGCCACCCACACTCTTTGAACCCATCAATCTGAGCGCTTCCTTTGCGATTTCAATTAACTTATCTTTGCTTATGCAGCATAAAATTATATATGTGAAAAACTTCCCTCTCTTGGGGTTTTTCCCTTTTTTTCTGTATTTTTTTTTTGTAAATATGCATTAAAGTACAGCGTCAGCGCTGGCAATAAATTTGCGAAATAAAAGCGCATGACTCGGGATTCTCTTTTGATTTGCGTTTTTATCTGGCGCATATTTTGTGAGATTCACGATGCGCCAGCGGCAACCCTTTCCCAAAAGTCTCTGAAAGTCTCTGAAAATCTGTGAAAATCTGCGAAAAACCCGATACTCAACTTGGCACTCTCTCTTTCTTATTTTGCAGAACAATTTCACATCTTTGTCGGCGACTTGAGCTCAGAAATTGAAACTCAGCAATTGCGCGAAGCGTTCACACCATTCGGCGAAATCTCGTAAGTATTAAAATGCAAATTTTCCGTTTGCCAGTTAACTTGGAATTTCCATTCACCCATTCTCCCCGTTCTGCAGCTGTTATTTCGTTTTGTTCCCCCTTTTTTTTTTGTCCCAATTTTCCTGTCACACATTCTCTGATTATTGGCAGGCGCGTGTGAAGAAGGCCCGCTGTTCCATGGCTCCATAAAAAATTCATAACCGAGCGGCAAAAAAAAAAATAAAAAATTATTTTATGCAAATGCCACTTTGGCCGAACTCTTTTCGCTGTCTGTAAGCGGGAGGCAAAAAGTCGGGCCATTCAAATATTTAAGTTGCTATTTTTCGGCATGAAAAGGCAAAGTCACTAGCCCGCCCACCGCCTCTCCCGTGGCAACGACAGCATCAAAAACTTGGCTTAATTAACTTCTGTTTAATCGCAAAGTTTTGAGTCAAAATGTTAGTCCGTCTCCTGGGAGGACCCCCTTCTCCTCCTCGTCCTGATCCCTCGCCCACAAAAAGAGGCCCTGCGGCGGCTTATCAAAAATTACGCCAAAGTATTTGATTTTCGGATTTGCCGCTTGTTTGAATCGCGAAGCGGGGGACCAAGATTCAGATTCAGTCAGCCGGTCTATCAGCCAATCTGTTCTGCTCATCCCCCTGCCCATGGCCAATTTAAATTTTAATAATTTCAAAATCATTCTAATGACTTTGGCCCTGATTAGCTTAAAGGGTTCTCTGATTCGCTAATGAGCTGGTCATGTCTTGGATCAAATATGGCAGGAAATAGCGCCTGTTGGGTACTTGTGTATCTAACATAGAAAGAAAATTATCAGTGTAATGACCCTAAATCCAAATAAAGCCTACAAAATTTTAATGTTCAAAGAAGAGCTAAATATGTAGTTAAAACTAAAAAGAACTTGGTCTCAACTCAGTTATTTATTAACCTCTTTTGCATAGGAGAACCTATCGATATACCTATCACTTTTACTAATGAGATTTAAGTTCTTTTTTTCTGTGACAGTATTGAGTTTTTTATTGCGCTCTTTAGGCTTATTGTAGTCTTAGCTTTTTTTAAATACAAAGCTTAAAAAAGGTAATAGGTACATTTTTTATTTATACAGTGAGCCAGAGTCAAGAGAAAACAGCGATGGCTTTACAATCAGTGCCTGTTGACAACCGTATCGATGGTTTCGCATTTCAGGCCTGTTGAGCAATCGATTGGCACCTGTGTGATATGATAGCTATCACTGACATCATTATCGCCCATACTTCCCCCAAACTCAGCCCCCGCCGTCAGCTGATTATCTGGCCTAGGGAGGGAATGGGACCGGCTTAAAGAAGTTTATTTCTTTGGCTTTTCTTTGGGGCCCGAGTCGATCTGCTGGCCGACATGTCAAAACGCTTAACGCACAAAGTCGGCAGGATTCGGTCGTGCGGCTCCCAGGGATCAAGATGTCCCCTCCCCGGCTGTCAAAACTTTTATGCGTGCCTAGCGTTGTTTGCCCTTTTTTTTGGCTTTGTTTTTTCTGGCTTTCTTGGGTTTTGGGGCATTGTTGCCTGGTTTTGGCATTATGTTTGGGCTCCGTCGCATTTTGTTTCGTTTTGTTAAATGCGCGGCGCGTGTGAATATTTAATAAGTCCTGGCAACAAACCCCAGAAGCCAAAGTCAGGGCTCCGGGTCTCTCGGCATTTTACTTATAATAATCATAAAAAAAAAAAAGTTGCTGGCCGGCCAGCGTCGCCAACTTCGCCGCCGCTGTGGTTTATGCTTCATAAATGAAAAGTAAACTGCCGGACCGGGGGTAATTGCCAAAGTTTCCTGGCAGCCCGCTTCACTTCGCTCCACTTTGCTTTAGTGCGGTGTCGAGGCCCCAATTGTCCAAATGAGAAGTCGTACAGCCGCTGGGGGAAATCAATTTGAGCCCCCGAGTCGGAAGTCGGCCAATTGGCACAAGTGCCGGGTCACTAAAGTAAGTGACCAAAGGGAGCAGGTCCTCGCAGGACGGTTACAGTAATGAGCGCACTTCGATTTGGGGCTAAACTAAATCACGGGTCGGAAAAGGGAAATTCATCAAAAGTTTGTCGTTATCTTAAAGCCCAGAGATCAGACCGCATTGGCTTCTTGACAGCTCCAGCTCCAGCTTCCATCCACATCCCACATCCTTCCCCAAACTGCAAGATAAATAAAAACTTTTCAGCATGAGGTCAGATTTCTAATTTCCGAATTACAAGGGGCCACGCCCACCAGGGCAAACACAGACTGAATATATTTGTATTTTGTACTCGAACGGAAATATTTGAACACGTCGGCCAGACCGGAGACCTCGAGAGATGTCTTTATTAGGAATTTGCATAAATTTTAAAGTTTGTCAGGACTTCCGTTCCGTTCGGAGGCGGCAGGGCTTTAGATATATTTAAGACTTAGGAAACTCGATTGCAGGACTTTAATGTTTACATTTGGCGCTCTTCTCTTTTTTTCCAGCGACTGTCGCGTGGTGCGCGATCCACAAACCTTGAAGTCTAAGGGCTATGGCTTTGTGTCCTTCATCAAGAAATCGGTAAGAACCGCCAGCGGCATTTGCATATTTAAGTGCATATTTATGCAGTCGTGCGCAGGCTCTTTATTTTGAATTCGGGTGTGCACGGAGAAAAAATAGTCATAACAATAGCCTGAAAGTGTTTTTGCTTTCTTTGTAATTTTCTTTATACTCTCTGAACCTTAATTTAAATTATATTAAAACTTAGTATGTTTATAAATATATATAATTGTGTCAGTTGCTAATGCTCAATTAAAAAGAAAACATATTTATTTTAGCTAAACAACTATTTTCAAGAACAAGCTTAATTGTTATTTTATCATTTAGAAGATTATTACCTTAAAGCTCTGGAAACAAACTTTTAAATATCTAAGTATTTTACTTAAAAATGGATCTTAAGATCTTTAATTATTAAAGTGATATTACTTAAATTGTGTGCTTCAAATCATTTCTTAAAGTCCGGAAAATTATTGTAAAGTAGCATTTAGAAATACATAATTCAAATAAGAATTTTTTGAATAAGAATCTATTTCCGAACCAAGATGACATAAAATGGTATGGAAAGTAACTGTTGTGTTTCGATATTTATGAATGAAAATGCAATGAATTTAAAAATATGCAATTTTTTTCTGCTTGTGCTCCTTCCTGCGATTCCGATTCTGCTCCTGACCGTGTCTCTGTCTTCATTATCGCCCCGCAGGAAGCCGAGAGCGCCATTACGGCCATGAATGGCCAGTGGCTTGGCTCCCGTTCAATTCGCACGAATTGGGCCACACGGAAACCGCCGGCGAGTAAAGGTAAGGAAATCATGAGTGTCACCCCAGTCGGCAGGCCGACGAAGTTTCCGGTGTGCGTACACTCCGGACTTTTGACTGTGGACTGCGGAATACGGACGGAGGACCGAGGACCGAGGGCTTGAGACCCGGACTCGAACCCGAACCCAGACCCAGACGCGTCGTCCTTATTACAGGAAATTATGGCAATGAATGCCAAAGGTAGCCTGACACAGGCACAATGCCAGGGGAGAGTGGCGGGGGATCCGGGAAAACCGCTTGCTATTTATATACGACGCACAAATTTTCTGGCAGATTATGTTTTCTTAATATTTGTCCTTTCTTAACCGCACGCGCTTAATTTCCGTAATGGCCTGTACCCAATTTGGTTTAAACTTTTTCAATTAGTCGACCCAGAAATATACAAAAAAGCGTCTGGAGGCATTCAATTAGGGCCGGGAAATCAATTTTCATTTAGGCCCAATGACACGCCCCCCAATTTATGGCCACGGCTCGTTGTCAACCCCACAGACAACAGACAGCCGTAGCCGTAACTATATACTTAGTCCGGGGCGTAATCATTATTAACAGCGGACAAACATGCGCGGGGCTTCCCTCGTTTGTCTTTCATAAATCAAAACTTAACGCATATTTGCATGTTTTAACATAATTTTTATTTGTTAGACCCACACACACACACAATCGACAGACTCACAAAGCGAATCAGATAAATAAATTTTGCCAACACGAAACTATTATCATAAAAGGCCCAAACACACACAAGACAAACAGGGTTATACAACAAACATTTGAAGAAACTAGTTGGAGTCAAGGTGGAATTTATCGTGCAGAGGCCCAAAAATTGTTGAAGGGTTTTGGAGAAAGTGGAGAGAGGGGAGAGGGCAGAGAGGGGAGGGGGAAGGACTTTCCCGAATATAATATTTTCCCTTTGCATTTATATTGTTGTCATAAAAAACGCCTATGAAAGCTTAAGCGTATTTTTATTGGTCTCATTTTTTATTTGACTGTGTCACGGTTTTGTCTGCTCCTCCATTCTGTACTCTATGGTTGGGTAAAATTACTGAGACTGAGCGGTAGTTGGGTGTGTCCTGTAATACAAGTTATTATTAGCAATTTGACAGCGGAATAATTTTGATTTTTTGATCGCCTCGAGGGCTGAGTCGGCACAAATATCAAAGGGAAAGGGAAGGGGGAAAGTGGAAAGGGCTAAGGGCTTCCCCCCGGGCTGAAGGGTTTTATGCCCCGCTCACATATGCAAGGGTTGGAAAATGGAAAATGGGTATAGCTTTTATATAGCCCGCCTAGCGACTGCTGGCGAACTTTACGATTTGTAGCACTCAACTCATTTCGCATTTGGCATTCGCATTACTTCATGTTTTACGCAGCCACTTTGCTCGATGCTCGATTCTCGTCCTCGTTCTTTTGGCAATCCCTCTGAGTTGGCCCGGCATTTTTATGTTTTAAGCAGGCTGCACATTTAACGTCCTTTCCGCGTTTAGTGGGCCACTCATGTGTATGTGTCTGCCCCATTGTTGCTAAAGATTTACGATCCGGCGCAATTGCGCATTTTACAGTTGTGACAATTTTGGCGACGCTCTGCAATTTCGTGCCCGGCTAAGAGTTTTCCCCCTTCTGCGGGGCTTATAACAAGCGCAGCCCCTTTTTTATGGTCCCCCGAAAGGGAAAGTTCTTACAAAGTTTTTACCTTTGTCAACCAGCCAGGACTCTATGCCATTGCATGCCCATAAATAAGCCCCGAAATACCTGCAAGCTCATTATGGTAATAACTTAATTAACCAGAAACAATATGCCGACGACAAAGCCGCACAATGAAGACGACGATGTTTGTATGACAAATTTCTTTGCCCAAACTATTTGACTTTTGACCCGGCTGTGTGGGTGGCTCATTGGGCTGGCCAACTCGCAGGAAAATATTTGCGCAAGTTGGAGCTACGTGAACTCGTTACCTGGCAGTTGCCAGTTGACGCAATAAATCAACATTTTATGCAGAGTTGCACACAATTAGGCAAAAGTTTAAATGCCTCAATGCGTTCAAGTTGGAGAAACGAGAACTGAATGTGGATATTGTTAAAGAAAATATGGTGGAGCTAAAATAAACTTAAAGACTTCGAGGAAATATGGTTTACTATTTAAATGGGACTTGGCTGAATAAATGATTTATTATATAGAAGTCGACCTAAATACATTTAATTGTTGCTTTATTACTTTTAAATGCAATTGCATGTGTTACTTAACCTCTCTCAAACACTGAACCAAAAATATCAATAGATTTTGTTCTAATAAATTTCCGAACATAAAACAAATAAATTTTGATTTGTTTAAGCATTAGTTACAATTGATTTAACTTAACATACATTTTGTTATATTTAAAATAAACAACAACTGCATGTCTTACTAAAACATTAAACCGAAAATATCAATACATTTTATTTTAACAAAAATTTGAGTTTTGTTTTTTTGTATCGATTTTTAAGCTCAAAATAAATAAACTTTTATATGTTAAAGCAATTACAATTAAATCAATTGAACATGCATTTCTTTGTTCTTAAATTTAGCCAGCAAATACAAAAATATAAAACAGGGTGTTAAACATACACACAAACCAGGAAACTAAACAAAAAACTTTAAAATCGATTATGGAATTTTTTGTGACAATGAGCGAGCATTCGAATCAGCAGGTGGCCACGCCCATGCGAGAGTCCCGCCCCTTTACACCCTCAAAAGCCACGCCCCCACGTATTTCTATGCATATTAATTACTTTTGAGCTTCCTCAAGACCTGGCCACGTTCTCAAGGCTCCTGCTGTTTTTGCCGCGTGTAAAAATGTGAATTATTTATGTTAATGATTTGGTGATTATTTCATGATTTAGTTTTACATGCCTGTAATTGCTCATTAAAATTTCAAATCGCGGGTGAAAATGGGAGCACCTGCCGACGTGTCGGTGGCACTCGCTGTTTGAACCCATAATGGCCCTCGGGCTGACCAGACTCCAATTACTTGTGTCTGCCCCCGCCCACGGGAATGAAATGGGAAATGGAAAATGGGAAATTGGAAATGGGAATGCACATGGTTGGTCGTAGACAAAAATGTGCGATAATTATGGCCACGCTGGGCGGAAAGTGCTTTAATTTGCTGCGGACATGAAACTTGGCCAAGTTAACCCCAAGGCTTGGCTGCAATATGCGAGGCTCGTTGGCTACGTTTTCAAAATTTAATTGCACGTATTTAAAAGCGTAAAAAAGAAATTAGAGAAAACAAAAAGTGGAAATAATATGGGTGGAAATAAAAACACACATGCAAAAACAAGCCAAAGTGCAAATTAGAGAAACATGGCGCTGCAAAGTATGCAATGTTTCTTTAGTAAAGTACAAAAATTGTGTGCACTTAGAAAAAATTTTTAATAAAAAAAAATCCTAATTTTTCATGTTAAAAAAATAAACATTAGGATGAAAATGTGTTTAAAAAGAAAATATTTTCTTTTAAATATATAAAACTAAAATTTTTTAAATACTTCAATTTTAATATTTAAATTTTAGTATCGAAGTAAAATGAAATAGTCTTGTTTTAGTCTTAACCAAAAAAAATTGGAGTCGCTCATAGATTAACTCTACAAACAAGAGAAAATTATATAAGTAAGTCATTAGGAAATTGTCTTCCTTGAAGTCATAAATCTTAGTTACAGAAAAATGTAAGATCGAGCTGCTTTTAGAGAAATTATTATGCAAATTACTTAATTTTCTGCCTTATTTTTGTTCCGAGTGTTGCAGGTCCTTATTTGCGCGTGTGTGCGTGGCCAAAGCGCATACATTTGTGGCAAAAGCTTTCAAAAGTATTTGCGAGCTTGTTAGTTTTCCGTGTTTTTCGGCTGCACCCTCGCCACGGAGCTTTGATTGTTGTGGCGTGTGTGTGAGTGGCAGTGTAGCAATCCTGTTGCATGTCATTGAGCCATATTTTTGTGTGTTCTTTGGCATGTTCGCTGCGCAGTCGAAGGCAAAACAGAAGGCAGCCACACACACACACACATTAGCAAACCTAGACATCCTGCAACGTCCTTTTAATGGGCGGAACGGCAGGAGTTGGCTGCCATTATCAGGCCTAAGCCTGGACCCTCAGAGTCCTCGGGCACAAGGACATCGATCTTTGCAACTGTCATTAGGGCCATAATCCCGAGCGTTCTAACAATGCGTGGTAATCCAGCCGAAAGCTAAACAAAGACATAAACACGCGAGGCTGACATTATTTTTAAAAGTGCAAATTTAGTTTTAACCTTAAAGGAAGTAATTAGTGTAGCTTTTGCATACAAATACGTGCATACATGGCGTATGCGGAATCAGGACAATCAGGGCAACGACAACGACAACGACAACGACAATGTGGCACTATTACTATATATACATTTACATACACTGTAGTGGGGCCTACAGTGAGTGCAAAAAGCACGGCGACAATAAAACGGCATACGAAAATTGTATATCCTCAAAATACGTATAATAAAAAATGCAATAACAGCCGCAACCATTTTAAATATGCAACGGCAACAACAAGAAAGCAGCGGTAAATGCTGCTCCCACCCACTTTTTCAACCCACCCAACCCACACACACACACACTCAACCGTGCACATATAGGAACCGCACACACACAAGCATATTGACTAAGTGCATGCGGTTATTTTAATTACCAAAACGTTGCCGAGGCTGCTCTCGCTGCGTTGTTGCTGCCGTTGTTGCGGGTAAATCCGTTAATTAATTTGCATATTAATCATGCAGCCGGCGAATAAAAACGGGGCCAGAAACGACCAGAAAAACTGCCACCCATAAATTGTCGTTCGAGGCGGCAACATTAAAACGAGATCCATCACACACTGGGTAACACAGCTCTCCCATTTACCATTTATCCCCCACAGAGAACATCAAGCCGTTGACCTTCGACGAGGTCTACAATCAGAGCAGTCCCTCCAATTGCACCGTTTACGTGGGCGGCGTCAACAGCGCCCTCACCGCCCTCAGCGAGGAGGTCCTCCAGAAGACCTTCGCCCCCTACGGCGCGATACAGGAGATCCGCGTCTTCAAGGACAAGGGATACGCCTTCGTGCGGTAAGCAAGGAGTTACCTTTCATGAGCCTCTATTTCCTCTATTTTAACCATTTTATTTAAAAGAAAAAATAAATTAGCTTTTTTGATAAATCTAAAGATTTTAAGGAATAAAATTAAAAATATTAAGTAATAAATTATTAAGTTTTTAAAATAAACAATAAGTGTTGACACCTTGCAATCAAAAATTCCCTATTTTCATAGAACAACATTAAAAAAAAATACAAGTAAGGTTGCTTCTTTAAATTTTAATAAATTACTACTTCAACCAAATTGAACTAAACAAAAGCCTTTAAGATTTATATACAATCAAGATTTTAATAATTCAAACAACAAATACATGTTTCGTTGTACACTTGTTTTGAATACAAAAATGTCAATTTTAATTCCCCATTTTCCCCACAGCTTCTCCACCAAGGAGGCGGCCACCCACGCCATTGTGGGTGTGCACAACACGGAGATCAACGCCCAGCCCGTGAAGTGCTCGTGGGGCAAGGAGAGCGGCGACCCCAACAACGCGCAGACCATCGCTACCCAGGCGCTGAACAGTGCCGCCGCAGCCGCCGCCGGATTCCCGTACGGAGTGGGCGCCGCTGCCGCCGCCGCCGCCTACGGACAGCAGCTGGCCGCCACGGGCTGCTGGTACTCGCCCACGCCCACCTATCCGGCCAACTCGGCCACGGCGGCCGCTGTCACTCCGGCGGCAGCCAGTGCAGCCGCCGTGCAGAACCAGTTCCTGCAGGGCATCCAGGGCTATCACTTCGGCCAGTACGGCGGATATCAGCAGGGATACATGGGGTGAGTAGGGGTCAGGGGTCACTGGCCAGGGCTCAGTGGTCGGGGGTCAGGCGTCAGGGTGGCATCCATTGTCATTGAATTTGCGCACGATAATTTTATTAGCTGATTCGACTTTGCTGCGAACGTCCCATGAGTATCCACAATCACGCAAATGTGCAGGCGAAAAAAAATGTCTTCGAATTTATATGAGTTTTAACTTTAGTAAATTAATTTAAAAATTTAAATATTTGTAATTTAGTTCCTTTGAAACTTTGCATACTTTATTCTGAAATTAAAAAAGAAACCTAAACCAACAGTTGTGGTTTTTGGTAAAGTTTAAGATAAGAGTTGAAGTTTTCCCGAAATATTTTTAAAACTAATTCACTAGTTTCTAATGTGTAGTTTTAAAGTTTCCATTTTCCAAAAACTTTATTTAGTAAATTAAAAAAAAACTCAATCTTCTGAGTTCCATTTCTCTCCGTTTTGGAGAAGAACCCAATGCGTTCCATCTGTGTACTCACTGCAATGATTGAACTGCCACCGGGGATCGGCGAAAGCAACAACACAAACGACACCCACAACGACAACGACAGCATGACGGATGGGTGAATTCATTTGCTAATTGCGAAAGTTTTTCATTTGCTCCGTCCTCGGTCTGCGGCCGTATGAAATACATTTCCGCGTCCGCCGGGCTGTCAACATAACGTGCTATTTGCATCGCAGTCGCGTAAATTCTGTTTTCCGCATCCCCCCTGGCTTCGACTCCCTTTGGCCCCCTCTCCAAAGCCATCCGTCGACTGCCCGTGATAATTGTGGCGCACTGTGCGCCCCGGGTACTTTCCACGGGCGGACAAGCGAATCCAGTAATACTGCTGCTTTGCACGGAAAAAAATATTTTTCTTTAATTTAAACATGAAACACACGGTAACATTTTTAATAATGGATTGGTGAAGAGGTTTATGAACTGTATAAAACCGTTTTACGGGAGTACTGATAATAAATATTGGGAATTTATAAAGTAAATGTATAAATAAATTTTTCAATAAAAAGTGTTTTAAAATTTTCCTAGTCGCCTTGTTATTAAAGAAGATTTTTTATATGACTTGAAATAATCTTAATGTGCGAAGGTATGCCACTAAATATTATCTACAACATTTTCATTAAAAATAGGTACAGAAAAAATAAAGTTTATATTTTGCTTGTGAAAAATTAAATTTTCATGTCACTTGTCAAGGTTTAAAAAGATATTTATTTTCTGTGTGACCTAATATTAAACCTAAACTTAAGGACATTTTCCTATCAACTTTTCTGTGCGTGTGTTCATGTTTGGAAACTTTCTACCCTCGTTGCAGCATGGGAGTGCAGATTCCGGCCACCTGGCAAGGCGTCACCCAGGCGCAGATCTCACCTGCCCAGCAGCTGGCAACGGGAGTGGCTGGCACCGCCATTCCGCAGGCCGCCGGCGTGGTGGCCTATCCGATTCAGCAGTTCCAAGTGAGCCCACAGGTAGGTGAAGCCCACGCAGATACAGATACAATACAGATACAGATACAGATACACGGCCACACATAGATACTCATATACGATAGACCGACACATTGAAACATTTTTCGTGCATCTCTCCCACGTTTGTTGAAAGTTTTGATTGTATTTTGGATTCCTTTATCGTCCTCTCAATTCGATTCAATTCGACTCGATGCGATTGGTTTGGTTCGTTAGTGTGGGCGATGGGTTGTTTGTTGGGCAGCCGTGTGTGCACTCTGTATGCGTACATATTTCTGGCTGCTATCAAAATATTCCATTGCCATGCGAATATTCGAATGCCTGATGCCTGTGCTTGCTAATGTTGTTTTTTTTGCATTTGAATATCGAATGTGGACAGAGACAATTGTAATCTGTCAATATGCATGCATGTTTTTGATTAAATAACATTATACTAAAAGCAGAGGGCTAAAACAATTGAACACAAAATATATTGAATATTAAAATAAACATGTGCCTGATAAATGTTAGCTAGAGCTTTTTACTTTCGCCCCTTATAAAAAATGTAATATTTTTATGCATGCATTGCTTAATAATCTCTCCATAAATTCCGCGTGTGCTTTATCCTTTAAGTGGTCGATGTGTAAAATATTTGCCAGTTTGTTTGCTCGTTTTATTTGTTTATCTCGTGCGCTCATATATTTCAAACCTCTCCGGTTTGTTAAACAAAAAACATCGAATTTATTAAATGCAAATATGTGTGCTGTAAAACGCAAAGCAAACCACTCTTTCTGCATTACAATTACTTTTATTCCGTCTACTACTTTTTTCCAATTCTTACTAACACCCATATTATTTTTTAAGGTTTATCCTTTACTCTTGCAGGCACAGTAAACGCAAAAAGCCAAATACCGAAAATCCAAACCCAAAATTTTTAAGTACAGCTGCAATTTTCTGAACAGAAACAAAACCAAACTGAGCTGTAAATAAAATGCGAAGCGCAGAACACACAAATTGCAAACAAATTGATGGCAACTCGAAGTTTGGCGATTTTAGAGAGCTGCACCCCAGAAACAAAAGCGCGAATGTAAAATCCAAAGTCCCACACCCACATAAATATATATATCAACATATATATAACTAGAGCAAAAATATTTGTCAACGCCCGTTGAATATGCATCGGGGGAAGCAAACCATTATAATGTATATGCAAAAAGCAAAGAAAGCGAAAGTATTTTTAACCCTAGTTGCTTACACCACCACACACACACGCACACACAACACACACCTCACACACATAACACATTTTAATGCTTTATGTAAATGTGTTGGAGCACGGCGCGTATAAAAATAATAATAACAATAATTAATTAAAGGAGGCGGCAGCACATATTACATGCCAAAATGGCGGGCGTAAATAAAGAAGGGGGAATAAAATTTGGACGAAGGAAAAAACATAAATCGAGTGGGTTGTAGCAGCCTAAATCAAACAAAGTCGAGGCATTAAATTAAAATAAACATAATTAAAAATGCGTTACAATTAATTACGCGTACACACACAGGCACACACGTATAGAAGTAAATATTTGTGTGTGTGCAAACAGCCCTTTGCCACTTTCATCCTTCGCACAGCAGGACCCGCATCACTTTGTGTTGCCTACTTTTGAGAGCAGTTTGGTTCTAGCTCAGCACACACACTCGTACACTACTTTCATTTGGGTGCGTGAAAGTATTATTTTGAAGTCTTACTTTCACATACCTTACTGTTATAAATAATTGTTTGGTATGTCAGAGTTAAACGCCATAAACGAAAAAATAAAAACACTTTCGCTCACCCACACACACACCTAGCACTAGTGCCTATAACTATGATAGATGATAGTGCTTAGAAAACAACTGCCAGTAATCGGGCCAAGTGCAGTTGATTGGCCAACTAGCTCGTCATGTCCTGCTATCATTTCCTATAGAATGCAACTGAAAGTTCACGCACTCACACCGATTTGTGATCGATCAGCAATCGAAAGACAGGTTCCTACACACGCACACTCACACGGTCTCACCAGCACTCGCAGTTCGAAGTATCTGAATATACATATAGTAATCGTATGACAGTCCAGGAAAATCCAGCCAGTCCTTAATTTGCTTGAAATCCGAGTCTAATTTCATTACGACCTTAGTTTTTCGCTTTCCTTTCAACAAGCTTCACGAGAGCCATGTACAAAGCAGCCGCAAAATGTTTCAACTCCCTCCAACAACTTACTCTTAAACACGCCAGTATTAACCCATGTTTGTACATGATACGTTTATGGTTTTATTTCAGTTGCCAGAAGAGGAATGGTTAGCTGCAAATTTATTGTGTTAGTTCTCTGTTGCTTAGGCCAAACGAAAACGATAAGGAAATGCAGCCCCAACCTAACCAAACCGAAACCGAACCGATAACCAAACAGAATATCCAAGTAGCTAAAAATACATATATGGTATGAGTACGAGTAATACAGAGAGAGAGCAGAACTCCCCTACACAAGTAAAATATATTGAAAACAATCAAAGTATGCCATCGAATGATATTAATTGATATTAGCTAATCGAGCATAGCCGTAATAAAGTAGATATTATCGCCTAATCATATAAGCCAATAAACACACTTGCAGCCCAACCAAAGACAGTGAGCGGGAGGGGAGAGCCGTCACACACAGGACACGACACCCAAAGGCAGGCATTAATCAACTTATAGACCACACACACTCACAGGAAGCGATAGGGATCGGGATTGAGATCGAGAATTACAGATGCTAGTACATGAATGTGAAACATAAAAATAGGCATATGGGAAATACAACTAAAAGTGTAGAGTATATAAATGTAAAGTGGTAAAGCCTAGACATAGAGTTGGTTTATAAGTACATAGAGTATACAGCATATGCATTAAACAAACATGCTTATATAACAACATATATACAAGCCGTATTGATAGCAAACACCCACTCACACACAGACACACACGGTGTTTACATATAGAGAAGAAAAACTAAATGCGAACAACATATGGTAAATGATATTTATTGTACATTGCGTTGTTTGCGTTGGATGATAAATCACAAATAGATGTTCAAAATGAAAACCAATTAAAACGATGACAACAACAAGCAGAAGTCCCAAGTAATAGAAATAGCAAAACGCATACGTAACGCAATCGCAATCGCACTCGCATATATTCGTACGTATCGGACAATTAAGCTGCAAAGGACGAAAGGACGAGGCTTGATTTGCATTTGACACGCCCCAATCCCCAGCGACTGGCAGCGTGGAATTTGTTATGTCATTTTTTAGTGGAATTTTTCGCAGCAAACGGAGCAGAGCATTTAGTTACTCGGGTGTGGCCCTGGCACCAGTAAATGTCTATCGATAATACCCACACTGAAACACATATATACCTATATGTTCGTAGGATGCGCTCACTCAGTACGATGGGAAGCGTCACGGGATTTTAGCCAAGGATCAGAGGATCAGCAGGACACGTAGTTCTTAGAGGCAGTCGTACTGTATATTTAAATGTTTTTAGCACTAGAGTTTAGAGGAACTACGAGACGCATAGATGTATGTAGATGTGATTTTAACGAGGGCGGGATTGGGCCGGAAGCTGACAAATGCATTTTGTGTTGTTATATTATTTTTTAGAAATTTTGTTGAACCAAAACAAAGCGAGAACTAAAATTTGAAATGTTGTTGACCAAACGAGAAAAATAAATAATCATAAAAATCAGTTTTGCAAAAAAAATAAAAATTTGGCTAGAAAAGAAAGAAAAAAATGAACATTTATAAGTGAAAAAGTTTATAGTTAAGACAGAAAAAAAACAAAAAAATATTATCGGTTTGTTTGTTAATGTTTGCGCTACATATCAGTAAAGAGTTAAAATGGGTAGATGGCACGTAGAAATAGTGAAGAGTTGGAAACTAAATAAGAATTAATTGCGGAAGAAAGCGAAGAAAGCAGAAAAGAAGCTGACGAAGACGACGAACTTAATAATAAACAAATATAAAAAATATATGAATAACAGCTGTAACTATATGTATTTATGTTGTGTAACTATAAAACGTGCTAAGTCATTTATATACGTCTATATATATATATATATATGAACATATACAAAGTATTTATACACACGGAAGTCCACGTCACATATACAGCAGAGAAGGACTAAACCGGTAGAAGGATTCACCCCAAAGGAAACACTACAAGGACTCTTGTGTAGCTGCACTATGTTGCCGGATGATTACTGTTATTCATCGACTCAGGTTCTGTTTCGATCATAGCCCATTTCCACCACTAGTCCACTAGTCGAGCATAATTCAATTCCGAGTCCTTCGCTTTGAGTTACTAATTCGGTTAGGGTTCAAAGCCAACTACACACTGAAACAATTGCAGTTATTAACCATAAACTACAATTACCAATTAGTCAATTCGAAGTGTAATTAACTGAAGTGCTGAAACTGGAGCAGTTAGCAAAATTTACCACACGCAACGCGAAAAACAGGCGCTGCACGTGGAGGCACATAGCATAAATTGAACCTAAACTAAACGAGGGGAAAACAAATTTTAACGAGATCCAGTTGCAGCAAGGCGAAACCGAAAATCAATCAAATAAAAGTATTATCTAAGCTACAAACAATTATATATATTTACATGCAGGCAGACCCTTCAAGGCGATTGGCACTGCATACTATTTATCCGAGTTCTGAGTGTGTTTCCGTAAGTTTAATTACACACCAGCTAATGATAAGGGAAAATCATATAATTTACAGAGCAGAAGCAGAAGCAGAGCAGAAATATTATATTTAACGTACTTGCCACAAGAACCGTTGGAACCAATTCAAATTCAGTATAATCCAAATCCAAACCGACAACCCAGGATATTTTTGCGCAATAAACCGGACGGATGGGAGGGCATGTTATGCAATTAAAATTACACTAAGATTGTAAACAAATCAAATGCAAATGTAGAAAAATCAAACGATGAGCAAACAACCAAAAGCTGCTAACAAAACAAACATCAAAGGAAAAACAAAAGCTAAAACCAGAAAAGTTTTGAAAGGCATTCGACACGAGGACAGAACACACACAGATACAGATATCGATATTATACGAACAATATATATATACATATATATATATACACACATATATATATACAGACGTAAAATATGATAAGTAAATAGCAAATAACTAAAGTAAACAAAGTATAGATATCGACTGCAGTATTGCAAATATTTTGTAGAAATTTAAGCATGTTTGAGTGTGTTTTAGGACAAGGACTAGAAAACACAAGGGCAAAAGGCAAACAGGATGAAAAAATCGAAAACATTGTAGCGGAATATAAGGGCCGAGAACATACACAAACAACCAAACAACAACAGCAAGAACAAAGCCGAAAATTGGAAAACTATGCATAAGCTAAGTATTAAATATACACTAAAACAGAAACAGAAATATATATACAATTTAAATACGGCATCACAAGTCACACAGACATACACACATAAAAACGGCATTTGCATAAGAAAACACAAAACACACAAGTGAAACAACGTAACGAATATTAAAAGAGTTAATCAAATTAAGCATAACAAAATAAATTCAAAGGAAAAATATTTATAGTTGAAAAACAAACAAATAAAAACCAGGATAATTTGGTAGCGTATTTGTATACCAACGCGCCAAAGGACCCCGAATAACCAGCAGCGGAGTGCAGCGGAATATTATACAACAATGTCAGCGAAGTCGAGTGGTCACCAGATCTCGATGGAGCGGTGGTGGTGGCCACCACCAGTGGGTGAGGGTTTTAGAGCTAGATGCTGGGTTGCCACTTGCCATGTTGCATGGGGCGAAACGCATAGAGAAATTATACTTAGGTGACAGCAAACAGCAAACAAAAAAAATAACACAAAAATAACACAAAAACAAGATTGTAATAACAAACATGAGAAGAGGCAGGCAAGAAGGAAAAACAAAAACAAAGAACAACTGCAACATAGAAATGATGAAGATAAGTAAATATACCGAATAAACAACAAAAATTATATTATGTATACATAAATATATTGAAAGAAAACAAATAAAAACGAACAAAAAAATTTTGTAAAAATAAAATATCACAATTGTTTGTTTATTTCTCTGGAAAATTTCAGGTTCGAGTCGTTGGGCTGGATCATGGATTACCTTACTTTTTAGACACAATATTTTATTTGCAATATTTATTTTAAATTTTCTAAGATTTTCAAAGTGTTATCTGTTGCTGTTTTTTTGTTAAAAAAATATTTACTCCCATTTAAGTTTATAGAAGAGTATTTGTATTTAGAACCTTTTCTAAAAATACAAGTGGTTCAATTCAAGCTAA
Organism: Drosophila oshimai; assembly: GCA_018150695.1. Lineage (NCBI taxonomy): Eukaryota > Metazoa > Arthropoda > Insecta > Diptera > Drosophilidae > Drosophila > Drosophila oshimai. The sequence goes on along the minus strand of JAECWM010000323.1, from coordinate 187,499 downwards.
ATTTTCCACTGCAATACCAAGAAACCCAAGATGATTTTACATTATGTTATTTTGGTGCTTTATGCTTTCTGCATATGGCAGTTTCCCTGGCTGTTTCCTCATTTCCCTCGGGGCTCCTGGCCAGCGCTATCTGTTGTTGCTTTCCGTCTCCCTTGTTTTCTTTTTCCGAGCGCGCAGCTTTCCATTTACACAGGTGACGTGAAGAAGACGTTCTGCTACTTATGCGTTTGCCCCACAGGTGAGTTCGTTAAAAACATTTATGCCCCGGATGGGGCACACTCGTACCGCCAGAGATCCTTGCCACCTGCTCCGCAGTTGGGCCGCCCAGGATGGATTGGCATAACAAAGGCAAAGGACAACACGTGCAACAATAACAAATCAAAAATTTACAAAAACAGAACAACGACAAAATGCTGAAGGGGAAGTGGCAGCAACAACCGGCAGCGGAAAGAATGGGGAGAAATGCAAAGCGGAGAAAAATGTTTAAAACATATTTTTTCGCCAATTCTTTTTGTTGTTTTTTCCCGTCGCGACTGCTGGCTCTTGTTTCACATTTTTGCCGCAGGTTAAAACCAGCAGACTCACATGGATACAGGCCCCCCCATTTATATTTATTGTGTGCGTGTGAGTGAGTGTATTATCACAAAGATTTCGAGAGCACACACACTCACTCGCACACGCACACCCAAAGGACCCCATGATGGCTGCATTTTTAAGCAACATATGCGTTACTTTCACTTTCCCTCGTGTGCGTGTGAGCAAAATAATGGCGCTATGTTTGATTTGCATTGCAAATCGGAGTAATTTTGCAAAATGTCTTCCTATAAGAGAAACAATATGTTTTATTTACTTACATTTGACTTTGATTTCACTGTGTCATCCGCAACCCTCGTCTGCTTTCCCTCGCAGGCGCGCACATGTTTTCTTGGGTTTCCATTTCCCAAAAAAGAAAAGCATAAAAAGTGAAATCCAAGCCATTGCTTATTTTAACTTTGCTCAGGCCTTAGATGGGGGCGCAGGAAAAAATAGATTGTTTGACTAGGAAACGCTGTGTACATACGGATAAGTGCGTTTTGCCAGAAAAGTTTTTCCAGGGATGTATTTAGACTTGTACGAAAAATCGCAGCTGTGTTTTAGCAGGGAATTGCTTATTTAGTGACTTAAATTTAAGAATAATATTGTGTAAAGGATGGCTTTTACAGTACCAAAAAAGATTGAAGAAAAGTTATTTTTATAAAAAATTTAAATAATAAATTGACTTGATATCGATATTTTTACCAGAATTTAAACCATATATGGTTTCAGCTCAAATTTAGTAACTAGACAATTAAAATAAGTCCACTTATGATTAAGGAACACCGTGTACATGTATGACCTCGCCCTCGAGATGCCGCAGCTTGCATTTCCGCGCCTTTTGACGACATGTTTAGTTAATAATTCCCCTGGCTGAAAGCCTGTCGCCTCCACTAAGACGACACGGGAGCAAGAAGCATTTTCTGCATAACAGGATATTTGCAGAATATAAAGAATGTATCAGCAGCAGCTGCAGCCGGATGGCAGTGGAGGTGCGCAGGGGGACAACAGGACGTGCAGCTGTGCGACGGAAACCGGAAATGCGCAAAATGCAGGGCACTGAAGATTTTTACGCTCAGCACGATTCCGCACGGCATCGGGCTGTGACCGCATGCAGAGCTCACTGCCAGCTGAGTGGCTCCATCTAAGCTTCACACCGTACACATATCCCTATATCCTCCTGCCAGCAGATTAGACACTCAACAGGACGAGTTGCTGCTCCACAATGCAGCTGGCAGGCGACAATGCCACTTGACAGCAGATATGCATTTGGGTTTTGTCTCTGGGCTTCAGATGCCTTCACATATCCAGCTGCAAAAAGTGTGCCAGCCTCTAATTTGGTCACTTGCGATGGAGCACTGCATACCGCTCGCAAGAGTGACCAATACACGGATTCATTAACATACAAAGCACCCCGTAATTTATGGCCATGGTCCCCGTCTGATGGTATTTTTTGGCATATTACCGGACGTTTATGCCTGCTAACTGATACAGATGCCACCCCAAGGAGAACACTTGCCCTTCTCCTCCTCCTAGTCCTCGTCCTTGTCCTCGGACAACCACAATTCGGGACATAATGAAGCAAACAATTTTCACAGAGAGAACGGGAGCCACCCACATTGTCCTGCATCGTTACAAGTAGCCGAATATCCTCGGCTCATAACACAAAACAGAACAAATATCCTTTGCTGATAAAGCCTCATAATAAATGTCGACCTTTCGTTTTTCCATTTATATTATCAACTCAGGGGGAACACCGAAACGTGGACTTTTGGACAGCCACGAGGATAAAGGGAGGCAGCTGTAGCCTCTGTCCTGGCCGCCCCTCTGTCCGAACTGAGAAGGGGGCGTGGTCTCCTTGTGGCTGCTGCCGCCATGTTACCTGCAACATATATTAAAATTTATACCAAACAATGCGACCTGAAAAATAAACAACAAGAGCCGGTGTACGTCGGTTCAAAAACTTTTTCATACTCTACTAATGAAATGATTAACGACGAATTGACTTGAAAGGAAGCTTTATCTTATTACTAACAAAGATTAAATAAAAATATATACCTACTTTTTGGGAAATGTAAGCCTATTACAGTAGTATTTAAATCAGACTATATTTTGTCCGGCCCAAAAAAATTAAAAAATAAAAAATAGTTTACGAACATTTTAACTTACTATAATTTTAGGTTAATATTATTCAATGCAATTTTAAATCTCTCCCACTTCTAGACAAATGACAAACTTTAGTTTGTGCAATCAGCCTTTAATTGTAATAATTTAATTTCAATTTTCTTAAATAATCTGTAAGTTTAATTAGATAATTAAAAAAAGTGTAGAAAGAGCATTGGGCAAACAACATACAAACAAACAAAATAGGGCTCCTTTTTTATAGACCCAGGGAAAATCAAAGCTTCCAAGCCCAAAGGACATAGGCAGAGGAGGAAAAGGTGGCGGAATTTATGTTATTTTCCCGTTTGCAGCCGTATCAGATGAGCTAATAAAAAATATTATAATTACATATATTTGACAGCGGTGACCGCCGCACGGCGAACGGTCCGCAGCGCCTTGGGTCCTGCGCAGCTGGAGCGAAGTAAGCCATAAGGACAATTTAGACTTTGAAGTGCCATTGCCATGCGAACTTATTTTAATTAGAAGCGCGCACATAAATGCTTAACGCCCTCGCCGCAGAGCATTCCACCTGGGAGACAATGCGACCGCCACATAAAAACAGGTGCCCAGTCTTGGGGTGGCTGGGGAGGTGGGGCAGGTGAAAGGTGTGGACCGAGTGCCGTGTCGTGTAACTCACATTAACCGATGCCATGCAATGCAGCCATAATAAGAGGCGAGCACAAGTTTAATTAGTGCAGCCAGTGAGGCTAAGGGAAAGCGGAAGCCCGTGGCCACCGTTGCGTATGAGCAATGTGTGTTCGTGTGATAAAGCGGACGGGCCGCATCAAGGTCCCGTGTCTGTGGGTACTTTTATTGCTGTCATCCATCTGGGGAGTAAAACTCTTATGGCCATAAAACTCTAGAACGCACGGACCAAAAACAAAGCCAAACCCGACCGAAAGCCAAAAAAAACCAGAGCGGAGCCACCGCAAAAAAATGTCAGAGTGCTGAACTAATAATGGCACCTGTCAAAATTCGTTAGCCCCGAGCGAGAGATGGGGGAAAAGGGGCGTACAGGTAACGGGGGGCGGGAAGATTGAGAGGAAACAACTTTGGTCCGAATGACGAAACTCAAGCGACATTCATAGTGATTTGGTTTGGCAGTTTTGTGTCATTTGCTGCATCCAACGGTTGGCACACATGGCCAAAGTTACACAGAGACAACGAGTGCTAGTTGACAAACAAAGCAGATTATTAATCATGTTCTTAAATATATATTCAAGTCAAACACAATTTATTTAACAAGCTTAATTAAGTTTGATGGTTACCGTTTGATTCAAATTTTTATTTTTCTTCGTCGACAAACAGTTAAACATCATAAATTGTTTTACAATTTGGTTGAAATAAATTTCAAGAGTGATAACAAATAACTCATGTTGGAAGTCCAATAGATACTTGTTTTTTTTTTATACGAGTTCTATTATCGTTTTACGAATTTTTCTCCCAGTGTAAAATCCCAACTCCTGACCTGGTGATGATGCCGACGCAAGGGGCCTCAAGTCGCTCACTCGGATAGCTTCTGCTGATATGGCTCGAAGGACGCAGATGAATGGTGAAAAAAACGGGGATCATATAGCAGCAGCAGCAGCGGCGAAGACAATGAAATTTATCACCCAACCGCAAAGCCACAAAACTACAGATACAACAACAAGAACGTGACGTCTAATAAAGGCCAAGTGATGGGCTGGGCGCCATTGAGGTAACACCATTGTGCACCTATGAATGTGATGTCTTAGACTGCGCTTTAGTTATGCATTTTATGAGGGACCTTGCAGCACTTTGATGGCCCTCGGTGGCCGTGTTCTCTGTCCCCTTTCACTGGATTATGGCCGTAATGCGTGGCATAAAAACCAGGCCCGGACACACTGGCACACCGTATATCCGTAATGATGATGATCGTCGGGCTTTTTAGGTTTCTCGAAAAACTTTAATCGCTGTTCAAAACCCTGTTCCCAGAACCCAAACCATCGGTTGACGTTGATGTCGTGGGGGAGATGTCGCTGTTGTCCGACAAAGCCGCAAACACTTCATGAAACTCAACAACATGCAGCTGGAACAGGAGCTGCAGGAGGAGCTTCTGGAGCTGGACACGACATGTGTGGCATGTGCCACACGCATGCGTTGCATGCCAATGCTGGCTGCCATATAAACAGAATAAGAAACTGCATAGAATTTGCAATGGCAATGAGAAAAGTGGAGCAGGACAGTAGGGGAGTCATTGCACCGAAAAAAAACAAGTTGTTTTCTAAATGCCTAGCATAATCAGAGTATTTCAGTACCATAAAATTCTTATTAAATTTTGTATATCAAAAAATCTAGTTTAAATAATCGAAACGTCTGTAAATCTGATTTTATGTATTGTTGCTTTTTGAAAGGAGTTATTGTAATAAAAATAGTATAGACATTACTCCGAATTATTTCGTAATCCAAAGACCAAAGCCCTCTGTATTTTTCCCTCTGTGTGGGAAAGCCAAGCGGCAGCTGGCCAAAGTCGAAGGAAGTTGGTTGGCTGCCATGTCAACGGCTAAATGACACTGGCACTGGGAATGGGAATGGAAATGGAACTGGGGACAGTGGCCCTGTGTGTGCTGGTGTGCTGGTGTGCGAGTGTGCTGTGCGGTTGTGTGCCACTTCCGGTGACAATGTGCAACCGTGGCAAAAGGAATGAATACGACGACGTGCAAGTGAACGAGCCGGATGAATGGTCAGTGGCAATGCACAAAGGCCGGCGACTCGATTTGGGATTGCAACAGGAATAGGAATACGAATGCGAACAGGGATAGGGATATGACCAGGAAAAGGAACATTAATGGGCCTGGGACTTGGACTCGGACTCGGATTCGGATTCGGAATTGGACTGTTTGCCGACACAACCAAAACACTTGCCATGCGGCCAATACTTGAATTGTGCATTTTCCCTAGCATCTTCCTTGGGCCAAATTCATATCTGTGGCTGCATTATGATTTATGACAAAGGGACATGTGTAATTTAAAGCTCGTAAATCGGCAGATGCACTGTACGAAAACCTGGCATTCATTGTCAAAATATTCACTTAAAAGCAGATGACTTGTAGGACATTTTTAAAATTAACATGATTAAACATTTTTGTGAAACGAAAATGTTCTTAAAATTTGAGTTACCTAATTATTTAAGTTACCTACTTTAATAAAAATTTGTTAAAATAATTACACAACTACCCTGTTATTAAGCCTACGACAGACACTTCTCTCTTTATGTTTGGATTGTTTCTGTATCTTCTCTGGGCCTGGACTTGAGTTTAGTGCCTCTAACTGCAACGATAAATTCAATTAATTGCATTTTATTTCGATTATCCTTGGTCGCAGACCGCTCCGCCACATAAATGTCAATTGCGGTCATTGAATACTTGAGTGGTGGTCGCTGGATTGCGGCCTTTATCAGCGTTTCCCTCATCTAATGTCTAATTTTTGCCCATTAATGCCATTCAACATTTTTATGCATTGTCATAAAACTCATTTTACGAGACTCACGCATGCCATGTGTATTCAGTATACAGACTCCCCCCGATGTTTGTTTTCGTCTAATTAGATTAGTTAGTGGCGCATTCTTCTGCCAAGTCAAAGAATCGGTCGGTCATACAGGAATGATTCAGTTATTTTCCCTCCGGAGATTGACTTTGCCTCGAATGATAGGAGCCAATGGGCTTTGTTTACCGAGCATTCTTCGTTTAATTGGTGCATTTTTCGTGATGCAATTTGACCGGCTTCTTTCGATAAATTCTCGGTGCATTGTTAATTAATTAAATGGCAACAGCAGAGCCTGATGTTTGTGCTCGTTAAAAACGATGCAGGCAGAGTGATATCATTGTAGGCCAGCCAAGTCCAGGGGCTGCTGTAAAAAGGAGCCAGCTCTTATCTGCAAGCTGGAATCACCCCACATTCGTTCAGTCGTAAATCCATGCCTATGCATCTGACATCGAGCCTGGGATTTTTGCATCTGCAGCTGCAGCAACCGAGGTATTTCCTCACTCGAACTTCGTTCTGTTCGAAAGGCAGTGGCACACTGGAGCGAAATGTGCCTAAATGGTACGTTATCAGTGCGTATACTTGATTTTTATACGCACACTTAAGCAAATAACTGCAGGCGTTATTTCAAAATTCGAAAATTAAAAGCAAACAACAGAGTGAGAGAGCAAGCCATGGCAGATGGCCATAAGAAAAGAACACACACAGAGATGAAAGCCGGAGAAAAGGAAGAAAGTATTTTGTGGAGTGATGCGAAATGTTTTCCTTTCAAATTTACCTTCAATTTATGCATTTATGAATATGTAAGCACATTCAGGAGAACGTTATGTATGAGTGTGTGTTTGTGTAAGTGCAGTCGAGTGGCACACGCACACGCACACCCACACACTGATTAATAAAACGCATTTGGCTAAGAAGTTTTGTGCTCTGCCGAAATGCATTCCCATTGCTCAGCCCCAAGACATTTCGTCATGCGAAAGGAAGCCACATAAAATATTTATGGATTAATGTTTTATTTAGCCCGTAGAGAAAGCTAAGCTGGAAAAAATGATAATACAAAGCACAACTAAAATTGTCTGGCCATGTGCGAAATTACGTATTTCGAAATGCAAGCGAAAATTTCCATTTTGACCCCAGGAGTTGGGCCGTGTGGGTGGTGGGTGGTGGGTGATGTGGGGTGGTGTATTGTGGCCAAGGATTTAATTTGGGCTTTTTTCGTAAACAGATTGTTGACTTGTTTACCATGTATTTACATGCGGATAACTATGCGGATGCGGATTTGGCATGCAAGTGAACTTTGGCCAGTCGAAAACAATTTCAAATCAAAGTTAATCAATTACGAGACCAGTCACAGAGTGTCATGAATTTAACATGACAGCAACGTCGCATTGCCAGCACGAAACACGCTCGTCTCTCCGGCTGTCTACCTCCCCACGAAAAAAGCCAAAACCATCAAAAAAAGACACTAAGCCACGCCCACATGTTACACAATTAGCGTGACAATTTGAAAAGCCGAAAGCCACCTTTGTCTAGCGTCAATCATTACAGTTTTGTGTCCAATATTTGCGGCTATTAAATTGCGTATACGCGGGGTAAGCGCGCCAAGTCTTAACCGGCATAAGGAACCCTTTTTATGGGCCTGCGTCACTTGCTCATTACGCAAATAGCCCCCAGAGAAATTCTATATCAGTTTTAGGGACTGTAAAACGTTTCGTTGCCTGGCCTGGCTCGTAAAACAAATAAACTTTCTCGTTGACATTTCTTTACGACAATCAATTTATGACATTTATGATAGGCAAATGGCACGAGCTAATCAATGCGTCGTCAACTGCCTGCTCCTCTTCGTCCTTCGGGTAAACGACAAACTTCCGTTACGCACTGTTTGCCAGGACAATGGGGCACTCGTTACGTCGCCTAATAGTCCTTTGCCACGATATGGAAAGCGAGTCGTGTTGAAAAATTAAACGAGCATCGAGACAATTGCCAAACAAGTGGAAAAAACTTTATGGACAATTTTACGACCGGCACAGCCCTCGACCAAGGATCAGTCAACTTTTTATTGGGTGAAGGCAGTAATCAATTTCTGCAGACTGTGAAATGACAAAGCCATTAAATTCAAATATCATAGTTTATGAAATCATGCCTATTTGCGTCTCAGCTCTGAATGATTAAGCAGCCGAAAATATGCCAGAAAAACTTGTTTCATTTTATTCAAAGTCTATTATATTAAACTTGGTACGTTTTATGGCTTGCCTTTTTGCAAATCATTTAAAAACTAATAGCTTTTGAATTTTGTTTGCCTCGTGATCAAAGACTTATATTTTTAATTTTCAATCGCTTTCATTTTGTTACTAATGTGAATTTGTTTTGACATCGCTGATACATTTTATTTCGTTATAGCATTTTAAAATAATATTATAAAAATCACTTAAAAATGATTTTAGCCAATTAAGAGTGCACTTATGTATACAACCATTAAAAATGCAGCAACGGTTTCCTCCGTTTTAAAGAGGGGTTGACAAATAATTAAATGTCATAAAATCAAAGGTTCACCTGTTCACAATTGCTTGTTCTTTGCATAAATCAGAGAGAATACGTTACGACAATAACCTAATAGCAGCAATAAACTTAAATGCCGAGAGCACTGTTACACGCACATCAACTGCATTTAAGGGAAGGACAAAAGCAGCAGTTCTGATAAATATACACACACATACACAGCACTCCTGGGTGTGTGCGTATTCCATAAATAAATTAGAAAGTGGCAAAAGCGAAAAACGCTGAAATGTCAGCCGAGTCAACGGAGTTTTCATTCTCCAGCTCGTTTTCACGCTGACACGGATATAGGGGCTGGAAAAGGCAGCAACGATGCCGACGCACTGCGACATAATGGCGTCCACTTTGCGTTTTTATGCTTAATTTACTTAAAAGGACGGCCTGCAACTCCGGGCCAAAGTGCACTGATACATGGCAGCGGATGGAAACGGAGGAAAACGGAGGAAAACGGCCGGGAAACGCGCCCCAAACAGTTATGACTTAGGCGTAGAAAGGGGCAACTCCCGACCCGAACACGCAATGCAATGTGACTGTTCCATAGTGTGGTATATGTGGCGAGGGGAGAGCTGTCCGAGTCTCTGGGTGTATTTTACATTTCACGCACAATTTTCCCTGGCACGCAATTTGCCGCTTATGGCAGCGGAGAGCGGCGTTTGCTGCCTTAAAACGTTCCCCATATCGGAGGGGCAGGGCACAGTGGCTCCTCATATCACATGCACAGCGGCACATGCAGGCGACAGCTTAGCGAACCGAACCGAACGCTAAGCAAGTCCTCGTCATAGTCGCATATTACATATTACATCACTCGCCGAGTGACTGAACCCAATCCAGTTCATCCCACTTGCCCTTTTCTTCAGCCATGTCACGTTGTTGTTAGCATTCCCAATGTGCGAGGGCTGGGGGAGGATACACTTCGAGGAAACGTCTCCAGAATCGATCATCACTTTCGTATGCTTCAGGCTTAGGGAATATCTATTGGTATTTAAAGGTTCACGCAAGTCTTTTCAGACGTCATACATTCTTATAAAGTTGTACACGTTTTAAGAGCTTTTGAAAAAACAAATGATAATATGAATAAACTAACTATAATTTTGCCAATAATAATTTAAAAGAAATATTATATTTTGGACCTTTGGTTTTTATAATATTTAATGTTTTTTGGAGGTTTGAAAAATTTTTAGCAATTAAAATTCTTAGTCAAGACTTTTATAAATTTGAAACTGAAGTAAAGCAAAAGAATCTTAGTCAAGACCTTTTTATTATATAACACTAAAATGTATGTATTTTGGTGAACTAATGTTTAAAATTTCTTTATGCAAATTAAAGAAACCAAATTTCTCCCTGTGTAAAACTCTGGAGAGGGGTAAACTTCGAGGACATGTGCGTGGCAAAATAGTTGAAATAGTTGATGCGCACTTTTCAGCGGTTTCGAATTGGGCTTGGCCTTTGAACCCCGCCCAGAGCCATTTTGTTTTTCCGAGCGGGGGATGAGATGGCCCGTTGAATTGTTAATAACATTTTGGGACTCACGCATTTAAATGAGGCTCACGTACGCGGACGATTTGTCACAAAATAATTTTTACGACTTTGCGACTTCATTGCCAGTGACCAAGCGAACCCCTCCCCGCAGGACCCGCCCCCTCCGCCCACCAGATAATTGCTGTCTTTGGCCAACGGAGAGGACTGCCAACTGCGAATCATTCGATTTCCGCTGAAAGTGTCGCACACTTTTCTGCGCCACGGGCGGTGTCCTCAAGGTTGGCGTGTCGTCCTCACTTAAACCCTTAACGCCATTTCAGTCGGCATTAGGTGGCAACTGCAGATCATTATACACCCCACAACCCACTCACACTCACACTCACACAACTTGTTTGCGCCGAGCTTATGCCTGATTGCATTTATTCTGATGGCTTGAAGCTCGGCCTTGTAGCCGTCTCAATAACAACTGCAAATGGAAATGGAAATGGCAGTCGGGCCAGTCGGTCCCGACTTTGCCCCAGTCGAGTCAAATCAAGCGGACTCGATTGGTGGCTTCTTCTGTCCCGGCTTCTTCTTCTCCGCCGGCTGATGCTGCGGTTGCCAGGCAGCCAAATGAAATTAAACGCATTGCCACCGCCGCAGCTCGATGTCGATGTCTTATCCGCGCCCGCAAACATAGAATTGTACATGGGCACAGTGGAAACACTGACATCGTTCCTATACTGTGCCTCCAGGGAATACGCATTCGGAATTTAGAGGAATTTGCAGGGGAAAAAAAAGGAATTTGCCTCTTTAGACCTCTACCCTTTTAGTGTCCTTCCAGAGTTGGAAATTATTATTATTATACATTTCCATTCAAAATGTAATTATTCCTTTACATCGAGCACTGCAAAAACACTCGGCACTCTTCGAAACAAAAATCATTTTAGGATGGAACTTTGTTAAAAACTAAAAAAAAGTGTTATAAGACCCCTTTGAAATTTTCTTTAAGCTAGGAGTATTTTAAAAATAATATTCTTTAGACTTTTAAATTGCGCTTTCCTGTAAGTGATAGTATTAAAAAAAACCAATATCTTGTGGCGTACAAAATAGACAATATATTATATTAAAAATAGTTTCTAAGTTGTCAAATCTACATTTTTGACCCATAAATAATAGGCTCTCACATTGTGAGGGTCCACTGTACGGCGATACACTGACAATGTCGAATTTAAATGACGTGCGAAACAAGAATTTAATTTTCTACTTGCGCTGGCAGCATGAAAACCGAGCGAGGCCCAAAACCCAGCCCACCGCCAATGTCAGGCTGTTCCGCTCGCTGTTCAATTTTTATTTGCTTCCCGTTCCAGTAGTTGGTTTCGCTGCTCCGCTTTCTCCCGATACTCGTCCTCGTCGATGTCGTCGGCTACTAACTCACATCGCTAGACGTTTGGCAAAATGACAAATTTGCAGCGCATGTTGGGTCTCACCAGGGGCGGAGATGGAGATGGTGCATGGTCGTGGGGGAGTGGCTAAAGGGGGGCTAAGAGGCGTAGGCCGTGGATGGCAGAGGGGACAGAGGGGGGCAGGGGACGACAACCAATGGCGCGGCAGTTGGTTTTAGTTTCAGTTACCCTCAGTCGCTGTTTGTGTGCCAAAATGCGTTGCCTACTTTCGGGGCTGGCATAATGAAATTCCAACTTTTGACTTATTGACGACGACAGCGAGGACGAAAACGGAACGAGGACGTCGCCTGCTCCGCTTGTTGTGGTTACCGCTGCCGGCGTCACAGCGACGCTTGCGCCATGTCCCGTCCCCACATATATCACTATTCTTCCCAATCAAGTCAAATCATAGTCCACACTCACACGATGCTCAGTTTGAATTTGTTGTTCATATTTAAACCTGACTGTCATTTAAAACCTCATAATATAAAAAAGAAAATAAATAAGATCACTTCATTAGTTTTTTAAAGACCATTTACATATTCTGCATGAATTATTATACTACTATATTATTGTTCGTTTTTAAGATCTCTGTGCATTTTCTCTTTTTAAAATCCCCTTGTGACTGCCAAAGTTTTAATCACAATGCCATTGGTGAGCAACTGGCAAAAGCTTATTAATTTACATAATGCTATCATTTGCACAAAGGCAACTGGAGACTCGAGATGAAAATTCCATCGATACTTGTCAGATTCAGCTGAAGCGGCAACCAAAGTGGAATCGTGGCAGCTGGCCGCTCGCCGCTTGCAGCTCGCCTTTCAAACGAAACTCAAAACTGAGTCTCCATGATCCAGTTGCATGTTAATTAAGTACATTTTTCCGGTGAGGACCCGAGGGTAAGGCAACAACAAAGGGTTGACACAACAACGCAAAACAGGACGAACCGAAGCAGAACCGAGCTGATAATTAAGGCCTGAAGAAGTCCCTTTTGTCTACGCCAAATTAGTTGCATTTACAAATAACTTTAAATTGGCCAGGGCCAAAAAGCGAACTCTGGCCATGTTCAACTCAGATTCGTTTTGTGTAGTTTCGTTTCCGTTCCTGGCTAAGTCGGTCTGAGCGGCTCAGCACTGCAGTAATAACTGGCTGTGCAACTAATTTAGTGGCGATTCCCCAATGTCCTGGCCAGGACTCTACTTTTAATGAATGTGCCAGCGCAGAGTATTGTGCATAAATTCGTGTTGCCTATCTGCAGGCGCAGGAAATTGCGCAATTTTCTAGATGTTTTCACCCAGAAATTTTTCCGAATTTTCCTTTTGCATCTTTCCTTTTAGCGCTTTTGTCTTGCACTCCACGCAGGCTGCAGGATTCACGGCTCAGTGCGTCTCACCTCCGCCTCGTTTGGCATTCAATGAAAATTAATTTTAATTGACTTTCGCTGAGAGCGGGGGCGGCGACTCTGCGGCTCTGGGCCATGTCAATATTTACATGCCACGCATAAATTATCTACACATTTAGGCACACGCATTAGCCACCACAATGGCCAATTTCCGAGGCGAGCTGTCGACTGACCCGCGCATACTACATACTACACTATAATACTATATAGTTGGCCGGCTTATTAACAGGCCAACACGCACGCACATTCGGCGCGGCCAAAAAGCGCAGGCAATCAAAATTATCCTGGCCCCCGCCGGACCACCACCACGCCCACCTCGCCTTTGGCCGGCCAAAGCCATCGAACTTTTACGCATTGTTTATGTTAACAAAATGTAAATAAATGAGCCGTACAAACGACAACGACGAAAGCGACAACAAAGGGCAATTAAATTCCGGCCCACGCAGGACGATGTCGCAAAGGAGGGCTAAGGACAACAACAGGTGTTCAGGTTTACAGGGTTTGCTACTGGTTTCTCCTGGCCAACAGACGGAGCAAAACAAAAATAAAAACCTAAACGCAAACGCACCAAAAAATAAAAGAAAAAAAAAGGAGGAAAACCAAACCGAATAAATCAAACCGGGGGCAGACAGGCGCACACGCACTCCCCATCCCGCCCTGAATAATTCCCCGAGTTTTGTGTTTTGTAGCAGGAGTAAGTAGCGGGACTTCAGGACTTGACCGGCGGCAGGACATTGTGTATCGAACGTTTTATCGCTTATGCAGCCACTTGGTCGTCGCCATCGCCGCTGTTTGCTCAAGTGGCTCGCGTGTTAATTGTCGGGGAATGTGCATAACACGGCGATAACAATGAACCGCCGGCTGCTCCGGCCTCTCCGGCTCCTCGAGCTGTTTTTCCACCTCCAGCTGCGCCGATCCGAGGCTAACGTGCTCGGTGACAATTCAAAATTAACTGTCCAAGTGGCGTCGCTGGAAAAGCAGCGCATAATGAAACGGCGAGGGAAACGCATAAATAAGGCCAAAAAGCCGCAAGGAAAGCGAGGCAGCGGAAGTGCGACTGTGCCACGCAGCTCTTTGAGGAGTGAACCAATGGCCCAGGAGTAAATATCGCACGGAGTTTGTTAACAGTTATCGATAAACAGGCATTCAGTTGATAAGTGTGTTCTAGGATTGCACTTTAATGTAATGTAACATATACAAGTAAAAAACATAACCTTCAATCAAATGTTGTTAATAAACTGACATATACCAGTTATTTAAACCAGTTTATATTTCGTTGTCTAATATCTTGTGGTGAATATGTAGTTAGTTAGTACACAGTTTAATAAGCGTATTCATTACAGTCAATAGTGTACCTATAACTTTCAATATCCTATTAAGGTTACGGAATTTCCTTCAAATGCTTAAAGCTTAAAGAACTTTAGTGCCTTGTTTAAAATTTGATTATTGCCCAAAATGTAATTTAAATTTATCGCTTTCAACATTTTTTTAAGGTTTATCTTAAGAGCGACTCTACTAAATGCCCAGTGCCATTAAAGTCACTTCCGCTTATTTTTATCGCTCTTAATTGCGTTTATTTTTGGCTGTCGCTCCTTGGGCATTGTCTATTTTCCATTTTACTCCCTCCCGGTTCGCGGTTTGCTCATTTGTCGCCGTGTGTTTGCTCGTTTATTTTATTTAGCAATTTATTTCACACATTGCCATTTCCCTAGCGGTCGCTTCGTCTTGTGGTGGTTACTGTTTTTAATTTTTGGCCATTATGAGCGGACGGCCGTTAGGAGATCGAGAAGCAATGGCCCGGGTTCCGGGTTCCGGGTTCAGGGTTTTCTGTAGGTACAGAAGTCCCAGTCCCAGGCAGGTCAAAATTATGGCCCCACATATAAATTGTCAAGCGAGCATTCATCTTGCAGAATAAATGTTGCAATTTGTTGGCTTTTGCTTGGTGCGGCGGACCCGAAAGAAGATGGCCATCGCCAGATAGCCCCACTCATCCCCTGTGCACGCACAGCAGTGTGCCACGTTTTTTACTCAGCTTTCCCATCCGTTTGAGTTTATGTGTCGCACCTTTGCTGACCGCGGGTCGTCGGGGTGGCGACCCCAAAACGAGGGCTGTAAATTCTATTGCTGTGCCCAGTGTCAGAGTGTGTGTGTGTGTGTGTGGGGTGACACAAATAACTCACAGTTTGCACTGGCTGCGCTAGTGGCGCCCGAGCAGGGACCTTTCATTAGACGGAACTGGAAGTGGAGCTGAAACTGACTTTGGCCTGCCTCCGCTGACCATTTGCGGGCATATATTTGCGCACAATTAATTATTATAAATGTCGTGGTCTCCGGGAAACACAACCCGGATCCGTAGGAAGCGAGAGTCGGACTGCAGGCGAGCGAAATTGTTTATGAGAATTTATGATTACAATATTAGGATGTCGCAGTGAATCTTTTCTGCCGCTGCCACTGCCACTGCCCTGCCCCCTCCAATGGCCCTGGCCTTTGTCTTTTAAATTATGGCCCCATGCATTTTATTTATTCGTTGCCGGATTCCCTCTTGCAATTGCAAATGCATTTCGTGGCTCTGACCCCGGGACACATTCCGTAAACACCCAATGGCAGGTGTACACCTCACAGTTGGGCAAACACACACGGACACAAAAATCTGTGTGCATGTGTGGCAAGCTGATTATGATTATCGCCTCTTTACCCGGCACTGTTTACCACCAATACACATGTGCCGGGGTGCGAGTGTTTGAATTGGTATTGATACCCTGTTTACAATTGATTTCACACGACTTCATTCACGTTTATTCACAAGAAAAACTTTTTAATGCCTTCAAGTGCAAACAACCGAGCGATGAAAGCACACAGATACCCACACCAACACTCCAAGGCGATGACAACCACAAAAGGTCGCAACATTTTCCTTTTTTATTCCCTTTTCCTTTCCCAGAGTTTTCCCCTCTCGTACTCGTATTTGCTTAAATGATCTTTTATTTATTTACTTAACGATTTTTGATTTATTTATTCTTTTCCATCGTTCGATGGGGAAAGTTGAATGGGTATTGGTAGGGCTCGAAAAAAAGCTTAATAAGGGAGGCTCTCAGAAATGCTAATCCCCTTGCAGCAACATTATTTTCACATTTATCATCCCGAGCCTTTTTCCCTCGAACACTAATTTGGGCACCTTGGCGTCGTCGTCGCCCCTCTGTCAAACTTCATGCAGCTAATTATGCGCTAAGTAGACACCGTAACACACAGCAAGGGGGGGATAGCCGTAATTTATGGCCGCGATTGCAGCCAAAAATCCTTTGTCGAAAAGTTGCAAATACCTGGAACTTAATGTTGGACTTTGAACCGGCGCGTAACGTTGCAAGGCAGCAGCAGCGCCATCCCCGAATTTGATTAATGATGTGCGGAAGCCAGCGACCGACCCACAGACAGCATGTACCCCGCCACCACACTTGACCCCTTTTTTCCCCTTAGCCGCCCCTGGCCAAGGGGCCGTCGATACGCGAATATGCGAGCCATCGCTGAATGGCAACGGAATCCGGCAGTGTTGCAACTGAATCTATGGGCCAGGCCCTGGCATCTCGACCACTGGTATTGTGCGTGTGCTAATGCAGCAGATAAACACTGCCAAATGCCATGAAAATCTTCGGTTATTTGTCACAACGGGCGGTCACCGCAAGCGCTTTTCCATCTGTGGTCCCGCCATGTGTGGGTTGTGGGTGGAGAATTAAAGACGCGCCTGCAGCTGGGAAATTGAATCATAATGAGCCTGGCATGGCGCAGCCCAGCGGACAGCCCTAACTTTGTTTTGGGCTGCTCTTCACACGCTGCCAAAACGTTTCCGCTTCCGCTGGCAGTCTCAACAGCAACTTCGTGTGCACTCGCATCGCTTTTTTTCGGTGCGAATTAAACTTTAGCACTCGCCAGAAGCGTTGACATTTCGGAGACTGGCCGAAACAAAAATTTCGCGAGTGCCGTAATGCAACTTTCGCTGGCAGTTGAGCCGGCAGCCAACATCCTCCAGCTAGGCCAAACAAGCCGGAAGTATGCGACCACACCGACGGGGGCAGCCCTTTGAACTGCACCGGAGTTTTTCTCTGGCTAAGAGCATAAATTTTGAATATTTTACAAAATCAAATGGTACAAAAAAATCAAGGTAATAAAAACTCTTTCGTGTTTATAAGCGAAACGGAAGAACTCAGACATAACAGCTGCATTAAAGGTTCCCGAGCAGGGACTGCTTCTAGAAAATATGGATAAATTATGACAATAATAAATATCAAAGAAGCACTTCAAAAGGTCATATAAAATTCAAAATGACGAAACAAGCAATGTCGGCCATTTAATAGCTTCATTTAGAAGCGCCCAGGCTTTTTTTAAACACTTAAAAATAAATTTAAGCTAAGTTTATACGCCTTAATACAAAATCCATAACAACGAGTGCAGAGTGAGTCGTTATATTTGACTTATTACTGTTGAAACAGAACAAACTTAATGCATCTTAACCGCTAACCGAGTTGACACTAAATTAAACCTGAATCAAAAATGTTTAACCCATAAAAGTTCAAGTTAGAAAAGTTCACATTTATTTTACTTGAATAAGCGTCGTTGCTAATGATTACCACCCTTTCTGATCTACCCGAATCATCCCTTTTTCAACCCTTTCCCTTAATCAGAGTGAATGTATTTAATTATATTTAATTGACATTTTTCTTTGACAGCTTCAAGGAGCATTAAGTTCTTGCTTTGATATTCCAGTCGTTTGGACTGACACATATTCGTAGAATTACACTTTTGTCAGCCACTCCTCCGCCTCCTCTCTCCTGTACCGTTGCCACATTATCTCGCGGTTGTCCTGGTGCTAAGGTTCTGTAACCGCCTGCAAAACATGCACTCGGCACGAACCTTTCTGCGACCCCAGCTCACTCGAACATTCGTATTCGTGCTACTCGAACTCATTTGGAATTTTTTTCTAATTACTTTAGGGATTAATTTGGAGCAGCCAGCAAAGTGCACACATACACTCTCACAGATATTTACATGTATTACGTGCAACACGTTTCTTTACTTTTAATTTCAATTACTTTCATTACGCGAGGCAAATGCGAGGCAAATGCGAGGCAAATGCGTTCAAATGAAGCAAAACAGGCAACGAAAGCAACAAAAAATGAAGTGAAAATATAAATAATACCGGGATTATTATAGGTACAACACACACACTTGGGTACTTTTACACATGAGCGTAATAAAAAAATGTACTGGGGAAAACTCGAGCGTAGAAAAAAGTTAACTTATTAATTTTCATAAGAGTAATTTTGTGTATTTTATGTTTGATGTGTGTGCAGGAGTCGAGAGTCGGGCCAAGACAAACAAACAAACAAACAAACAGCCGTACGAGGAGCAACCACAGCAACAAATGGTGATGGTTGTGGGAGAGCCAGGCGCCGTTAAACGGTTAAGGACATGCAAAAAGGGCGCGCTCTGATGAGTTGATGAAGTGTTCAACGCCTGGCTGGCTCCGCGGGACACAGGATGGGCGGCAGTGGCAGTGGCAGGGTTAAGGGGACAGGGCAGTGGCAGCGGTGGAGGCAGGAGTTAAGGGGCTCTGAGGTTCTGGGGGGACAACCCGCGGCGCAAATAAAAAGTCAGGTTTTTAACTAAATGACTTTTTGTTGTTGTGCACACGCATTGCTACACACAAACGCACTCAGTACGGCAACAACATGCATGTCGAGCCCTGTATCGTAATTATTTTGATGGCGGCAACCTTTTTACACACAAACATTCGTTCACAGTGCGGGTCCACAAAAAAATATAACAAAATTTGTTGAATAAAAAAATTAAACAACATTTAGAATTTTACTTGGACTTTAAACGAATAAATTTAACCCATTAAAAGTGTTTGAATACCCACTTTTGTTACACAACTTATTGATAAGTGAAAAAATCTATGATCACATTAGTCTTTTCAAAAAGCTTATATCGTTTTAAAACTGCACTCAAATTATTACAACCCATTAAAAAATTTTAAAATAGTTTAGGTTAAGAATAAATTATTAATTTAGAAATTCCGTTCAAACACTTACTCCATAATAACGTTTTTTAACTTACTAGCAGACTGGTTAAACTTACACAAAAACTTTAAAAAAATATGTCATGATATGTAAAATATCATATTAGGCTCAAAAGTTTTATAACTGTATTCATTATCCTTTTGAATTTAAAGAATAAATTTGAAGTATAAAGAATTGTTATTAAAAATTATTAAATACACCGAGATTCCTCGAAAATACGTGAAAGTTCATAGAATTTCTACCGCAACTGTGGTTATATAGTGGCTCCAGTGTGTGTTAGCGTTAAGTAAAATGGTCAGGACCTCACCTTTCCTTTGGTGACCCACTGCCCCCCGCCGACCCTAGGCTGTGTGTGAGTGTGTATTGCGGCTGTCTCGTTGATTATGCGCTGATAACAAATTATTCACTTGGGAGCACACTTCAGCCGACTTTGGCAAACACTCACACACTCGCAGGCGTACCCACACACCCACAGGCACTGCAGACGCGTGGGTTTTGCCAGGATTACATGGGACCATTGGCTTGGGAGGACTTGGGAGCTGTTGTATGTACTCACGCCTCCTGCCACCCACCCCTTTTCGTCCTTTCCTTTCCCCTCTTCCCCCTCTTAGTCCTTTCCTTGCCACCCATGTCGCCTGCCCTGCGTGCCGAAAATTAATGAAAAGCCACCAGTGCCGCCGCTGACGTTGCCTATTTGTGTTTGCTTTTTGTACATTCGATTTGCTTTTTGTTTTGGGGCCGGTGACATTGTGATAACAATCAGCGACTTTTTAGTGGCATTAAGCCCCGCATTATGCATACGCAGCGTGGCCATAGAGAATATGAAAGGACCTCGTTGAGTGCGTGGCTGTAGATCTGCTGATTGCGCTATAATCAATATATCGACTTGCATGAAAGTATAAATATAGCATTGATAGAGTTGGCAGACAACATTAAATAATATTTCCGTTAATGAAGTACACGTGTCAAAATTATTGCACAAAAGCATTTTAATTATCCTATTTCTGATGACATATTAAATTAAAAACATTATATAAAACTTCTCTGCTATAAATACTCCACAGACATTTATGTGCCAAAAACAAATAGGTAAACAAAAACCCACTTAATGCAAAAATATACGCGTGACAATGATTAGTTTTAATGTTGATTTTAAAAGTAGGTTAATGAACAAAATCGAATATAATTTTGTGTTGGGATGACTGTGAATTGAATGGCCTTCCACCAGCGCAGTTTAAATCGATTTCGGATTTAGTATTGTTTGCCAGGCAGGCTTCCAGAAATCTCTATGGCTAAGCTATTGCCACCAGCAGAGCACTTAAATCCGTTCGGGCTTTCGTTTGAAGTGGTAGAGTTACAGTGGGCCTGCTCATAAAAATAACAATTCCGAAATCAAACGCTGGCGGAAATAGACAGCACAACTTCCGGCCCGAGTGCCGCTGATGGGCCAATAAAAAGGACACAACTGGCCAAACGCCCCCCAGAGGCTGGATGTCCATGTAGCCCCCACTCCTGCCCACCTCCTTGGCCATCCCACTGTTGTTTTGTTATGCGAAACAAGCGAAGGAACAAACAAGAGGAATGCCGGCAAATTCGTGTTTAAAAAATAACAACAACTACACTGAACCGGGGGGCGGATGTGGGTTGGGGGGCGTGGCAGCTGCGACAGCCAAAGAAGGAGTCGCCATTTATCTTAATCTACCTTTTAACTTATCTCGTTGCCCGGACTTGAACTTCTCTCCCGCCGTGCCGCTGCCCCGGCTATCTTTGCCTTTGTTGCAACAAAAATCAATTAATTATTTATCACTTAAACTCTCCGCCACTTGTCATTATGTCATTGTTTACTCATTGCCCGGGGGCCACAAGGGTGGCGCTGCGAGAAAACGAGCCCTGGCCTCCCACGACTTTATCAATACTCGATTGAGATGGGGATGCTGGCTGGGATCTGGGCTCTGGGCTGTGGGCTCTGGACTGGAGCATTAGCTGACCCCATTGATGTTTGTGCGCTTAACTTCTTGCCGGCAGTTTGTCTCAGCGGGCCTCTGTCGTGGCGGAATCTTCCGGCGTCGCCCCTCATCCTACTTTATTTTACTTGCTACTTATGCTGGCATTTCTTTTTCCTCTGCCCGGACGGAGTCTGCCAATGTCGTCGCTTTGGCCTGGCCTCTTGCAACAATCGAAATCCCCAATTGACAAAAAGAAAACCAATTTAGCAGACAACGACAACTGTTGTGGTTGTGTTTGCTCCGAGCCGAGTCCTCATTCCCAGCTGTGATAAATTCATCAGGTGAATGCCGAGGCTTGGCGCAAATATGCTGCTCCACTGAGCCCCTGTCCCGCCCCCCTTTCCAGCCCGACAGCCCTCCGAACTCCGCCCCTGGAGCCCCTTGATGTGGCTGACTTCGGTTTGCTGTCGCCGCATCAAACGACAATTGAATTTGCCATGTTGAAAACTTGGTCGGCCGCCGCCACAATATCGACTCGAAGCCAACAAGGTCCCTCGCTCTTCCAGTGCAGCTACACTCAGAAAAAAATGCTTGAATACTTTTTATACTATTTAAAAAAATTAGCAATTATGCTAGTGCATGTAAGCGTTTTTAAGATAAGTAATTAAGTAATTATTTGTAATAAACTGTACTTTATATAAACAGTTTATTAATTAATAATATTAAAAATTATTTTTCCACCATAAACCAGTCATTTATTTTTAAATATATTTTCATACACAATTTTAACCATTTAAGTGCAATAAATAAAAGATTTTTCTTTGTGCACTTACTGAGAAGCGAGGCCGAGGACATGCAGCATTCCACATGCCTTGCCACACATTCCTCGGCCAGTCGTTGTTATTTATTTAGTTTTGTTTGCCGTTGGCATGCCTTCAATTAATGTCAATTCGTTTTTAAGTAAGATATCGATAGCAGGACTCCGTCTCCCCTCCACGTGGCTAAGCACCAAAACGCATCACATCAAACGAAATGAAAACGTATGGGCCGGGCGATTTGTCTATATTTGGGGGCCCCACTAATATACCCAATATGGCAGCCAGCTGGGCCCGATGGCCAGGTGATCAGGCTCTATCATCAGGACAGTTGATGTGTGGATATAAACCTAATGCTAATGTCTTGTCCTCGTCATCGTCGAGTCCTAGTCTAATGGAAGGGTAGCAGAAATATTTTCCATTGTGTTTGAATGCAATAAATTACCTGTAGAGGCAACGCAACCAGCAAAAAGCATGGGGCAAAGGATACAGGATATAGAGGGGATCGGGGCACATATGTACGCACATTAATTTACTTTTGTTGTCACGTTGCCAGTGGGCCACAGTCGAAGTGCGCTGCCGGCATGGAAATAAAACAAATATCCTACGAATGACAAAGCGGAGACAGAGTCCTGGCTGAAAGATGGAGCAGGACACAGGACACGGGACACGGGACACGGCAGGAGAAGGCGATGGAACTGGGGCTCCTTGGTTGCCTGGATATGTAAATGTGTAGCGCACACATTTCGGGCCGAACGTAATGGAATTGTATGACATTACTTTTAATTAAAAGCGCACAACATTTTTGGCCAGCCAGTTGAGTGCCAGGCATTCAGTCCTCAGTCCTGTCGCCCGGTGAAAAGGCTTTTCCTCTCACACTCTCTTTTGGCAGCTAGGTGTGAAGTGTTTTCCATTTGGGACAACGGCCAGTAGATGGTGGACACAAGACACAAGACACCGGAGATCGGACATCGGACACCGGACTTCGGGCAGCAATGGGTTAAGCCGGCCCAGCACTCATTGTTAGACAGCTGCCAAGTCATAAAGACGCTTAACACTCAGCACACTGGGCCAGCGACACAACGTATTTATCAATTGTATTAAATCTGAGAGCAGCAACGGAAATTGCATGCAATTCAATTGCAATCAAGGAAAATGGTCAAGCACTGGCACACAAAATAGAACAAAGCCCTCGTCCTCTTTCTGCCCGAGCAGCCAACACAATTACAAGTGGAGCGTGGATCCAGCGGATGGCAGATAAATCAGGAGTTTAGCGGATAAAGCAGTTCAAGGAAGTGCCGTATGTGTGCCCTATCTCATCTTTATATTGGACAACTTTTCACTCGAAAAAATAAGGCTCCCTATGTTTGGATGGTCTTTTAAGCAGGCTTAAAGAGTAAAGGATAAACTTAAAAGAGAGCAATTATAGATCTTAAAAAAAAAAATGATGTCATGAAACAAAATTACCCCACATAACATTAAATTTAAAAATAAATCAAATGCAGCAAAACAGTAATAAATAAAATGATGATAAATAAGAATTTTGTGTTTCATTTAAATTAAATAACAGCCTCTGAGATTTACTCGAAGCACAAAACCAGAGTTTGTGGTTGCTCAAATAATTCAAATTCAAATAACTAATCAACATTAAAAATTCGTAAGCAAAACCATAAAAAGAATATTCTCCCAGTGGAATTAAATGACAAGAGATTTTTTGTGACATTTCATACATTTCTTAGTAGTATAAATTGTTGAGCCAAAGATTGCAAGCTGAAAATGCATTAAGTCGGGATTTTTGAGTGCCGAAAAACACAAGAGCATTAGAGTCGAATGAAAACCTTTCCTTCCATCTGCAGATCTGGGCCCTCTGATTCTGTGGTTTAAATAAAAACAATATCGAATGGCAAACACACCGAAAGCCACCCACACACTTTATGAGGGCCGCGTAAAAAGCCAAAATTGCAAATAATGCGAATCACGTGGCTCACTGTGACCCAAAGCACAAAAAACAGAAAAAAAACAGAAAAACAGTGGGAAGTGTGTTTTTTGGGGGTTCGGAGTGCAAAGAGTGCAAAGAGCAGGGATCCTATCGCACAATCAACCATTACCGAACGCGATTCGAGTTGGGCACGAGAACATTCGATTCGCAGGCAAATCATAAAAACGAATGAGTAAAATCAAATGGAAAATCAATGAAGCCAGCCATCAATTGCGTTTCGTGGGGCCGCGTTACCCGCGGTTTGCATAAATTCCGTTTCGCCGGCGGGCCAAAAGGATACAGGATACAGGATACCCGAAATGCAGCCCTCGAATTATTATTTTTATTTCGAAACGTTTTCCGAACGCTTTTAATTGGGCTGCATGGGGCATCATCGCATCAGCTCCGGGTACTTTATGCAAAATCAACAATGGTGTTGCCATAAAAACGTGGAGAGTGGGCTGGAAAAACATTTTCCCGGAGCGGGTGGTTGGATGGGTGGGTGGTTGGGTGGCTGGGTAGTTGGGTGTTCCATTCGACCGCTGAACCCAAAATAATTAAAAGTATTTGGCGTCTGTAAAGTAATTTTTAATTAAGTTGAAGTGCGCCAAAAGTGCGTTGGTGGGTTGATGTTTTGGGGTGGAGCAGCTGCTGGTGGGGCAGGTTGCCTATTACCGTGCATAAACATAAACAATTTTAGAAATTAAATGATAATTTCGGAATATTTACATAATTTTATGCATTATCTCGACGGCTGCGAGGGAATATGGCAACTTTTGTTGTTTTGTTTTTGCAGGTTCTCGTTTTCACGCCGCCAAATAAAGATAGATGCCAGTGGATTGGGATTGGGATTGGGATTGGCTGGTGTTTTTTGGAGCACTCTTTCTCGCCTTCCTTCTTGGCAAATATTTGGCTTATGAAATTTTATTGTTTTTGGCCAGAGCCGAAAGCCCCTCTTTAATCTCAATCCAAGTGATGGCTATCATCAGCCACCAAATTGATTTTAGTTTCATTTACGTTTCCTGCTTTTTCCAGGATGCCTCCTGCCTGTGCTGCATTTGGCATTTGGCAGGACTGCCGCACACAGTTTTATGACGAGCCGGGGGGCGTGGCACTTTAGCCAGGAGATTGGATGCTGGCCAAGTGCAATGAAATTCCATTTGTGCCCCCTGAAAAGTGGATATTTCTCTCCTGCCCCGTCAAGTTTTAATTAAGTGCAAATTAGAGGGGTGTCTCGTTTTTTACGGAGACTAAAGAAACGGCAATTGCTGGTGCTGAATATCCAAGATATTTGAGGGATATATCTGTTGAACTATTTAAGACCGTGCTTACATTAGTCCCTCAACTGCTGAAAACGCGAAAACTTAATTAGCAAACATTTTTAATGGCACCAGCAGTAGCAGTAGCAGTAGAAGTAGCAGAAATTTTAATGTTCCCGGCAATTTGGTTATAAATTACAACTATTATTTTAATATTTTCACACATTTCTGTTCGCCAGTGGTGAAAGTAAGGGAAGTGGGTAATGGGTAATGGGTAATGGGAAAATGGTAAAATGGGAAAAGGGAAAGCGAGTGTCTGGTTGTAAGTAACATTATTCGCACCTCCATGAAACGCGAAAGCAGCCGGCAATTATTGAAATAAATTTACGAGCCTGAAACAAATTATGGCAAGGAAATGGAACAATCCCCGACCTCACAGAAAGAGCAGCTAATGAGAGGAGGCAAAGTGAAATGAAGGACTTGAAGCGCCAGGAGTTGAAGGAGGATGCCACATTGTTGTGCTGCGAAACTTTGCATATGAATGATAATAAAAAGGGGTGACTTCGGGGAAGAATACATTAATATGCTGCATAATTATGCGATAACCCCACTGTGGGAGGCAAGACGCGCTGCTCCCCGTCTCGCTCGGAAAATGGGATATGGCATAACATAACATAACGCTACACAACGTTAACGCTAATGATGCCAGCAACACCAGCAACACCAACAACGGACAGGTGTACGCATACCTGTGTGTGTGGGTGTCATACTGGGTGTAAGTATTGGGTGTTACACGCTGCCAAGTACTCCCCAAAGTGCCCCTAAATGCAAGAAATGACAGTCATTTCATATTTGTTGTCCTCCAAGGGCCGCACACTCTCTGCGCCCCTGCCGGCACCCCTTCGTCCTGCTGCAAGGATCTCGTGTCATAAAATTAAATACTTCACTGGAGAATTAAATGCAGTAAAAAGTGGGCGTGACCCGCACAAACACACCTTCGCCAGCCCAGCACCAGGTACTCCACTCCAGCATTAGATGGGGGTTAACTAGGACACACAACAAGTCCTTGCAAATACCTGGGGCGTTGCTCCGGCTGACAACTGTAAAATAAAGCTAATAATAAGTTAAAAGCTGAAAGTGCTTTCTGTATTACGATTATTACGGATTGCCCAGCTCTCTGACTGGGAATATGATCCCTTCCCCTTCCCCGCTTCTGAAGGGGATTCGGACGAGCTGTGAGTTGACAGTAATAAATACATAAACTGCAAATGCCGAACAACAAGCGACCCATTAGCTGAATCCGGCAGATCCCTAAGTCGGGTCGTAAAGTATTGCAGAGGTGCATTAGCCGGTCGTGCTTTAAGCCTTAAGCCATCTCACCTGGGCGAGATGACCACGCACACAGGAACCCCACATCAGGCATATTGAGTTGCTAAAGGATTTTAGCTTGACTGCCATTCGCTCGCGAATTGATATAACTGTAGTAGGTTGTTCGGTAGGTCAAATTTTAATGAGGAATCCAACATACAAATTTATTTGATAGGCTTGAAATTTGGGACTGCAACTTGACTATAAGAAATGCTTAGTTAAGCCAAAATTAGCAGGATTTTCATCCTCCAAAGCAGCTTGGCGTTATGAGGCCGATTTATCGCTGATTTGATTTTGAGATCTGCACTTCCCACCCACATAGAGGGCCATTGGATCCCGGGCCTTGGGGTAGCGCATCCACTCAGCCATTCATCCGTGCATCCATCAGGGCTTCCATCCATCCCTCCGTCCAGCCATTTATCGCTGAGCCGTCGAGTTGAAACCGCATCCCCAATCCCTACCCCAATCCCAATCCCAATCCCATACCCACTTAAATCGACTCACATCGAATTGCATTTGGCCGGAAATTGCATGAGCCCGATTGCTATAATTAAAACTAACTAGCGTTGATTTAGCCAAGATGTTCCACTGAGGTCGGCGGTTTAGCCAGTTTCGGATCTGGCCGTCTTTGTCTTACCCCTCGCCGTCCTTGTCTTCTCTTGTCTTGTCTTGAGCAGGCGGCGATGCGGTTTTGTTAAAATTACATTTGCTAAAGTTTTATCGCAGCTGCGGCAGTGGCAAGGCGAAGGCAGAGGCAGGGGCAGAGGCAGTGCCATGATATCAGCGCTGTAATTAATTGCGGCCGCTGCATTTCACATTTCAGGGTGGCCATGGCAATTGTGGCGTGCAAATTAAAAGCCAGCAGGCAAAAGCTTGTTCTGCGAAAAAGTTGAGAAAAACAAACACTTTGAAACCAGAACAGAAAAACAATGCCGGGGAAAACCACAAGAAAAAAAGGGAAGGCGGCAGCCAATGACAGCGGTGGAAAAGTGAGGAGCGGGGGTAAATAAACAGCAACAGGAGCTGAAACCAGATCCAGAACCATCGATGGAAGACGAATAAAAATAGGAGTACATACTGTACAATAATAAAAAGCGGGCAAACCGCGAAATATCCTGTTGGCAATTTACGGTTGGCACAAGCGAAACACAACAAACCAGCTTAGAACACTCAGGAAAAAAGGGAAGGGCATAAATCAGAAGAATATGATTGAAATGGTTTAGCTCTTCACTGCTAAGTACTTATTTAAAATATTTCGGTAAAATTAAATTAATTTCTTTACATACTTATTAACAATATTAATTCAAACATTTTTAAAAACATCAAATTAGTCCGGATTATAGCTCCGGACTCAAAATTTTTTTTTCAGTGAATGGCCGCAGGGCCAGCGAAGTGTCTTCGATTTCAAAGTGCTGCTCGCACTGTGGTTGCTGCAGCCGCTAATGGTGGTGCGGAGTGGGGCGAAGTGGTGCGGTGGTTGGAGTGTTGCCGCTGACAACAACAATGCGGGCCCAGCGACAGCGGACAAAAGCAGCCTAAAAGTGTCGCTGCAAATTGAGTGGGAAAGGCAACAAATCACATCAAAAACATATTTGAATATTTGCCGTCACTTAGCTTTCAGTGGGGCCAGGCCAGTGTTTGAGGCACTGAGGCTGTCAGTGTGGGTGTGCGTGCTGCTGGTGTGAGTGTGCCTTGGGTCGTGTTGCGCGGTGTCGATGTCGCTGCCAGTGTTTGACTAAGCGCCACGGAGGCGCAGTCGATGAAATTGACACTTTCCCAGCATGCAAGTGGCGAAGAAGCTTTCCGCAATGGGTGGTGCTGGCGGCTAACACACTGACAACTAAATAAGGCAAATATTCTTGAGGTAAATACATTTCCAGTTTATTTAGCAATATTAAAAAACCATAACAGACGCAATTTAGGTAGTCTTGCGTGCTTGGGTTTTCTTAATTAGGGAAATATTTTTGAGTTATAATAAAAAACGGATATTTAGCTGCTTTCATTTTACCCATTTATTTCTTACAGTGTTTTCACCGACATGTACTGTCTGATAAAGAGGTGAAATCTGTACAGTTTACTTTTGGCCGTGGCTGTCTCTCATTTTTCGGTAAGCAAAGCTTAACGGTTAGCTGACACTTTGCATACAGTGAAGGGGTGGAGAAAGTGGTGGAAGGGGGGTGAAAGTGGCAGAGCCTATCCACCTGCCACGAAATAGGACTCTGTGTGTGTGTGAGCGTGCGAGTGCGATGTTTACATGTGTATTTTAAGTAAAATGCCTCAAGCAAAAGTGTACATTACGAAGTTTTAAATTACACAAAAATGTACATACAAACATGGAAAGTACAGAGGAAGAAAGGATAAAGAAAGACATATAGAGGCTGGGATTGATGATAAAAGGGGAGCAAACCACAAGGATGGACTCTGCGCGTCAGTTTTGGCTCCTTCACGTCCTCGCATCTGACAGCACTCTAAATAAAACTCCTAACTGGATTTTAAAAAATCATAACTTTAAAAAATTGTTGATGAGATCTGAAGCAAATCAAATAATTGCTTTACACATATTTTTCAAGGAAAAACATAATACTTTTTTTTTAGTTTTAAGTTCTTTTAAATTCTCTAGTAGTTTTCTTAACATAAAATAAAAGGTTGCCAGGACATATTTCTCAGAGTGTTGAAGTGTACATAAAAACCGAGTTGGTAATGGAATGAAATAGGTGGCATGGTGAACGAAAAGGGGCGACTGAGTCCTGCGGGGGTTGTATCAATGGCAACTTCGGGATTGGCGGCTGCACGTGTCAAAATTTGCGCAAAGGATATACAAAGTAACTCATGCTAATTTCGCCATTGTTGCAAAGTGATGAGGGGTGGAAACGTGAAAGGGGGATGGGGGGAAAAATACCGCCATCGATTTGCATTATCGTGTGTGTGACTTCGAGGCTTTTGTGGAAATTATAAAGCGTTGTTCGAGCCCGGTGCAATGGATAATGGTTAAGTGGAGTGGAATTGTAACTTCTATTAAAACGAATGGAAATGTTCCTTATCTGGAAATAGATGTACGAGTGGGTTTTCCCATAAATAGATCCATTAAAAAGTAACTGGGGTGCCAATCAATATTAGGCAAAAGTATCCAAAGGAATTCCATTTCGATATTCGTTGTTCCTCTGTCATTACGGTATGTTATCTGCTCGGGGCCTACGGCACAGAACCACAACCAAGTCGACCTATTCACTCTGCCGGGCCTCAATGGGTCAGATGACTTCGGCTTAAGCTTTAATTTCAGCTAAGCAAGCACATTGACAACCGTAAATGGTACACAAATGCCAGTTGTGCTCACACTGAAAAAAAGTGCGTAAATGGTATTGCTCTTAACCATAACGAGTGCAACAAATTCTAGAAAACAACATAAATTTTGTCGCTAAATGTTTAGTCAAATTATATTTAAATAACATTCAATTATAATGAAAACCAAATGTTATTTTATAATTTAATTTCACAGAACCAATGAGTTCATTTGAGTTTTTATTTCAAACGTCCCATTCAAGTAAATGAATGTCACTACACATTCGTGGAATTAAATAAGACAATTCCCACTTAGTAAATTATTTTGAAACACGAAAAAGTGGTTAACGATTACTGAGAACTATTCTTGTTTGTTTTTTTAGGAGCCAGCAAATACACATCTTTATGCAAGAACGGGGATTCCCAGAATATACAAGTTTATAATTCTTGTCTTTCTAAGATCAAATTGAAACTAAAATTTGTGTTGTTTTAAAGTGTGGAATTAAATGGAAAAGTATTCTACATTTTTAAAGAGAAAAATATATGTTTGCAGCTTGTAAAAGATTGAGTGCATCTGAGAATATTTCTCGAGTGTAAGCTTTACATATTTGCATGTAAATACAAGAAGCCCTCACATTTGGAGATGCACACATGCACACACACTCAGTATTGCAATTCTCAGGGAAAATAGCAATTTCGGTTTTATTTTATCTCATTTGGGAAGCTAACTTCTAGTTACGGCAGTGACAGCAAATAGCAGCCAGGCAACTGCTAATTGACTGGCCTATGTCGAGACCTCTGACTTTCGAGGGTTGTCCATGCGCTGCCCCTGCCCCGTGCCACCCCCTCTGTCACCTGCTTGGGTAAATACCATTTGCGGTTGCCGTTTGCCATAGCCTACATAATTTGACCGCACTTAAAGTGCACAACTTTTAAATGCCAAATGCGGCACACGTGCGGCTGCAGCAACTCAAGCTGCCACAGTGTCAACTAATTGCGAATGCCCAGCGCTGATAATTGAGCCCGATTGCCGCTCATAATTATTGGGCGCCACATCGAGAGCATCCTCATGCGTTGCCATTTGATGGCCACTCGAGCTCTGAGCTCTCAGCTCGGAGCAACCAAGGAATGTGCACTGGCAACTGCTGCTCACTGCTGGCAATTGCATCGGAAGCTTCAGCCCCGTGACCTCCAGTTGGCAATTCATTTCCATTATCATTATCAAAACTTTGCTGCTTTTCCCGGCTGCATGTGATGGGATTTTGTACCTCCTACGGAGAAGCGGGTATTTGCTATTTGTGGTTCAACGAAGATGATTTTCTTATAACCCTAAATATAAAAAAAAATAAAAACAAAAGTCCACTATATTAAATAATTACATACAACAACTTTAACCCACACTTACCTAAGCATTGTTTTCACTTTAAATCTTCTTTAAACAATGACTATTGTATTTTACAATTTAAATGAAATTCAGTTTCTCTCAATAAAAATTTCTTATTATGTATTATTTATTTATTTGAAGCTTATTTAAGCTTAACAAATTACAAATATACCCTAAATATTCTTTTATGACAAAATAACGTTAGTCAAACGGTTTTTTACAAGCTTCAGTTAAAACAGAAGAAAAAGGAAGCTTTATAAATGAAATAAGACCTTACTCAAAAGTTTCCAAAAATTCTTAATAACAATCCTGACAGGTACTTTGCAGTCGATTCTTCGGCGGAAATCCCCTCATTTGTTTTCTGTCTTACGCTGGCATGTGGGTGTGATTTACGCGACCTTGTGGAGGAGGTGGATGGGGAGGGGGTGTGGGTGTCTGCGAATGTCTTAGATGGCAGCATCATCATCAGGAGCAACCGCCGCACTTCTTAAAAAAGCAATTACATTAAAAAGGATATGCTTGTGGCAGCCCTTTTTTGCTGGCTCGCTGCTTGGCTGGCTGGCTGCTCACATTACGTATACGTAATCGCACTGCCAGCTTACGTGCCGCCGCTGCAGGACGATTGGTCGCATCTCTCGTCCTGGGTCTTCTGCCAAACGAGTGTGTCTCTTAAATGTTCATTAAATTGGATTTTTAGTGCGCATCGTAAAAAATTCAAAGCGTCCATTTAATTCGCCCGCCAACAGCCATAACAACAGCAGAAGCACCGCTCTTGGCCAGGCCAAAAAGTTGGCCAGAAGGTGCCGCTTGGTCAGCACTCCAATTCCGTAGGGGTCATAAAAGCGCTCTAGTCGCAGGTCGTGAGTGGAGGTGGAGCCGATTGCCCGAAGACGTCGATTCAAATTGAAATATTTTGCAATCCTATTGATTTTTCGCTTAATGATGCACTGCATTTTAAATGGTCACTGCAGCAAGTCAGCAGCAGGGCCATGCGAAGAGCAGCTTTCCCGGCAGCTGAAACTCCATTCCACCCACTTCGTTGTCATTATGTGAGGGGCTCTCATTTTTTGCTCGCTCTGTGAGTGCCGTGGAAAAACCTTTTTACGGCAAATTGTGCTGCATTTTAAGCGGAAATGATGCGCATCCTGCGGCATCACATCCTGGCCACAAAATGGCCACCCCCCTTTGTTTTTCTTTCACCGAAAATATTTGCATATTCATCTCAAAAACAAAACACCAACTTCCAGCCGGGAAAAGACAAACGGCATAAAAAATAAAATAAACATTTGAAAGAAGAAAGCAGCAGCCGCAGCAGCAGGAAAGAGCAAAGTTTAATGGCCAACATGGCCATGACCAGTGAGGTGCACTCAAAAAAACTGTAATGGGGGAAAGTTTTTTTATTCATACAAACAGAACATTTAAACTACTAGTAGATAAGTTCTTACTGAACATTCTGAAAAAATATAAAAATAATTGAAATATTAAGTTGAGCAATTATAGAGAATTATTCAATTTCCGAACTTTCTGCCACAAATAGAATAAATGCGCAAAACGAGTCTTTAAAAACTTAAATACAATAGCTAAAACTAAACGAAAAACTTTTTTTTAGAAACCACAAAACACTACAGCACTACTCAGCTAAGACTCAGACCACTTAAAATTAGTAATTTGATAGTAGACATACATAATTTATTTTTGAGTGTGCGGTGGTGAAAGGGGCGGTGGGCGGTGGGTGCTGGGCCTGGCGGTCGAGGGGGCGTGCCAGCAAGCCATCTCCATTAGGCCGACGCCCCACCGTCACAGAGATCTGTGGTATATTGGAAAAAAAACCAAATTCAAAATAATTGACACCAACAGCGTCGTCTGACGGAGGGAATATGATGGGTTTGGAGGGGATTTGGAAGAACGAGGTAATTCTATTTTTTCGGTGCAACGGGACTGCGTCAGCGGACGAGGCGAAGCGATGTATTTTCTAATTGCCTTATCGCTTTCAGCGTTCATGGGCGCTCGAGCGCGAGGACTCAAAGTCCTTTGACGATGAGTGGACACTTTTGGAGTTGGGCCATATGAAAAAGTGCGGGAAAGAAGCAGTGTTAATTGCAATTTGCCTTGGTACTCGTGTTTGGTGGACACTTTGAACAGTGTTTGCATTCCGAAATGGATTTTGGTCCTGCGTCTGCTACAGAAATATTTCATAAGCGCTGGCCAAAAGGATCAATTAATGTCAACCGCCCGGCGAAAGGGGCAAACGGTTTTGGTTGAATTTGGTGGATATTCCGGGATTGCAGTTCTCCATTTGCCTAATTGCAGGCCCCACAAAAAAAAAAAAACCTGGGGGTCAATAGAATATCAGGCATGGAAGTATCGTAATGGGTGTGGACTACTTTTCCGAATAAGAAAGGACAAGGACTCACCTAGCATGCAAACTTTCGAGCACTTTGCCGGCTTGAAAGATGAGGCCAAACTTGCGGATATGTCCAGCAGGAAGTGCAGGGTGAGGGGGCCACTTGACAGTGGCAGGACAGCAAATTTATGGCATTGACCACAGGATGTGTTAGTGAGTCGAGTCCCCACATGTGAGTGCCACTGCTGCTGCTGCAGCTGAAACTTCACTTTGTAAGTAACTTTTGGGCAAAGTCTAGCAAGTGCGCAACTAAATAAAAATTTATGGTGAAAGGGGGAGTGGGCCGAACACTTGACCACTTCCACACTTGTGCAATTATGAAATTGCCATAGAAAGTGACACTTTTATTCGTCATCCTGCTGCCATTGTCCTGTAGGTTAGGGCGAGAATAAGGAAAATTGCGCAACGCAAACTCTTAACAAAGTCATTTGGTCCAGATGCTGCCAGTTAAGTTAGTGAAGGCTCCAGACACTGTCCCTCCTCCCCTCCGATTTTCCCCGCTTTTCCACCGACAAACAACAGCCGCTTTTCCGGGGCAAGGAAAACACATGTGGTTAAGGCAGGCCAAGTGGACTGCGAAGGGTTAAGTTGGGCAAGAGGCTGGAATTTCGGCAGAGTGTGCTACTTAGGGGCGGGTGGGTGTTGCCCTCCCACCCACTCAGACACCCACCCACACACACTGCACGCACTTCGGTCACTTACTGTAATTGTCTCTGCCCCAGCGGGAAGCTAAGGCAGCGCAAATTAAGTGCAGAAAGCGATTATCCTACTGAGGGTGCACTGAAAAAAAACAGCCTAAGTGGTAATTAAACAAAGTACAGCTTTCGGGCTAAAAGTCCCTTAACTGAAATTATGTTTACGTCAGTCTTGTTTTATTTACAAAAAGGTGTTTAACTGCATGTATGATTCAGATGTGAAATAGTACAAATATCTGTAAAAAAAAAATCTTTATACCGTCGAAATAACGGTACCATTTCAATGAAACTTGGTTTGTAAGTTGGTATTCACAGTCACATACACCATAAAAGATGGCAGCTCTAGAGTAATTTAAAGTAATTAAAATGAATTTTTTTCTGCCTTCCCCCCTATTAGTTTGTGCAAATTGATTTTGTTGTTAACAATATCTGATTTTAGATTTAAAAAGTTTTCATTCTAACAATTAGTGATATATTAATAGTTTTATAAACAAACTATTTTTTGATTTTTTCTGTGTGCAAAATAGAGTGAGCAGTGCTGTGGCAGTTCCCAAGTGTCGCAGTCGTAACGTCAGGGTCAAGGCGCAGCGTTTGATGAACTTGTGGGAAGAGTCCTTTGCAGGATGAGTGGTTCAGGTCGAGGATGGTGGCTCTATCACCATAACTTTGGCACAATATGCTGCGTAAGTTTCGCAGCTGAACTTCGCCCAAAATTCTCGACGACATTTACTTATCTAGTTGGACACGTGGCCAGCCATTGTCTTTTGCGATTGGAACAAACGGAAAACTCGAAAGCCAGTTGAGTTTCCCTCTTATTTTTAACTGGCTCCATAAATTTTCCGCCATTCGCCTTCAATTCGTTGATTCCTGTTTCTGCATTGTCAACGCAAGAATTTTCATAGCTTTTCGCTTGGTTTAAGGTAGTCCAAAGTAGCCTACTTCTCTCTGTTATTACTATTCATTTGTTTGATTTCAGAAACATGTTTAGAGTTGTGCTTATTGAGTGCAGTCGCCTCTTTGATTCGGCTGTGGATTGTCCCCTCATGAGCAACTTTAGTAGAGTGTTTTCTTTATTGTCGGACTCGCTAGCAAAAGGAGTCCAGCTAGTAGCCGGAAACTCACAAAATAAATGCAACATTTGGAAGCGCATTTCATTGCAAACGGAAAAGTGGTTCTGTTGCACGTGTATTGGTGTCATTTCTCCATATGCACGCAGAAAAATAATAGTAACTTAAATTTTAAAAATTTAAATGAATCATCAAGAATTGTATAGTATTTATTCCGCATTGTTTTAAAACTCTTTAAGTTGCGCTTTAACATTTCTTCATTACTTTTATTGTTTATTTAAATGATAATAAAATAGATATATGCATTTTCCTTACGTAATTGTATCATTAATCCAAAGATTTTACTAATGTTCTATACATTTGTTTTCAAATTCAAAGTTTCTTTCAGTGAGTATGCAACTTCTTTACTGGGGCAAGGAAACGCGGTTTGAAGGCACCCTGCTGGTCCTAGAGCTGCAGTGCTGCTTCTTTAGATGGTGTCGCATCCTAGCAGCTTGGCTCGTCTTCAGCTCCGCTGCCATTTGCGTCCTCACTCGGCAATTTCCGCTTGCTGCTCTGGCAACTTTCGGGCATGGCGTCGTCTCCTTGGCTGCGTCTGCGTCTTCGTCTTTTATTGTTTCAAATTTTATTGCTGCATCAGTTTGTGGCAGACGCACCAGCTCAAAGGGATCTGCGCTGGGCACATCCTCTGGCATTTTTCCTGATGCCTGTCCAAGTGCTCCACTTTACATTCCCTGTGCTGGCGGTTCACATTTTATGGCCAGCAAGTTGGTCACTTCACTTCACTTCAAGTCAGCAGCCAAAGCAGTTTCTAATCTTTTGATTATGTACGACAGACGCAACTACGAGTTGAGTTTGCTGCATATGGCATTTCGAACTGCTATCTCTGGGTCCTTAATTTATGGCTCTATCAATAAAAAATATAAATTATGGTTATTGTTGTTCCACAACTGCAAGTGCAACTGATGTTGCTGCTGCGCACTGCAAAGGTCAGTCAGCAGTTGTTGTTGCTGCCGCGTTGTTTGCGCATCCCGTTCTTCACCGTGATGTCCTGCCGTTGGCAGTGGTATTGGTATTGGTGTTCGTGTTGGTATTGGGATCCTTCCATGACCACACGTGCAACCGCCAATGTTTGTTCATGTTGCTGCTGCCGCTGTTGCTGTTGGACTTTTGATGCAGCTGCAGCTGCAACGGCAGCACCGCAGCCGCTTGTTGACTCAGTTTTCTGTGTGTTTGCAGCGCTTATGCAGCCTTCGGTCGCAACAACAACATCAACATCAGCAGGAGCAGAAGGAGGAGCAGGAGGAGGAGGAGCAGCAGCTTCGTCCACACAAAACGCTTTATGTTTGCCTTTAATTTGCGTTCGGCGCCTTGGCGAATGCAGCGATTTTTCTGTTTGCCGCGAACAATGCCGAGGGGCACAAAGAAAGCGCTTCCATAACATCAGTTTGCAATGGTTTGCGAAATTTATTGATTAAAGCCTTTCACTGGGTTCTGAATCTTTTTGAAAAGTTTCCTTAATATAGTTGGTTATATAAAATAGTTGTATGAACAAAAAGTTTCATGAAAAATCCCACAAAAGGCTTATTAAAAACCTATTTTAATTTTAAATCCCTAAAATATTTGCCAATTTTTTATTTCAAAAGTGATCAATAAATAAAAATTTTTAAAAGCATAGAGCCGCGTTCCCTTTTCAATTTTTCACATCGCCTAAGCCTTATTTTCAAGAATCCTTTTGTGTCAAAAATATATACCTTAATATCCTGTATACGTACACTTGTATTATGGCAGTATAAAGGAGGTACAAAATAAACCAGGGCTTTAGTTGTACAAATTACGTTGAAATCGTCTGCATCTTATTGAAATAAAAGTACTTTAAACGGAATTATAAATATCCTAATTGTGTTATAAATTATTTCTTTTCTATTGTTTTCTATGCTCTTTCCATACTCTTTTCCATTTTCTTTTCCATATTCCTTTCAACTTATGTCAAGAATTGATTGAAAATCAAACCAAAACCATCAAACTTTTTTGCATATTTGAGTTATGCTGAATGCATTGTACCGTAAGCATAAACACAAACAGAAATACACTCCACCCACACACTGGCCCAAGCACAAGCATTCAAACGCATCAAAGGAAAGGCATTGGACGGGGCGATCCTTTGGAATTTCCAACTATAAAACAGAGCAGGAGCAGAATGTTTGCAAAAGAAATGTAAAAGCAGGGGAAAAACACAAAAAATTGCATATTAATTATGTTTTTCTGGCACAGTTCCACAAGTTGTGGACACGGCAGAGAAAGTGTTTGGAGGGGCTGCTGGAAAAGCGAAGGGAAGGATATTTTTTACTTTGAACGTTCGGGGCGTGGCAGATGGTGAACAACAAAAACTAGTTCGGGTTGTGTATTGGGGGCGCGCAAAGTGTTTTACTAGTGAGTAGAAGTCTGGGGAACTGCACACCCGGCAAAATTTTATTAAAATATGTTTCACATTTGTTTTCATTGTCTGTTAATTTTTATCAACTAATAAAAACAATGTTGTATATTAATAAGGGTAATGTTTTTAAGAAATTATATGGCTAAAAAATATTTTGTCATGTTATTTGCAGTGTATTTTTAGGGAACATACTTACAAAACGCAGCCCTATGTTTATATTTATTTTTACCAGTGTATACAGTTTTTGCTTGCACCCAAATAACAACTATATTAAATCTTTCAGAAACTTTAGGATTTAAAAACAAAGTTTTTTTAACACAAATAATGATGAGCGTACAATATTAAAATGACTTTGACAGCAGTTAATTTTCCTAGAAATAATTTCCTAGAAATAATAATGCATAGCTTTTGAGGATCCGTTTTTCTCAGTGCACCCATACCTTTACCTGACTTTTA
Source organism: Drosophila oshimai (assembly GCA_018150695.1). Lineage (NCBI taxonomy): Eukaryota > Metazoa > Arthropoda > Insecta > Diptera > Drosophilidae > Drosophila > Drosophila oshimai. The sequence continues at coordinate 149,239 of JAECWM010000323.1, read as the reverse complement.
TAAATACACTCACTCACACCCCCACCAGTGCACCCCTTGCATTGAGCCTGTGTCTGCGTGTGTGTATGTGTGCATCTCTCAAAGGTGTTTGTGTTTAGCCGCATTCTGTTTGTTTACAGTTTTTGCATGGCTTTCACCACACACACACACACACACACACGCAGCTCATTCTCCTCATGTTTGCCATTATCTTACATGGCGCTGGGTCCTCAGCACTTCTTTTTTTGCCCACAGTTCCGTAGCCACCCCCTCGTCCCGCCTTCCATTCCCATCCCCATCCCCATCCCCATTTCCATACCCATCCACCGGCAACGGCTGGCAACTAAAAATGGAAAATTGAACAACAACTTCTGCTCGTTTTGCTGCCCGAGCGAGCGGAAGTCCACAGTGGCTGTGCCTGTGCCTCATTCTCAGTATTCAGCCCACTTTTCCACGCAGTGTTTTCCTTTGCACACACACTCGATAGTTGGTAGTCGGTGGAAGGCGGCAAACTGCAAGGTTAAGCCATAATGAAAGTAAAATGATGTACCAAATTGTTGCCCCTGCTGGTCCATTGAGGAAAAGAGTTCAGTAGGGCAAGCGGTGAGGGGAGCAGCATCGTCACACGTTAACCATGCCATCGAGCGAAAGGGCAAAGGGGGCTGAGAAGGGTGGGTGGCAAGGACACTGTTTAATGTGCTGTCTTCTGTCCCACCAAACAATGCTTTTGATTAAACCATTTACAGATACCAGACAACGGTAAATAGAATTTTAATGCTAACATTATTTTTTTGTTAAATATATAGCTTACTTAACTTATGCACAAGATAGAAGAACCTGATGGAAACGTAACCAATTTAACCCTCATAAAAATACTTAGCCAACCAAAGTTAGCTATCCTTTAAAAAAATTCCAGTTCAATAACTTTTCCCAATTACAAATAATTATTGTTAACGATTAAACTACCTAAATATATTTTTAAAAACACCGCCTGAATGTTGCCTACCCAACTGAATCAAAATTCCCATCTTTTAAGTAACAGCCAGACTTTTATGTGGTTACTGGCATCTGGATCACCTGCAGGACTAATGGGGAAATCATTGCGAAACGAACTACGGTCACTCCCAATTGAATCCGGTTCCTCCCCCCCGTAACCCCATCGCTCGTCTCCCAGCAAATTAATTACATAAAAATATGCCGCAACACTTTGGGCTGGCATTTTTCGTTTTCGGCTTTTATTTCACCATATTTTTGGGAGGTGTGTGTGTGTGGGGGGGGAGGTGCAGGGGGTGCATGTGGCAGGCTTCCAAGGATGTTGGCGTTGCAGTGTCAAGAGTGCGGTGTGTGTGTGTGTGTGTGTGTGTGCGGCACGAAAACCCCGCCAGAGTCGAGCCCATGTGTGTGTGTGCCAGAGTTATGTGCTCCGATCTGACGTCCATTGCCTTTATTTGCCTTCATGCGTTTATCGGGGCTCCGCCAGCAGCAACAACAACATGACGAGCAACCTCAAAGAGGGATTTAAGGGGGAAGTCGAAGGGGAAGGGGAGGGGTAGGGGAACGGGTTGCTGATGCTGCGTGCAGTTGTTTGTCTTTAATTATGTTTGGACGCGATGCCATTTTTGCGCTGCCCAGGACCTACTTATGTATGTGCGTCCCGAGCCTGCCAAGCAGCCAACAACCAGCAGCCAAGCGGAGTGGAGCATTGTCCTGTCCTCATTCGGTTCCACTCTCTACGGTCTTGTTACCACACTTTAAAAAAATATTTAAGTATAAAGGCAGGAAAGTAGTCTTAACTTTAATATAACTAAAAAAAAAAGAGTATTTTTATAATCAGAAATTTGTAGGTCAAAATAAAACAACAATAAGGCCTTTTTGTTGTGACAAACTTTCAAAACATTTTTCAATTTATGTGATTTATTTTTGAAATTTAATAAAACAAAGAATATAATCTCTATCTCTTCAATTTCTTAACCAAACATGTTTTAAACGCTCAAATTTCTCAGAATTAGCAATCACTAGCGTTTGGTCTTGGGCTTTTTAGGTTGTCAACCTGTGTAGTTGAATTGTACTTGAAAATGGTTAAAAATACAAAGGTTATAATAAAAAGATGATTTTTTATTTTTCCTGAGAAAACCAAATACATTTTGTAGAAGTGCAGCAGTTTCTTTGCACTGCACTCGCTCGCAGTTATTATGCAATGGCGCCAATGGCGAAAATAAAATTAAACCAAAACATTTCCTTTTCATTTGCGCACGCATAAAACTGCAGTGAACCCATCGCACACTCGAAGACCGATGCCTTTTGGCCCAGACGGACTAGTGCGAGTTGGAGGCATCGACGACGACATCGACATAGCAATCACCATCGCAATCGCCGGTTGAGTCCAAGGAGCGTCACATTTTCCATGTCAAACGCATGAAATTAACTAAAAGAAGCGACCGGAAACATTGAATGGGCGTATGAATATGAACATGGCCAGTTCCTCACTTCATTGCAAGCAAATTTACTCCTGGTCCAGGATGATGATGAGTCCGAGGGCCAGGACAAGCCGCACAGCTCCAGCTGGACAGCTTCATTTCGCGACTCTGCATGTCAAAGTGAAATATTGGCTGGAGACATGTAATAAATTTAAAAATTTTTTATTATGCGCTGCAGCAAAAATGCGGGCAAGTTGGCAGGGGACAAGCCAACGCATTGCCGCCAAAGTGGTTTGCACGGCTGCCTGCGCGTCTGTCATGCGTGTCCTTACCACACGCACACACACACACACACACACATAGTCGCATTCCGGTACTCACACACTCTCGCAGTGTCGGTGTATTCATCCAGCGGCTCCTCAGTGTGGCGTGAATCGTAAATCAACGATTTAGGCGCACAGGCAGCGCCTGAGGCAAATTTTTTAACCATTTTTTGCCCGCCATCTCGCTTCTCGCCATTTGACATTTTTGGCCTCTCTTCAATGGAGGCTACTGCATTTGGCAATGCCCTGCAACAAAGTCAACTACAAAAAAATATAACTAATTCTAATAATTACTTGAAATAGTGCGACAAATAAAACTAACTCAAATAGAATGTTATAAACATCAGCATTAAACGGCCATAAAGAAAAAATCATAACCACTCTCCTATAAAAAAATTTAAAAAAAGATAAATTGATTGGAAAATTATTTTTAATATTTTCCAAAAAAATTTTAATAAATTCAAATTATTTGTATGAAGCTCAGCTTACAAAGAAGCTCATTATTGCGGCCACTGCAGCCCTATATCCTAGCTCATTTGTACGAAGCACAACGTTGCGTATACGCAATGACCCGTTATTCACTCTCACACACAGGGGGCAACACCGTCAACACATCAGCATGATACTGTTTCCGTTGCCGCAGCATCAGCGGCATGGGGGCAGCCCATCTCATGACATATTGATTTGATGCCCCGGCTATGTCGAGAATTTCCATTAAATTTCCCTTGCAAAAGGTCGGCGAGCGAAGACTGATATTGCAAAATAGCCAGCAAAAAGAGGGTATGGCATTGGGGAGGCTTTACAGGCATTTGCCATTAGAAGCGCCTACCTCAGTTGTGTTTTTGCAACTGCAAATCGCGCGAAAAACTGCGACGCACATCCATCAGGGGACAGCGTCGGCTGGGTAAAATATTAAATTGGCCATTGTTGCCTAATTGAAAACATAATTAGCCTTAATTTATTAGCTGGCCACGCAGCGCGTTCAAAGCGAACGGGTGACAGGTCTATCGGTGGAGAAGCGCGTCAAGAAAATCAGAGCTACACATCGATAGTTGGGCAGGGGTTCGTCGGGGAAAAGTTAACTTGACACGGCCCTAATTTAATTAATCCCTACAAGCGAAGCGCAGCTAAAACTTGAGCGGCTCGTTGACTACACTGAGCTTCAGGTGTAGATATTCAAAATGTTATGATAACTTATTTATTATAATAACTTTTTAACGAAAATTATAAATAATAATAGGTGTATAATTGAGTTTTCGGATTAAAACAAATTTTTTTGGGTTCCCAATAATGTTTTATTTTTTTTTAAGTCCTGGAAATTATTGGTCAAGTAGTTTTAATTGCTTGTTTACTAATATTTGTTTGACTAGCGCATAATATTATATTTTAAGGTTTGTACTGGTAGCGCTTGGAAATAAATATAAATAAATAAATTAACTTAAACTAAGTACAAAAAAATGGTTTAACAATAAAACAATTTTTTAAAATCGTTTAAAACTCAACAAAAAGAGTTTAAAGGTAGAGTCAATGGTAAGAAACTTAAAAAATTCGCATGGTAATTTGGTTAACTAGTGTGGATGATGTAGCTGCTGCTAATACCTTAACTAAATATATAATGTTTCTGCCGCGATCCTGGGTAAACTTGAGAGCTGAGCTTGCCTTGCTGCCGTCCTGCCGCCTCGTCCTGCCAGTGTGTCCTTGGCATCCTCGCTGTCGTTGTCGTGGTGTCGCTTGCAGGCGCAGTTAGTTAATGCTGCACATTATTTCGACAAGAACAACAATCTCGGATACTTTTTTCGCCAGTTTCGCTTGGCAGTTTTCTTTGGCTGCCGCTGCCTGCCTCTGTCGCTTCGGCTCCTGTCGCTGCCAGGAGGACTAACTAGGTTTTTTCTGACATGCTCATGCATGTGACTTTGTCGTTTATAACTGCCATCCGCCGTGCACATGTATTGGCATCCGCTGTGTGTGTAAGACGGCGCTTGTAAATGTCTGCTGGTGCAAAAGTCTTGTATCCCTTCTTTCAGCTCCGTGCATTCATTTTAATTTTGAAACTTGTACTTCCCGGCTTTCCTCACACACACACACACACTCACGTACGTGGAGGCTCTGTCTTTCTGCCTTCGTAAGTGTGTGTGTGTGTGTGTATATTACTTCCGGTGCACGTTACGTATACGCCAAATGTTCCGCTGCCTGTTTCCTTCTCCTTCTGCCACACAACTAATTATTTTTCGCTTGACAATGAAAATGTTTAAGTTTAATTAAATGCATCTTGCGCTGCTTTCTTTCTGTCTCCTCGCCATGTCCTTGTTGTTGTCCCTGCTGCACCTGATGCCGCCTGCGTGTGTCCCCCGAGCAACAATGGCGCAGGCAACTCTTGCTGTTGCTGCACTGGCTGGCAGTAAATTTATGCTGCCTGTTTCCATTCGGAGCGTGTTAAACGTACTCGGGATTGCCGGGTGGCATGTTCAGAGATGGCCGCTCCTCGGCGTCCTGCGATAAAACTGCGACTGGGAGGCGCAACGCGAAGTGCACAGCTAATTGCAGTCGTTTCAATCGAAATCAAAGAGAAAGCTTTTATTCCCTTAGTGAAGAGAGCAAAGTAGAAGCATCTTTTTTGACTCTATAAATAAATGAACAGCACACACTTTATCACCCATGTTCCCTCTTCACATTCGAATCAACTGAGGATGAAGTGGAAAAAAATATAGTTGTAATTCTCCAGGAACCGGACCTCAAGCATTTGATTAACCAACTTTATAAGGATTAACAATAGGAAAAGGAACAACGGATGACTACCATTAAAAAAACTTTTGTAACCACAAAAAAAAAATAACAAAAATTACAAAACATTATTGGTAAAGCTTACTACCTCTTCCAGCAAGTTATCCTGTTTTAATCAGTTAATTCAAAACTTTATGGGAAACAACATTATTTTTTTTTTAAACTTTAACATCAACTAAAAAGTTTAAAGTGTTTTGAGCTTACGCATTTTACTTAAATACATTTAATACAATTTTTTTTTTAAGAATAACAAAAAAAGGAATGTCAAAAATGGTTTTTAAAATAATAACACCATCCATTTTTGTCTTTTTCATCTCCCCATGCTCTAAGTATCGAATATTTTCACCCACTTATCGGCTCCTTAGTGTTTCTTTGATCTTTCCAAGTCATTGACTGAAATAACTTGACATTTCCCTTTTTCCTTCGAAATTTATGCTGCTGTAGCCCCTTTCCTTTACGCACCCACCTGCTGCCGCAAAAATATGCTTTGACAAACAAAACTATTTGTCTTGGCATGACTTTCGCCAAAAGTTCGCACAAAGCCATTAGGAATCAATAGACGTAAAAATGCCCGGAAAACGATGCGGCAGGCATATTTGTGAAGAAATTTAAGGGATGCCTTGCGGCCACACTCGTCATGCCGTTGATAAATTTTTAAGCTCGATCTAAACACTTTCTAAGCACAACTCATGCAGTTTATGCCCACGAACACAAACATTTGCAAACTCACTTTGACAGCAAAAAATTATTCTAAAATTCCTGCAAACAATTTCGTAGAGCTGGAACACATCCTTGCCAACATTCGGAACATCCTTTTTCGCCAAGTGTGTGTGTGTTTGGCAACTTGCTGACTTCGTGGGTGACACTTTTTGGGCATTGCATGTACTTGAAATTACACCCAAAAAAAAGACTGTTATTAACTTTTTAATAGTTATTAAAATGTGAGGGACCTTATTTAATTACAAAACTGGTTAAAAGACCTGGTTTTTTATTATACTTTTAGCGTAAGGATACTAAATTAAATCACTTAATTTAGTAAAATTATTTAAAGTTTAGAAGACTCTGTAGAACCAATTTTTTATTTTCTTTTGTTAGTAAAAATTGTTAATATAACTAAATGTGTCCCTGTTTTTACGGTGTAGCCTTTTTTCATGTTTGCGAACGTGTTTTTCGGAGTCGCGTCCATGTCGGCGTGCTAATGTTTATAAATGCTGCTTGGCGGAGAGTCCTTTGAATATTTTAATATGATTTAATATTAAGCATCGGTGGGGAGGGAAGTGAGATCCAGATAACAAAGGCTTACGAAGAGCTTTCATTGCCTCGCCGGGCGCCGGTTGCCCAAGTTGCGAATATTAAGTAAATGTTTTGAATATTTCTCCCCCAAGTTATTTGGGTTAAGATTTTTTCCGCCACGCCCCCCAAAAAGCTGGCTAAAATGCTCGTACATATGGATGGGGATGTATGTGTGTGCCTGCGCCCAATTGCCGCTTGCTGGTGTGTGAAGGGCTCAAATAAACGCATTTTAATTCAAAGTTTTTGGCTTGTCTTTTGTGCGGGACCGGGACCAGGGCACCCCCTAACCCCCGGAACCCCCCGACGGCCTTAACCCATGCTCGTGTGTTTGCGTACGCCATTTTGTGTGCGGTTGAGCGTGTTTGTTAAAAGCTTTGAAAAGATTTGCCATGTAATCGCATGCGGCAAAGGGACACGGGCAGGACATGGCGCGCCAACATGCTAAATCGCTTTGATGACATTGTTAATTTGACATACTTGGGTTTCTTTCTCGCTTCTCGCATTTAGCCGCTGTATCACTTGACTCCGGCCTGTTTGTATAGGCTTTGATTGCCACATAAAAGGCCCATATAAAATATGAATAAAAACTTTTGTAGTGCGCAGCACAATGAGAGCGATAAGTTAGACGCATGACAGCACCAAAGGCATTCCGAATGGGATATCAGAATGCATAATCACTGTGGTCGGTCCTCCCGCCACAAAAAGCGGGGAACCAATAAAATGGAAATAGTTTCTTGTCGCCGATGACCATTCCCCGCAAGAAATGGCCAAGATTGCTGGGATAAGGCACTGACAGTAAATATTGTAAATGTAAAATCACAAGCCGCTGTTTAGCATACATTCAGTCGTAAAATAAAGGGCTAATAAAAGCTTAGGAAAACCACTTACTTAGGTTAATCGTTTTACCAATTATAAAAGTGTTCCAATGACGAAAGTCCTATAACTTATAACAAAAGATCTAAATAAGCTCTTATTTGTGTTCTTTTTTTAAGTAGCTTGTTATAAATCATTTCTAACAACCTATTGGTGTCCTTTTACTTTGATTTTAAAAGTAAGTCTGCACTCCCTTCAGATTCCCTCGTGCATTTAGCCCCATTCAGCTGGCTTCAGTCTTCACGTAATATGCTAAGTAAGTGGAAAAGTGTATGAAATGTATAAATGAGACGCATACGCACCGTTGTCGTCCCCTGCAACTGTGTAAGCACATGAGGACATGTCAGCTACACATGTCTGAGTACATCCCCGGCTACTGCAACTGCAACTGCAGACAAGAAGACGAAATGTAGACAAGTTGCCGTCATGTTGGCATCCTCTGCAGAATGGCGACGCCGGCGGCAGGTGACAACCGACGCCTTGCCATAGGCAGTGGCTCAGAATCGCATCCGAAGGATGGGAATCTCCGTCGCCAAGAATCCCAGAGTCGCAGAGCCCAGAACACAGAATCCTGCAAGTGCAGCTGTAGGGAGGGGGGAAGGGGTGCAATCACACACGCTTTCACTTGTCGCCCGGCAGGCATTGCGTTCGTTGTCTTGTCTTGACTTTGGCAGTGTCTGCTCATTATGTCTGCCGCAGTGTGTGTGGGTACACTGGAAAAAATAGGGTTTAAATTTAAATCAACACACATATCTCTAGGGTAATTAACAAATATCCATCATTACTTGGACCTTAATATATTTTATTTTGATTTAACAAAAGAATAATGTTGTTAACCAAACTTAGTTAACTTAGTTAACCAAACTTAGTTAAAAAACTCATAGGACCATACATTGTGCTTTTAATAAGCTTTTCATTTTTTGTTCATTAAAAAGTATTTATTACTTTCTGGCGAAACTTTGTGAAAGTTACAGCGAATATTAACAGCTCGATTGAAAATGACTTAAGCGTGATTGATTTAAAGGTTTAAAAAGTTTTAAAAACTAGTAAAACAGTTTGCTTGACGTTACATAAACAATATTTAGGATAAGTAGGTCAAGATTATTCTCAGTTTAGTTGCTGACATATGTTGATGTGTATAATGGCAGCTGCTTATTCGGCAACAAGTTCCACTCTTGTATTTTTTTTGGACGCCTCAGCTAGCCAGAAGCATCGGCGCTCGTGCGCTGAATTCTTCTTAATGAGCGACATCAAGTGTTGTATTAAATGTCAGTCCTGTGCTTATGTGCAGTATCTCTATCTCCCAAAGAGTGTGTGTGTGTGTGTGTGATAGCCCCCCAGAATACCAGAATACCAGAATACGAGAATACCAGAGTCCCAGGCCCGAAGCATTGCCGCTGGGTGAGAGCCGGGCAAGTATCTGTAATAAAATTTGTAATGAGTTGCAGGCACGGAAAAAGGATTTTTGAGTGCAATTTATTTTATTTCAGAGCTTTTATTTTTATTTCCTCTTTCGCTTTGGCTCGCTTTCCTTTTGGCATATTTTTATGGCGCTCGCACAGCTACAGATGCAGATACTGAAACAAATACAGATACGAATACGAGTACGGATACGGAGATGGAGATGGGGGGCTGCAGCTGCTTTTATGCTCTCGGCTATGGCATGTTTATTTCTGTTTGTATTCCATTTCTTATGATTTTTAATTACGCCCCCCGATCCAGGCCCTCCATCCTTTCCGTCCATAAAACGTTGCATACTTTACGACGCTGCAGGGGCTGGCGATTCGGCGATTTGGCGACTCGCAGCCGAATCTCTTACTGAAAACTCAAACTGAAGCCGAAACTGAAACCGAGCTGAGCTCCACTGCAGCTGGGCAACTTCATAGAGTTGCAAATTTATCGAATGGCCAAAAAGACAATTCATTACATGCTTAGCCATGGCCATCTCCCCTCGGATTCGAGCCAAGCAAAGCATTTGCATTTCAGATAATTGCCGCAGCGTTTTGTATGCATAGCCGTTGGCAGTACCAGCTCCAGTTTCAGTTTCAGATTCAGATTCAGCCAATGCCCCTTACCCTTTCCTCTACTCCCCTTCCCTCCCGGACTTTTGGCCGGACAAGTGCGTCACAAGCTGGGCCATAAATTCAGGCCCGCATGTGCAGGGGTCACTCCATGGCCCCCATGTCCTCCATCCTCATCCTCGCTCTGGGCCAGTCTGTTTACAGTCATTGCTACAAATTGACAAATTCGCTGTCGCCTGTCACCCGCTTTTCATACCCTAATTTCGCAGAGCTAAAGGGTATACTGCATTCGGGTGACTTCCAAAAACCTGCTCTGAAAAAATGCGCATCAATGCCCCACTGAACTCCACCAGCTAAATAAATATTTTCGGGAATACTGCACTTTAAATATTGCTTTTGACAAAAATAAATAAAAATTCATATTGTTTTCATAAAACATTGTGTGTTTTGGCGCGTATAAATATTTACATTTTCATATCGTCGCTTGGTATAAAATATGCTATAAAAATGTTTTAAATATATTTTTTACTTTTACTAACAAACAAAAAGAAGAGCAATATAAACTGTGATGTTTAAATTTCATGGCCCAAATCTAAGCAATAAAAGCATTTAGTTTGTGTGGAAGGTACAAAATTAGTTTAATAACTGCTAAGAAAAGTTATTACCGGGTATCTTATGGTCGTGTCCCTAGACAACATCATTGCCTGTTGTCTTTGGGGTGGGAAATCCTGGCCAAGCTGGAAATTCTGGGGGACATAAATGATAACAGTCGCAAAGCGCTGATTCATTTACTAAATATTTGCATAGGCGGCCTTGTCAATGCTGCCGGTTCGTTCTTTGGTTCTTTCGCTCTCGAGCCTTTGTGCGGACAAAGCGACGCCGCCGGCCATTTTTTCGGTTTTTTTCATGCGTGCTGGGGGTCCTGGATTCAGCCTCATCCCCCCAGGACCACTGGACACTGGACATTGGACAAACATTGCTCAGATATGTTGGCCAAGATTTACGATTGGCGCATGTCAAAGGCTTAATGCCCGGCCTCCCTGGACTCCAATCCTGTTTGTGTCTTTCTATTTGCTCAGCTTTATTAAAAGGCCGACCCATTGTGCCACCCGGAATCGCGGTTGTCCGGCGGTTTCTTCATTAATTAAATGCGTTGTCCAGCAAGGCTGTTTCGTATGCCGGACGCTGACAAAAAGCATAAATATTGTAAAGCATAAAAATAAATAATAATGCCACACGCGCGTATGAAAGAGCTACTGTTTGCACACTCAGGAAAACAGAAACTGACGATTATATTTTTAAAATAGTTTTTACAGAGTACCTACTTTAATTTCGAAAATCAAACCCCTTGAAGAGTAATTTAAAACAGTTTGGGTTAACTTAATTTACTTTGCTAAAATGTTAAAAGCGTTTAAATAACAAAACAAAAAAAGGATTAATAATGTTTCTGTCTGGTTAAAATTAATTATCATAAAATATCGGATCTCACTGCCATCTTTCTCAGTGCATGTGTGTTTGTTTTCCGCATACAAATTGAGCGCACATGTCACCCATTGAGAAATGTTCGGGGAAATGGCAGAAATGGATTTTCTTTTTCGCTTGTCTTAAAATTGAATGTATGCAAATTTGTGCCGAGGCCGCCATTTAATTAACATGTTTGCAGATGGCTAGCGATGTTGAGTGATAAAGCTCTTTTATTGCTCCGTACCGGGAGAAGATATGCCTTAAAAACTCTGTCATTGAAATCGCGTCCTTTGAGCACTGCTCATTAGAGAACGGAAAAGTCACCGTTTCTGTAACAGATTTCAGGCATTTTTCCCTCCATGCCAAGGACACACGTTCCGAATTTCAGCTCATTAAATACTTCAACCTTAGCTGCACACAAAGCCACCCACACACGTTCCCGTCAAAGGCCACAAAGTGGAGGAGCAGAATAAAAGTGGCAAACATTTTGAGGCAATTTCATTTCCCCCCAAGCGGCAGCAGCAACAGCGGCAGCAGCAGCAGCAGCAGAGTCCCCACAGTCACTGATCACAGCAACAAAGTAACGAAACGTGGAAATGTGGAAAAAAAGCAAAAGTTAACCACGTTGTCATGTTGCCATGCTTAAATTATAATGAAAAGGACTCGGGCAGCTCCTGACTGCTCACGCACACACACCAGCGCCGTATCTGTGTAACCTTATTTCGCCCTTCTCCTTTCGCCTTTCTCCATTTGCCTTTCTCCTTTCGCCATCGCCTTTCTCCTTCGTGCAACGGCGAATGCACAAGTCGATTTTGTCTCATTGAAGGTTGTTTCTGTCGCTGTGTGAGTGTCCCGTTCCGCACATTTTCCCCCAGCCTCCACCCTCCACCCCCATCCCCCCGCATTTTCCGAGGCGGAGCTGACTGGCATCACTTACCTCTCGGAAATGGGATCATCAGCCTGCCATTTCCTCGGTGCTTTGCTCCACTAGACAACAGCCCCAGACATTGGGGGCCAAATGATTGTTTATGTGTACGAAGTACACTTCAGAAAATAGATTTTTTTGTACATATATTTGAAGGTATAGCGTAATCGTCTAGTGAAACTGTTGAGTATTTACCTTAGGTCCGTAAAAATATGTTTAAATTAAAATGTTCGAGTTTTTTATTTACCAAAATTTGTCAGAATCAATCAATTTCTTAAAATTTATAGGCTGTACGGAACCGTAACCTTAAAACTTTTTTTTTATATTTGACTATTTTTATTCAAGTGCATATCCTTCTTTCTGTATGTTTATAAGTCTGTTTGCGGCCATACATATTTAATATTTCATATGTCTGCAATGATTTTCTACGCCTTTCCAGCTCCACAGTCCCGAGTCCACATCCATCCACATCCACAGTCCCTTGACGCGTCGCTGCGTATTATATTAAGTCCAAAATGAGGCTCCTGATGACGACGAATTGTCCTCGTCTGTCGCTGCTTTATATCGCTCCCCGGCCCAATGCCGTTTGTTGGTTTGTTTGTTTGCCTCCTGTCACTGTTTATTTGTCACTGCCTGGCCTAATGCCTCCCTGCCATATAGGAGATACCACCGTGCACCAGGACCAGGCCATATAGCATCTACCAGCTATTCCGGCTCATGAGAATATCGAAGCGGCCCATGTGTATTTCATTGCTGGCGTTGCCAGTTCCGGTTGACTTACGCGCCATGTTGACTGCAATTTGTATGGAGCACGGGCCGCGTTTCGCTTGGTTAGATGGCTCGTACACTTGTACATTCGTACATTTGTACATTCGGGAGCGGATCGCAGGCCAGGCGAAGGCCACGCGCTCGTCCTACTTAAAGAGGACTGCTGCTTTAATGCAATTTTAATTAGGCCAAGACCCGGAGCAGCACAAATTCTCAAATCTCAAACAAATTGACCATTGACTCTGCCTCTGCCCATAAACCTAGGCGAGTCGCAAACTTTTGCCCCCGCTTCCAGGGCGTTTAGTTACCAGCACTTGTGCAAACAGGCTGGGGCTGAAGCTTAACGCTTCTAATGTATGCGCATACACGGGACTTCATGCCACCATCTGGGCCACCACCTGAGCCACCTGAGCCACCTGAGCCACCGGAGCCCCCTGCACCACCCACCCACCCACGCCAAATCATAAGAACGGGCCGAGTGGCTAAGAAAAATATGCTGCCTGACTGCTCGCCACTTTCCAGGCAGCTGGCTAAAATCACCGGCAAGGTAAAAGCCAACTAAGTAAAGTCAAAGTGTATAACCTAGCCACGCCCACCGCCCACTGACAGTGCATACACGGAAAGAAAAGTAGGTGTTCTTAACTTTAAATCATATTTAAAATGAAGTAAATGTTGAATTTGGTATACTTGACTATCATTGATATTTCAAAGCTTAGATTTCGAAAGGTTGCCATCAATAGTGGTGTTAATTAAAGTTGTAGAACACAAATTAATTATGACTACAGAAACCATTCATTACTCACATGATGTGTAATTTGAGAAAATGTAACTCATCTTTTGTATAACAACAGGACTATGTACTTAAAGTTAAAGGTTAATTTTAAGGTAATTAAACAATTAAACATACAAAAAAGACTCAAAGTAAAGGACGATCGTTTTTATTCCACATTTATATTAGGCATTAATAATTTTAGATGAACATAAAGAACGATATCTTAACACAAAATAAAAATGTATAGAAAGATAAAAAATTACGTTAAATTAGAAATGGGTTAAGTATTTTCAAAAATTTGCAAATGTAGTCCTTATATTTGGCTCCGTGTATAGGCTGCACTTTGCGCGTTGTCCCAAGTATTTTCAGGAAATTTCATTGGTTTCGGCTATACGCTTTGCAGTTCTAACATAAATAGTTGAGCACTCTGGCTCGGACTCGAAGCCAAGTGAATGAGGGGGCGTGGCCGGGGGCGGCGTTCAAGGGCGGGGGTTTTGCAAACATAAAGTTTTCACTGCATAAATAGTTGTCGAAAAATTGCGCATAAGTAGGCGACGATGCTTGGCATGCAAGTGTAAAAGATTCGGCCCGAAACTTTTCCACCCAAATGTGGCTAATGAAAAGTTTGCCCAGCGGGCCAGTCAAGTCCAGAAGTGCAGATTGCCATCCACTTCAGAAATGCATAAAGGACAAACATCCAGAAGATTTTTAATTAGTTTTCAGTTTTGAGACTCGACATATATAGTGTATGTACAAGTTTAAAGGTGCAAAAATGTCCAGCAAGGTTTTAATCAATCGAAAGTTGTAAAAACAAATCTTTTTCGAACTGCAGTATATTCAGAGATATCATTTTATTAGGAACTTGCAAAAATATATTTACACAAATCAACTCAGTATCCGTCTTTTAGGGTGACAATCAAAAGAGGTTTAAAAGTAATAAAACCCGAATTTAAAAAGAATAAAATTTGTTTAAAGTATTAAAAAAAAAAATAAATTGATTTCTAAGGACAGTTTTTTGACAGTTTTTATTCAAGAGATTTAAGCTTTCTCTCTGGCAGCTCATTAGTGTTCACATTTTTGATCTGCAGCTTTCATTTTACATTGATTTGTAGCCATTTGCATGCTTGATGAGCAGTCCAGATAGCAAATAGCAAACGACCAAAACAAGGTATATTTAAGCCCTTTGGTAAAAACCCGTCCTCCCTATGGGACGCTTACAATTATAAGCAGCTTTATCAACTGGAAAGGCACTTGTTCTTTGCAGGGAAATAAAATGAGACGGAGATTCATTCGTTTTGATGGAGATGGATTAAAAACTCGTCCGTGAGCGCATAGAAAACTAACAGGGCAGTATTGGGGCATTAGTATTTCCATGTTGCCTCGTTTTCCACACCACTCTATGCAATTGCAGCTGCACCTTGACCGACACACACTTTCCACACACCGGCCAATGAAATAATCCGAATGTAAGTGTGCCAGGTTTTTGCGATGGTGATAATGACGCTGCCGTTGATGACTGGCTGAATTTCCATTGGCTTCGGCCCGGGCAGAGCATTAAATTCGAGAAATGCACAAGTTCAGTGCCCACGCACTCCGACAAACCCCTCTGCCCTGAGTGACTTCCGTTGCCAAATCCTGCATCCTTCAGCCTGACGTTACGCTACTCCATCTGCACATCTTGGCCGCCTGGCATTTTGACTGCTGGGCCACTAAAAAATTCCATTTGTAAACGGCAACCGCATTAAACCAAACTCATCTCCGGTTGTTAATGACTGCTGCCTGCCATTGGGAGACAAGCAGCGTAATATGCTCAAGGATCCAAGGAGGCGCAAAGATTTTCACGGCGCAGCACAGCGAGAAAATAATATAAGCCGATTAGCTGGAAGGAGTTGAGGATTCCTTTGCGTCAATTATCTACCCAACCAATTAATTATTTTTTATTTTCATATATTTTACTGAGAGTTAAGCTATGGAATTCAAAGCCAGAGTTGTTGTCTTTGATTTCTACATTTTAGGGAATATCGAATGTCTCTGCTGCATGCCCCTTTGTCTCCCTTTGACATCCTGAAGCTTTAACCAGTTTCGAACAATTGACGCAAATGAAAACTGACGCCCGCTAACTGTGACTCTGAAGCTGCCATTGAGTAATGGACCATCACGCATACGCCGTGTGAGCCGCGGCTCAATTCACGGGTAAATGATACGAAAAAGGTGGTTGGGTGGGTGAGTGGGTGGTGCGAGGGCGGAGGGAAAAGCCTGCTGCTGAGTGGACAGCTTGTCGCTGCTTGTTGCGACTGTCAGGAGATGCGGCCGCAAATTAGTGCAAAGTGCCACCCGGGCTGCGAGGATTTTCCCAGCACCCAGTCTTTCGTTTGTTGTGGTAAGATTTGAAAGTTGATTAATGAATACAAAATGCGGAGTACGGAATACGGAAACTGGAATCCAGAATCCTGAATGGGACGTGGAAGAGATCGTTGGCCACGACAGAAGGAAAAGCATTTGATGTCGGACGGAAATGAATAAAGTGCGAATTTTTGTGTTCTCTTCCGCCTTTCTCTATCTCTCCCTTTCTTTTCTTTTTCACTGTTTGAAGAATGCAATTTTGTGATGAAGAAAAATTGATTGTCGTCGTCGATGCGTCCTTGCCAAACGAAAAACGAAAACAACCAACGACCAACCAGGAAAACCCTGCCGCCACAGTCACAGACAGAGTTTATAAAAAAAAATAATTTCGAGACTTGGCCGACAGGTTCATGAATACTAGGGAGGAAAAAATTAATATTTGCTCGAATTGCGGCAAAGAAAAATCGTTTACTCACGGATTCAATAGTGCGTGATATAAATTGTTTCCGCTCTTAACTCGCAAATGTACTTGGGAGAATTAACTTAAATTTTTCTAAATCCCAAATCATTTTCATGGGTATTCAAGAAACTGTAAAAATTTTAATTGTTTGAAAATTTAATAAATCATTTCAAGAATGTTTAGAAACTTAACTTAAATTCCAGTGGCTTCAATTTTTATTTAAAAATTTGAATTATTTTATTGTAAGTGCAATTGGTGTGGAAAAAAATTAAAAGAGCTCACTTCGTGTGCATAAAGCATGGGAACTGATAATCAATTTGTCACGTTGACCCAGTGTTTTGCATACCAAAACTCAATTAAACCGCACACGCATAGTTACAGATATAATTAAAGTCTACAGCAGCAGCTGCAGTTGCGACTGCGAAATGCAGAAATCGCCCCAACGCTCCATATATTGTATGGACAATATTTGCGCATGAATTATGAATTGTGTAAATTGTGGGCAGTGTGTGTGTTCGCATGGGCCAAAAAAAAAAACGGTAACCAGTGCTGCCAAGTGCTCAAACCAAGAGGACCAAGGCTTGCCAGCTGGGTCCTGGAGCTGCAGGATGGGGCAGGGGAAAAGGGGGATGCTTTTGGGGTACCCGCAGATACACATAACTTTACAGCCGGAGCCTACAGACGACAAAATTTAAATCACTGCGTGGCCTCGAGTGCTTTTTGTTACAATTTACGCTTTATGGGTGACATTTTACAATTTACTTTGTCGCAGAAGCACTTTGCGACCGTGTGTGTGAGTCAAAGCGAAATGGGCAATATAAATTACACAGTTATGTGCAGCCAGCCAGTGCAACTCTCCCCTGCATCCCGCCGAAGTAGCGAAATATTACTTAAACAGTAAATTGTGCCAGCACGGAGCTCAGACCGAGTGAAAGACAGCGACAGAGACAAATCGATGGGACGCGCTTCCGGTTTTCCGGTTTTCTGGTTGGGAATGCAGGGCCATCAAATAACCAAGGACGGGCTGTAATAGCCGAGCGACAATTACTGCGAAAGCCGTTTAAACCGAAAATGGCCACAAGAAGTTGCAATTGAGCCTGCCAAAATGGGAAAATGTCTACGTAACACAAGGTGTTTTTAAGACACATAAATAAAGTACATTTTCAAAGGATAACTTTTAAGTGATAACATCTTGTTTTATTTTTATCTAAATTTTAAATTCTTAAACTATTTGAAAAAAAACCCCAAACGTGTACTTACTTTTGCTTTACATTTAAAAACTATGCATGAATAACAATGACCACTTTTAAGCAGTTTTACTTAATATATAGGAATAAGTTAATGCTCTCCAGTTTAATCCTTTTGATATTTTATTTCCAACTGGATATCTACAGCTCCCTATATTCCCGTGACTTATGGATCACATTTCGCTTTAATAGCTCCACTAACTCAACCCAAATAAAATCGAGTGGAGGGTGCGTAACTCTTTCGCCGGCAGAACTGACTGTAAATGTTCGCGCCTTCTCTCTTGATTATTGGCAGTCATAATTTGGTCATGCATAATGGGACAGCCGGAATATATGAACACCCCGATTTGCTACAGTTTCACATTTGAATTATTCGAGTTATTTCGCGCTACATTAAGTCGGGTACACTTGCACAGAGCCAGAGATACTACATACACTGCTCGTTCTTGGCCAGAGGCCTTGCAGGCTTTATATTTGAATGCGATAATTCATGCGGGCATTTCCCTGCCCAGATTCAGATTCAGATTCAGACCCATAACCATAACCAGACCCACTGGAGATTTATCTGGCAGACCGCAGACTGACGAGCTGGCAGTCGCTCCATTTTAAATTCAGCATTTTTTGCCGCACCAAAGTTGTGTGTTGATTTAGTGCTTGCTTATTCTTTATTTCTCTTTATGGCAGTGTGTGAGATTTTATTTGTGTTTGACTTGCTTTCTGCAAACACTTTTAGCCCCCGTTGGTGTTTGTGTTGCCGTGGCTAGTGCACATTTTAATTAAAAAATATTAATAATTAACATGGCAGGCGGTCGCTCTCGCTCGACCGACCAGAGGCTCGAAGTGAAGGGTGGGCCAGCCGTGTGGATTCGGTCGCTTTGGTCACATAATTTCATATCTGCGTAAAGTACATTAAAGGAGCATAAAAATTCATTACGCAGCAGCAGCAGCGCAGCAACGCAGCAGCGGCGGTGGTGGAAACACAACAGCGCCGGCAGTTGCCAAACAAATTATCGTTAGCCAAGTTAAAAGGCAAATGGCGACGGCCTACAAGCCGTGTCCACTGAAACCGGAGAAGGGGGAAAACGACAGGAAAACAGTGACACACCGCAGCAGCCCACAAAACGCTCGTACTTTTACTTTTCTCGACCGGAACTCCCCCGCCGGGTACTTATTTTCATTATCTGACACACCTATTTAAAAATTTAAATCTCCAAGTGTGACCCCCATTAGGTGGCACCTAAGACCAAGAAGGGCCTGCATAAATAATTTACTTATTTGGGGGTCGTCGTCGTCGTCGACTCGAGCATGCGAGCATGAGTTTATTTAGTGGACGTTTTCGGGTGCCCGAAATTTGCACATTCCTTGCTGAGCCATCAATGTCCCAAGTCCTCCCAGGAGGCGTTCGAAAAACAGTGCGTGTGTTGGCCAAAAGGTGCTTAGCTGTTTCGGCCCCAAAGCATCTCCAGCGGGTTCTCCATCAACGTTTGCTCCTGTCTCCTTATTTTCCAACTCATGTTAGCTGCTCCCCATTCTGTCCCTTTGTCCTTTAGAGGCTTTGACTTCGACCTATTTGGCTCCTGCCCAGGCAATTGGTTATGTCAAGAAGTGGCATGTTTGCTGTGGCTTAGTTTTCCAGGGCTTCAGTTGGGCCAAACCCGATTAATTTGCACTTAAAAGTTCGGTTTTCAATGGTTAGTTAATGCTTACGAGGATTGAATAGCCGATGACCTTGTTTAAACATTTCGATCCTCTTTACAAGTTTTTTAAATTATCTGAATTAGAAAAAAAAAAACTTTTTAAATGCATTGCATAATCTTTGGAAATAAGCAACTTTTAAGGGGCAAGCAATTATGGATTTTATTAAGGGATTAAATCTAAACTGCTGGAAATAAAATTTTGTTTGTGTTAAGGAAGATGAGGTTTGTATTTACGATTAACTTTAATGCTCAACCAACTAAATATATATATCAACCTATAAACGTTCTGCTTTTTTATTAATACCTTTTAAATAAAACATTTTTTAACACAAACCGTATAAAAAAACTATTAAGTCAAAATTTAAGACAAAGCTCAGTTGATATTTTTATAACAGACTTAACACAATACCTTGCAATTTTTTATAAATATTTTGATATGCATTGGCAATCCCATAGATTTCGTGAAAATAAATAAGTTTACTACTGAAGTTATCCCTTGAGTTTCGCGCTTTTATCCGTGACAGCTGTCATTCGCCATAAAATATCACGCATACGCCGTGTTGCGTCCACACTGTTTTTGCGACGGGGCCCTCGACTAAATACCCTAATTGGCTTTAACAATGCCTTAATTTTGTGCTCATGCGAGCAGTGTGAAGGCCCGTCGTCAAGTAAGGGAACAATAGTACCCAATGCGCTATTGTTATGTCGCCACTCACACTCTTGCAGTGACAAACAAACAGTTGTATGTGTGATGTGTACGTACTTGTGCATGGTCACAGGTCACACTCACACTCACACTCACACAGCCGTGCACTTCATTATAAGCAAATATTTTTAGCCTCATTTCAGCTAAAGACGCTTAAGCACGTTATAACTTTCCGCACGATGATATTGTTGTTGTTTATCCTTGTTGCTGCTGCAAAGAAGCACTCACACAATCACAGTGCCACACACACACACACACACACACAGACTGGCGCTGATTTACCTAACAAGCGCAACTCGCAGAACAAAAGGCCAAAGGCTGGGGCATTCCTCTTGTTGTTGTTTTCATTTAAAGGATTTAAAAATTCAAAGGGCAATTGTCATCACACACACACTCTCGCACACACACAAGTGCATAGAATCGGAGAAAGAGGCAAAAGGACTTAGAAAAGGAGAAAGAGCGAGAAAAAAAAGAAAGTCGTCTTTTGCATCGCCCAAAGCTCCGTTTCTTTTTGTTTACTCCACTTTTGTTATTACGTGGAGTTGCTGTTGTTTTTGTTGCATTTAAGCACATGCAATGAAACACAGCAAAAAAAACTTAATTAAATCAAAGCGTTAACAGCATTTTGACTAGAAATAAATCATTATTTTAATTAATTTTATGTAATAGAACAATTAATCCTTAAGATATGTTTATTGATCATATTTCAATCATTACGAGGACATAAGTAAAATCATTATTTGGAACTTGTTTGTAAATGTTTGAAGATAGTTACCATTAAATTGGGTCGCTCTTAAATGACAAATGTGTAACGACTTCACGAAGATTTTTTAACAGTGTTCATGTGAGCGAAGAAGCAGCGACAAAAGACACACAGGACCCGTTGTCCGCCACGAAGTATTCTATGGACACTCCATGTCTGTGGCGTGCTACGTTGATTCTATGCTAAATACGAGCAGAACAATGATAATGTCGCATGCTAAATTACATGCAATTATGTATTTTTCTCTTCGCTGTTGGCTTTCCATCGCTGGCTCTTCCTCACTCCTTAAACATTTTCAAATGGTGCTCTGTGCAGCGTTACCTCAAAACACCGTCAACGACTCGGTCGCTGTCACCGCTGTCGACGCGAAGAAGTATGTTAATAACGAAAAAAAAGCAGAAACGTAAAAAAAAAGGAGTGCAGTAATACATCTGAAATTGCATCCTTTTTGTTTTCATGTCTTAGCAATTATTAAAGCCAGAAACTCGGTTGCAGAGAACTAGGAACTCCTCATACGACTTATAGTCTTCTGAAGCCATTTAACAAAGCTCAGATTGCAAAACTCACCCTATTATGAAGAATAGAGCCTTTGATTTATCCTTACCCTTTTCACATGGTTTGACATTTGAATGTTCTCTGTTTGACACTTACCACAATAGTTAAATTGGCAGTAACCTAACCGACCCGCCTTGTTTTATATCTTAATTTACCACTTTGGTTTTGTTTTACCAGATAATTGAGAAAAAGTAGAGCAATATAAAAATAATTATAGATAAATGGATAATTATC
The DNA here is from genome assembly GCA_018150695.1 of Drosophila oshimai. Taxonomy (NCBI): domain Eukaryota; kingdom Metazoa; phylum Arthropoda; class Insecta; order Diptera; family Drosophilidae; genus Drosophila; species Drosophila oshimai. The sequence continues at coordinate 127,618 of JAECWM010000323.1, read as the reverse complement.
CCAGCCCGAAAAAATTAAAATTAAAAATAAATAATAAATCTAAAAATATTCTTTATATTTATGAATACAAAATTTTCAAATTCAAATTTTACTGAAATTTTTAAAATGAAGCACATGTTATTAACATTTGAGTGGCAGTTGGGCGTATAACAGTTTTCAATGCCTTGCTATAAAAACACTGGGTTTTTCCTATGGACAGGCGGGAACAAGGACATTTTTCGAAGTTTCTCTTTGAAGCAAAAATCCAAAGATAAACAGCTTTTGAAAAATCATTAATTAAAAAGATGAAATAAATATTTTTAAAACTAACAGTTAAAAACCATATTTTGTTTATTTTTTTAAGACATTTTCATATTTTTTATGTGAAAGTGTGACTTATAAAACCTACGTAAACGAGCTCAAAGCCTTCCCTCCCAATTTCAAATGCGGATGGCGCTTTCGAAAATGCCTGCTCGCTCAGCGGTGAGCACTGATTCTGCGCTCTGTGGCCAAACGAGCCGAAAGGACCAAGAAGGACGAGGCAGCCGAACTTGTGAATGGCGCCCGGAGCGAGAAAACGAGGCGGAGGCGGGACGGGGGAGACCCGGAGAGCAGGGTAACGCCACCGAGACGGCGGCGCGAGTGAGAGCGAGCCATTCGTGAATATTTCATGAACGATGGCAGCGATGGCAGCCAGCTTCGGGTCCTGGCCACCGAAGAGAAATGTAGGGAAACGCATCCCGTCGTCATCGGCGGCAGCAGCAGCAGCAGGAGCAGCAGCAGCAGCGACTGAAAGCGGCGGCGGCAGCAGCAGCAGCGGGAAAATCGGCAGCCTTTCTGCCGTCGTTGCAGTGGCAGCAGCGCCTCCGAATTTTGGCCAATGCGTGTGCTCCTGGCGTTCAGTAAGAAAAGCGTCGCCCAGCGGTCTAGTACGAACGTATACCGAACGCTTTGTATATCCTGTAAATTATATCCTGTGTGTGCGATTGATCTCGTCTGCCTGGTTCGTGCGTAGTTCGAAACATAGACTTCTGATTGCAATAATGGCAAATTATTCTGGGCTTGGGATAAGATATTTTTTTTGTTAGATCACCACAGTTTTATTTGAATGATTTTAATTAAACTGCTGAAGGAGCTAGACCAATGATTTTCGCCCTGCAGTCACTGACTTTTAAAGTTGCCAGCCAATTCGCGCGCGACGAAACCCAGACCCATCAGTGGAAGCTGCCGGCAAAATAATTGCCTTTGCAGCAGCTGTTTAAAACTTTACCAGCGACTTTGAGCCGGCTGAGCAGGGCTTCAGTTTTGTTCACTGGTTTATCGTTTTCCCTTGTTATTTTCTCACATATTTTCATTATTTTCCCTCTCGTTTTTTTGCGCTCCTGACATTTTACATACCAGACTACCAGACATTGATATTAAAACAGAAGACGTCTGGAGGCACAAACTCGTAGCACTCGCATGACAGGAATATTTATAATTTCCGCTGCCAGCAGACACAACAGAAAAGAAAGAATAATTTGCGATTACTGGCAGGCAGAAGGCGAAGGAAATCCCTGAAACGATATTACAAGCCAAGTGCGCTTGAGTTCGTGTATTTCCGGTTGAACAAACACATAAGCGAAACATAAAAGAAAGGCGAAAAAAATACACATACCCATACTCATACCTATATATACACGTAGATATATATATACAGATATATATATGAGAGTACCCAGCCAACACGAAAAGTGAAAATACATAGAGGCGAGCATATTTCATAAGTTTGCAGTCCGTACATATAGAAAACAGAGCCGAGAGCCAGAGAAAGCTGGCGACAAAGGCTAACGCACGACCTTTGGCACCGAGTTCAGCTCCCTGTCCTGCTCCTGCTCCTGCTCCTGACTGTGATTCTGCGGAGGGGTCAGCAAATCAATAGAGCAACTGCATCCAGCATCCAGCATCCAGCACCCAGCCAGCGACCAAAATTCACTCGCAAATTATGCTGACCATGTCGACCCTGATGATGCCAGCACCGACCATAGCCATGGGTGCCCCGCAGATCACAATGGGTCCGCACAAGCCGCCGGAAACGAAGCTGCTGGCCATCCATCCAGCAGCAGCGGCCGCAGCAGCCGCCCAGCAGCAACAGCAGCAGCAGCAGCAATCGGTGACAGCTGCCCATTTGCAGCACAATGGCCAGCAGCAACACTCGCAGCAGCAGCAGCAGCAACAGCAGCAGCAAATGTCGCAGCAGCAACAGCAGCAGCTGGCTGCCAGCAACTCCAAGCCAGGTGAGTGCAAAAGCGAGTTTTCAGGGTTGAATGTCCTGCGCTTTTGGCGCAATTTTCACCGGCAAAAGGTGTTGCATAAATTGAGAAATGTCGCTGCCATTTTGCCCCTGAGACGTGTTTTGAATGCAGCAGACGACTAGCTCCATTTTATTGTGGGGCAGCTTTCACGGTGAATACGCTTAATTACGGTCGATTCCATAAAAAAATCATCTTCTTATTTAGATTTCTTGGTAAAATGTGTACTTTAAAGACAGATTAAAATTGCCTCAACAAATTTTCCGAGAAGCAATACATTCAGAAATATACCTACAATGAATTTCAAGGAAATAGTTTGCACAAATGAAACTCACGTCGGATTATTATTTATTTCTATATATTTTTTTATGAATTTTTTTAATTTTCGGAGAGAAAAATAGGTATAGTTATATAAAGTACAAAGTACAAAATCCAACAGCATAATATTCAAACAATCTAATTCTTTGTAAAAATTATCAACTCATAAATTAAATTAATTTTGAAAAATATCACTGAAGTCATTTGCAATTCAAAACGAATGCAAATTCATTGCAACCAGGATTTAAATGAAAGCAATAATTGAATTTTATTTTCAGTCAAGGATTTGCGAGAGCTTAAAAAGTTAGCAAATCGTTCAAACACAACGCTGGCAAAAACATAATTTATTGTATTAGTTGAATTCCAATGAGATGCTCTTTGTGACGAAGAATTTTATTTGCAAAAGTCATACTTTTTTAGAGCAAGGAGACCTCACTTATTCAAAGAACAAATAAAAACATTTGTTGTGGTATATTTTAAAAAGTTGAACGAGAACAACAAATTGAAACAATCAAAAGCCAGAGCGCAATTGCAATAAAATTAAATTTAAAAAAGCCTGAAGTGTTCAAAAAGCACAAGACTATAAAATTTACTTTAAACTTTAAGGAAAAACGTCAATTAAACATCAGCTTATGTAATCAGACAAATGTCTCAGCAATTACAATTCAAACCATAAGCCCCCCTGGGCGATCGATATCAGAGCACGATAAAATTGTCCATATACATAGAAATTTGTATGCCTCACATGGCCAAGTCATCCAGGCAACACATTCAATTAAACGTATCTCAGACAGTCGGATGCAAAGCAGGTAGATTTCAAAAATTCCAATAAAGCACAAGTATCACTTGCGTACAGTTTTAAATAACTAAAATTCCATCGGGCCAGATTCGCACACGTAATCCGAAAATAACAAAACTCGAGCACGCAATCCTGAGATGAATTATTGTGGACACCACTCCCCGGACAGAAATGTCAAGAGTAGGCATTACAAGCATAAATATCAGTTACAATTTTCATATTTTTAACCACAAACGAAAAATTTGATACAGCTCGGTCGGGATGGGCAGGGGAAATTGCATGGCCGTAGAGATTTACAACTTAAAAACAACTTAAGCCGAAACTTGGAAACAAAGGCAGCGCTAGAGGCAGAAACTGGGACTTTCTCCAATTTGTAGGCCTTCCCCCTCCCCCTCCTCCGTCCCCCAAGAACGGTTGCTAATGGCAAAAACTATACACAAATAGACACTGGCAGGCATAAAGCCGGAAACAACGGCACAGGAAGCTGCATGAAAATGAAACGAGGAAAGGCGGGCTGGCCCGACTTTGGACTGTAATGAAAAATGGAAAATGCCTGCTAAAAATAGTGAAAAGTTGAGTGTGCGTCGGTGTGGCATCTCGTTGAGTCGAAAGCCAGGCAAGAGCAACTTGAAAATGAATTTAATTATGGCAAAAAAGTGAAAATTTCCACACTCGAGCTCGAGTCTGCGAAGTTTGCCCTTCCCTTTGGCCGCCACAGCCGGAGCGTTGATGAGCGGCTGCAAAGTGTGAGAAAATTACTAGACAGACAACACCAACTACTGGGCCAGGGCATAAATAGAAGCGGAGGCGAAAGTGAAGAGTCTGCCGGTTCCGGGCATTGTGTAAGTTGGCTTAATGCGGAGCGGCTTACTAGAAATCCGGGAAATCGTTGGGGGAAAACCCCAGAGAAATGGGTGCGAAAGTGGAGCAAATTTGCTAGTGAATCACCGGACACAAAAAAAATAACATGGAGAGTCATTTCCAGGACAATTGACTTTGCGATGAGCCACACTTAGCTGCTAATTAGCAGGAATAGGCAAAAAAAAACTATAGCCACAAACCGACAAAGGAAAATGAGTGCAAATTGAAAATTAGCATACCGATAAGCTACCCATTGAAATCGAGTTTGGGTTTAAATATAGTTTGTTTGTTTTTGGTTTTTGTTGGTATATTTTAAGACACATTCTTAACACTAATAAAGTCCTGTTAAGATTTTAATATGCAGATACGAAAAAAACTTTTTAAAACAACAGTATAGAGTACCTTATTTATATTTTAATACAACAAGTAAAATGAAAGTTCCAATAAATTAAGAATAATATTTTGACAACTTGACAAACGACCGTTAAACCGCGAATCGTAAGGGGTAAGACAGTACTTCAATTATCTCGCAAAATTGCATCAAATTTCATTGTGGTAGGCCACATAAAGAATCAAAAAGGAAACAGGGAAGAAGGACAATTGACTTTCCGATGAGACACATTTTTTTTCTTTTTTTTTTTTTTTTTTTTTTTTTTTTTTTTTTTTTTTTATATTTTTTTTTTTTTTTTTCCCCAAAAAAATTATTTTTTTTTTTTTTTTTTTTTTTTTTTTTTTGTGGGGCTCCCACTTTATTTTTTTTTTTTTTTTTGGTCCCCAATACAAATAGTGGGGGGGGGTTTTTTTTTTTTTTTTCCAATTTTTCATTTTTGGCAACTCTGCTTACATGAATATATGTATTTGTCTCTAACGTTTAAAAAGGGGTTATTTTTAATTCACGCATTCAAAATTCTTAAATAGCTTAGTATAAACTAAGTAAAGTTAGTTACTAATTAGCAGAGAACTAGAAAAAGTCGACAACCGCACACCGACAAAGCAAACATTGATTACCAGGCCAAATGATTGCAAATTGAAAATTAAGCACGCCGCTGAATTTCCAATTCAAATGCGAGAGAGCCAGCCAAACTGCCGGCAAACCGAAAGGAGCAGAGCGTAACAGGCACATGCATATAAATTTATATATGCAGTTTGCACACACACAGACACACACACACCCACACAGCCCCAGTGGCACACGGTGCATGAACTTTCGAGCAGCACTTACACCCACACAAACACTGAGCGAAAAGGGGGGGGCGGGTTACACCTACACGCCGCAGTTGCAAAAACAAACAGCGACTGCGAGTTTCTCAAGTGTCGCAACTGCAACAGCAGCAGCCAAGCCAACAAGTGCCACAGTAGTTGCCTGTGGAAGGAGTCCCATCCACAACAGCAGCATCACAACAATGGCCAGCTACAGTGGCATTAACCCCTTGAAGAACGTCCCCCTTTAATTTGCTAGACCTATGCTGCGTTTTTTTCTGTCGAACCCACCTAGCACTTAGTTAAATACTGCAAATTACTCAGCTTATATACTGCTTTTGAAAAATACATGTTTAACTGATGTTAAGTTGCTAGATAGCCAAGGAGCTAAACTGCTAAGATCTGAACTCTTGTCTTTTAAACAAGTTTTTAAAATTAAATTAAATCGTTTTAAAATAAATTACGTATAGAAAATTAAAAAAAAAGATAATTTTTTTTTAATTAAATGTTGTTTAATACTAGAAAAAAAAAATACCCTATTTCGCCTATTTAAATAAAAAATATCCTCAACCAAAAATGTATCACATTTTATTTTAAAAATCAGAAAAAATTCCTATCTCAGTATTCGTAAATCATTGCTTATGGGCGCAGCCTGTTTTTCGTTTTTCTAAACCAACATCCACTGTATTTCGCTGTATTATCTCCATCTGCCTGTGATCCGCCTGCACTTGGCTGTTTTTCCTTGCCCCCAAATGATGCAACAACAACAACGGGTAGCGCGACAGCAAAACTTTTAAATTGGTTGGCAACACTTGCAGCTACATGCACACACACACACACCACTGCATAGAGACAGACATACATACTAAATGTTTGTTTTGGAAATGAATTTGGCAATTTTTGTACAGCAGCAGCAGAAGTTTGGGGAAAGTGGCAAAGTGAGGCGAGAGACAGCAGGCAACACCTCAAAGTAATTTGCCAGCAAATCATTGGAAGGAGTCAGCTGCGAAGGAGGAAAGACCGGAAAAAAGGATAGCAGCAGCCGAAAAGTATGCAATGCCAAATGAAACACACACACACACACACTCACGAGCGGGGAAAGCGTATAATATGTACAGTGTATGTGTGAGCCTGTGTGGGTGAAAAACCACCAAAGTGAACTGCATTTATCGACCGCAAAGCGTTCGAAATGAAATCTGTTTAAAGGATTTTAATACCCCAGCAGAAACGTGGAGTCTGCAACAGTATCTTGAGAGTGTGTGTGTGTGTGTGTGTAAGGAGCTCGGTGTGCGAGTGTATGAGTGTTTGAGAGTGAACACAAAAAGTCAATGAATTCGTTTGGCGAATTGAAAAATTAATTCAGTTGCCGTCGCTGGCATTGATAAGGAGAAGCACAGAGCAGGAGAAACTTTTACACGCCGCCTTCCTCTTATGTGTGTGTCTTTATCTTCACTTCACTTCGTCTGTGTCTGTGTTTGTGCTTACACACACATCGACAAGCTTTTTACTTACTAATGATTTCTCATTTCGCTTACGGTATTTCCCAGTTACTTGTGCTTTTTGTCTTACTCTGAGTTTTACAGCTGGCACACAAGCGCAAACACACTTACGTATACGTATAAACCAAATTACTCACGGACGTTGTTGTGGATTTTTCCTTTCCCATTTTCCTCGCCCGCCTTTATCTCCTCGAATTGCGAAGGAAATTAAGCAAAAAGCGCAAAGATTTATTTCGCTTTGATCAAAATTAAATGAATTGATTTTAATACGCCCCGTGGGCAAGATATTTCCTTCGCTTTTGCAAATGAAAACGCATAAAAAAGGTGTTGGATGGCCTGGTGGGCGTGGCCGTGCTGGGCGCTCGTTGTGGGCTGTATTTTATGCCAGCGGCCATTACAATTGAGTAGCTCTGGCCATGGTCTGTGCCAGCTATTTGAATTCCCATCCCATCCTGGCAGCACTGGCAGTGCTTAAAGACTGTCAATAAATTCTCCTCGAATTGGGTACAAAGTGGAGGATGCGATAAAATGTTCAAGGAAACCGTGTCAAGGAATTAATGTTGTACAGCCTGAAATCGAGGTCTTTAAGCTAAACATTTGATTTTGTATCTAAGAAAATTAGTAACAATTGCGTATCTAAATTTTTTAAAAAATATTTAAATAAAGTATTTCATTAATTACTTTATTTGGTTGTATATAAATTTGTTATATCAAGATTGTTTGAATAAAAATGTTATAATAATGAACATCCTTAGATTCCTAGGACACTTTCCAAGTATTGAACTCGTCACCGAGTGAAACACAAAAATCGCTGCTCGCTTTTATGTCTCTCTGCTGTCCTGTTCATTCCGTTTGATTACATTTCATTTGATTGGTAACATTTTTGACTGTCCACTCCTCCAGTGGGTCGCTTTTTTACACTGCAATTTCTTTTGTGATTCGTTTTGCTTCCTGTTGGCGGCGGCAAATGAAAAGTTTACATTTCATTGCTCAATTCGACATTTGACATTTGGCAGCGGCAGTGGCACTGGCATAGAAAATGAGGTTCACTTTTTGCACAGTCTCCGAACTGCAGTGCTCTTGTTTCTTTTTTCGTTTTTAAAATTCAGACAATTGACAGCGGCGTCATTGTTGTTGTTCGTATTGTTTGTCATCGCATTTGTCGCTCCTCGTCTGTCGTTTTTTCGCTTTCCGTGGCTTTTGCCTCTTGTTTTGCTGGCGCCGTGTAATAAAAGTGTCTGCGGATTGTGGATCGTTCGCTTGTTGCACGGTGTAACAAATTGCTCATGCCCGCATCGCATCCGAGCAAAGCGGATTGGGACTGGGATTGGGACGGGCCGGGGAGGGTAGGAAAAGGTGTGGGTCCGGCCACTGGTCAACACTTTGGCGCAATTTAAATTTCATGCATTTTTCATTAACGCCAAAATGGAGGCGACCACTCGACTGGGGTCCTCCATTACCCAGCGACAAGGACGTGAACTGTTTTACAGAGGCTGCCCAAGAAAAAGTAACACAGCAGGGGAAATTGTTTTAACATCATAAGGAAATAGTTATTTAAAAAATACTTCATTTAGGTAGAAATTTAACACCCTTTAAAAATTTTTGTAAGTAGAGCAGGTTAAAGTCCTTTCATAACTTGTTTTGTAAGTTGATTCTTCTTGAGATTTTTTAAAGTAGCTTTGTAATAAATCCTTTTTGTTCATGTCAATACTGATAAAGTTTTATAAAGCATAGATTAAAATTCTGTCACCTTGTTCCTAAGCCAGTTGTGTATTTAAAAGGACTTACACTTACAAAGAATATTAAAAAGCAATTTACAAAATGACTTTGCGATGACTTGGTCAACTGATGTGCTGACCGCAACTGTGGATTAAGAGACTGAGAAAAGGAGGACCGAAAGCGAAGTTGGCTCATCTTAAATGCCCATCTATTTTACTGCTGCAGCCCCATATACCAAACACACAGAACACTTGGGCTTGAGAGCAGAGGCCCATTTACATTTTCGTACTTTTGCAGGGCCCAGCGTCCAACCTCCAACGTCCACCGTTCCCTCCAACATCCTGACCCCTGACCCTCCTGCTGTTCGGTTCGTATCGATTTTGAGTGTCGCCTGCCATTCAAATGGTTTTTATTTCGCATTTATGTGCCCGCCCCAGACTTTTTTTCACTTCTTAGTTTTTCCTGAGCCGCTGCACACTGGTTCACCTACGTATTAAAACATGGGATCAAAGATATTCCCTTAGATTTTGTAAAATATACTGTAAAATTGGTTCAAATGTTTATTTTTATTTTTCAATTTCTATTATTAAAGCCAAAATGAGCGCCGGAAAAACTTGAATTTTTCTGTTCTGATGAAAATGTGAAAACATTAAAAGAAAGCTAAGAAATAAATCAAATATCTTAAAAAAACTGTCTTCAGTTTTTTTTTTAAATTTTGAGCCCTCTTATCCATTAAAAGTATTTTTAGCCCCTGATCCATACAATCTGAACCAATGTGCGCTGCCTGACTTTGGAACGATTTAATGCATTGGCCACAGTACCCTAACGCTGGGACTGAAGTTACACGGAGAAAAATTTGCACACAAATGTTGAATTTTCCTTAATCATATTTTTAACTTTTGCCGTTTCCTTTTCTAGGTAAAAGCAATTAAAAAATGTGTGGGTAATCTTTGATAAAAACATTTTCGAACAATAAATGTTTCAGCATTGTAATCAATTTAATTTCAAATACTCAAACATATGTGCCTGTAAGTTTGGATTATTATTAAATAGGAAGATAAATGATAAGTTTAATGATAATTTTGTTTAACATTAAGTAACTTAAGTTCATTTAAATAATTATTTTCCGTGCAAAGTGTACGTGTGATCCTTTTCTGTAACCCTTTACCGCATTGTTTTGCTCGTTTGGCATTCCTGCTCCTTGGCTTCCCTGCCTTTCCCTTCGTTTTTATGCCTTCGCCAAACTTTAGCATAAAGTCATTTGGGGCGTTGATGGAATTTTTGAGCGGACCTCCCACCGCCGATTGCTGGGCAGGAGCGTTTAGTCTTGAGCTAAGTTTTATGAGCTGTGCGTGCACAGGCCTGTTTGACTTTGGTCTCATTTGCGCTGGCAAATACGGCAATTTATGCAAATAATAATTTATAAAATTTCGCATAGTTTTCCGGGCCAGAGAGAGCAGAGAGAGCTTAGTCGAAAATAAAAACAGTTTGGGCTAAATAAAACAAACTGTAGGTAAATAAAACATGGACTGCGGACTACCCCGGGTTTTCGGCTTGGCCCGTCCATAAAAAGTGCTAAGTAAACACATGTGCCCGAGACCCCCGCCCTTTGCACATCCGCACCCGCACCCGCACCCGCAAAGCAAATGCCTGCACATAGTGTAAACACATAAATTTATGCATTTTCAATGGAGAGCTGTTAGCATAAATTTACGGCCCAAAAAAAAAAATGGGCAAAAATCAACGACTGGTTGGGAAATGGTGTTGGAGGGTCAGCCAGCAACAACAAACTGTGCAAAAGTGCTTAACAAAACAAAACAAAACAGAGCGAAAATAGCGTTAAAGCAACGCAAAGCAAACAGTCGACAGTTGAGTTGCTGCAGAGCTCGAAACAAACAAAAAAATGCAAACAGAGTCCAAACACAGCAAAAAGGCAACTCGCCGGAAAGCGGAAAAGGGTGGTGAGAGTCGAGGGGTGGGTTGGGATGAGCAAGGGGTCAAGGGTTGAGGGGAGAGTGCCCAGCTGGGGTGTCCTGCAAAAAACTTGAAGCCAATACAGAGACTGCTTTAAAAGCCTTAACACATTTCCAATGATTGAGTCAATAAGCGGCGACAGGCGCGTTCGTATTGTTCAGAGTGAGTTTGTTTATGTGCGGGTATCTGCACTCAGAAAAAAAGCCTGTTTTATTAAAGTGACCCCTTTTTGTATGGGTTATTGTTAGCGAATTGCTATGATGCTGAAGAATTCGCGCTATAAATTATAAAAAAAAGGACTAATCATTAGATCAGACAGAATTTTTCTTAATTTTTAGTTGAAGGCTTTTCGCTAAGTGACTGTGTGCTAACTGCTGCCAATTGGCGATACGGAAAAGGGCAACTTCTCCCTTTTTTTTGGCAGGATGCGTTCCCCTGTTATTTTTGCATACTTGCGTTTGTTGCCAGCTGACACAGCTAGGTACCGCGGGGTTTTCTATGCTAAAAGAGGGATTTTGACATGCACCTCTGGCCTGTCTTTTTTGTGTTCACAACTACATTTCGAGTTGCATATGGTAACCGTAAAAAGCTATGCTTTCTGATCAGAAAAAATAGCTCAGAGCTTTAACCTTAAACGAACTACTCAGGATATACCACTTTTCAGAGATATTTCCGTAGTAAGCCATGCTGAAAGCACTCTTTGTACTGGCTGGAAAAACTTTCCGTAATTATAAATATCAGTTGCCATGACCGTTTCACATTCGTTGCTTGGCCAAGAGTTGAATGGAAGCCGCAGAAAACAATTTGCAAACTTTGCAGGATCTGCGGTGGCTTTCTCTCATGTCTCCTCCTTCCGCAAAATGCTAACTTTAAACATTTTCATCGCACTTTTCAGCGAATAAGTTGTGGCGAACTGGAGTTAGATATGTCAATAAGCACGCACACCGAACATCTCCGGCAACTTATCAATTTTTCCATGCTCAAGCCCACTTAAAGGAGATCCCCAGGGGGGCGGAGCGTGGAGGAAGTTCTTTTGGGAGGCGGACATCAGACTGCAGACTGTACAAACATTTGACTCCGGCGGAGAGGCGATGGCAAAGTCAAAACGAAGCGGAGATGCAGTCGGAAATGCCATTGAAAATAGTTTAAAGTTGCACCAAAAAGGATATTGAGCTAAGCCAGTTGCAGCTTACAAGGAGGAGTAGAGTGGGTGCCTGTGTTCCCTTTACACTAAAAATATTAAATGGTTTCACCTTTTTTTTATAAATGTATTCAACACTAATTTTAAATTTTACGATTTAAATATAATCTGTTAATGTTATGCATTGGCTGTTAACTGTCGGATAGAAAGTATTTATATTTAACAAATGTTTTAAAATAAATATAGTGAAACTAGGCTGCAAATTCTTATAATATTTTAAAACATGGTTACGTATTAAAATGCTTGCAGATTTTTGTATTTAATCTCAAATACTTCTCTATAATTGAAGTCTACTTCCCTGTTATTATTGTTGTATGATTTAAAATTGTTCAAAATTTGTTCGAGTGTAGAGTGTGTGTTTGCTCATGTGCTGCTAGTGTCCTCTGTTGGTTTTCTATTTGCCTTCGACTCGCTGCTCGCTGGCTGCTTATGGAAATCCGCATGATGATTGCATATCCTTCGCCAGAGACGCTGCCATATCCCTAATGCCGCCGAAAGTTTGCGTTCATTTGGCTGCTGCATGCCAGCCGGATTCCCTTCTGTCCCCGCTGCCTTCCTGCCACACATTTTCTCTCCTTTTTTTTTGTCGTTTCTGGGATGCTTTCAGCTGAGAAAACTTTTACTTGGTTTTTCCCATTTTCCTTGTCGGCTGCGGTGGCGGTGGCCAAAGTGTTTCTCTTGCATTTGAAGAGCTTTTTCTTAATGTCACTTATGCATAAGTTCCTATGAGTTTGGCCACACACACACGTATGCATATCCATGGCCGGGGTGGAAGCTCACTCATGTTTGCATGTGGATAAAAGTGCAGCGAGTGTGCGTGTGGGTGTGTTTGTGTTGGAGACTAACTTGATGGCACATCCTCCATGGGGATTTACAAGTGCTTAGTTCTATGTCGCAAAAAAACGCTTTAATATTATTATACTTTCTTCTATGTGCGCTGGCAATTTTTGCTATTTTTCCATTTGCTTTTAAATTAAATGAAATGGCCTGGGAAAGACGGCGAGGAGGGCAATACAAATTGAATGGCCAGATTCTTAAAGCTTTCCGCCATCCAACCAGCCACAAACATCATAAATAAACCCACACGCACACACGCGCCCTGATGTATTACATGTGTTGGCATTATTTACTTAACTCGGCTCTGCTCTATTTTAGCCGCTCCAAAAAGTCAAGTCTACTTTTGTGCGCAGCTATTAGTGCAGCAGCGACGCCAGCAGAGGCAGAGGCAGCGGCCAAATGGCAACAACAATGCCATAGAAAGGCCACAAGGATGAAGACATTAAGGCCCAGCATGCGCTACCAACACACACACACACACACATACAGTGCCAGACATGGGCGTAAAGAGAAAGAAATATAATGCCAACATAACATTTAATCCAAGGAATTCCATATCGCAGCCAGTGGTTCCCCACCGAAGGCGAACCCAACCACCACAACGTACATTTGGCACCGTGAGGCAAAACAGGATTCCGATGGGTGGGAAATGTGGTCGGACAAACAGCGGTGTAACCCTAGACGGGCTTTGAGAATTATCAGTTTAGGTATTCACCAAAATAACACGGATTCAGTAATTAGTTAGATCAAATCTTGCCTGCTCCGCATTTATATATTCATAGGATTCAATATATTTGCTTTAACTCCTTGGAAATCTGATGAAAGACAAAGATCGTAAGACATATATAAAACACCTTATTTTGTAAATATTTAAACAAATGGATACTTAAACAGGGCTATTTGGAGAAGTGAGTTCAACTGTGAGCAGTTAAGAAAATATAGCTCACCTAATATTTTTCATATTCATTCTCGAACAATCGAAATAATATCAACATTATAAATAAATAACTCATTATAACAATAACGCAGAAATAAAGAAACAGCGTCATGCTTAAAAGTAAAAAGGTTAAACGATTTTATGAATATTTAGTTGTTTATTTTTATTATTTGTATGTCAAAATATTGTCAGACCTTATCTAATTCTACATAAATTGGTCAGTTTAAAACGAAAGGTCCTTCCCAGCATATCTGTGCACATCAGAAAAAGTTCAGTAGCGAGATTACTTACTATATCTGCCTCATGGCTAATGCTTGGACAATCATGGTGTAATCTGAGCAGATAAACGCACTTACTGCAGGGCAACTCGTAATGTTTATTTCCACTGTGCTTATCTGGACAGAGCCAGAGTCAGAGCCAGAGTCAGAGTCTCAGAGGCGGATTCAGGGGCTGTGTGTTTCCAGCTTTGGCGCACTTAAATGGCGCACGGGAAAAATGGAGGAGCGCAGCAGAAACACTTTTAGCAGCTGAGTCGAGCTGAGCTGGGCTCTGACTTCGGGGGCTGGGAATGAGCCAGGAAGGAAGAAATAATCATAAAAATTATTTTAGCTCACACACACACACACACGCAGGCAGGCTACGTAATGCACATGTGTGCGAATGGTGATCTTAATGTTGCAAGGCGTCGCTGGGGGAATCTGTTCATTTTCGATGCCTTGGCAGGATTTAAACTTTAATGGCAGCGCCCAAGAAAGAGAACAAGTAGAAGGCGGGGCGTGGCTGCCTTTTTTAATTTTCGTCCTTCATATTTTCTATTTAGCAGGAGATCTCTGTGTGTGTGTGTGTGTGTGTGTCGGTGTTAATGGGTCTCGTGTCTGGCCAAATTGATATCCCGCCGTCACTTTTAATGCCTTATGAATGCGGCTAATGAAAGTGTGCGTGTGCCCCAGCCAAGGGCACTTTTTATTATTATTTTTTAAACCACACTTAATGCTCATCTCTAATGTTTTCTCCCTTGTTTATTTCTTTGCAGGTAAGCCAACCGTCTCGGCCAAGTTCATTTGCCAAAAAAAAACATGATTGGAAGTCGGTAATTTTGAAGGCCGCCTCCACTCCACAACGGTGAGTTGCAAAAGCCGCATACCGACTGGCAGTCGTGGAAAATTTGATTTATTCGGCCACGTGGGTGCACCCGGGGGCGCCACGAAATAAAATAAAAGAAAATGAAAACGAAAACGAAAGAAAAGGGCAACGGGGACAGCATCGTTAACATTTAATTATGCCATTTTCATTTCCGTAATGAAACGAACTTGTTAGGGGAGCCTTTGTTCTCTTATTCATTGCCCTGGCAAATTATCATTGATTTTGTTGCTTAATCCGTCTGACCGTCGCACTAAGGTGAGCATTAAATCGAATTAATTTCGGGTGGTGCCCCTGCCCTGCCACCCTGCCCCATTTAGTAGTTGTTGTTGTAGTCCTGGAGTGGCCATTTGACATTTGTCGACAAAACGTTTACATTAAATGTCTTGCCGTGTGACCATCGTCCTTCGGTCCTTCTTCGCTTTGCTTTGTTTCGCCCCCACATTTGTATTAAGGCTGGCCTGGCCTGGCCCCTGCCCCTTGCCAATGTCTTGGTCCTGTCTGCAGGACGACATTCCTGGAATTCTGCGCATTGTCCGGACGGAGCGAAAGTGACAAGGATGGCAGGGAACGAGAGCTGGACGCTTAGCGCCCAAGTTGAGACATTTGCGTTGACAATTGCTGGGAACTGGAAATAAGATATCTTGACTTTTATGTGCGGCGGGAAATTCGCAACCCGAAACATATTTATTGCCAATTCTGGGAATCTCATGACCATAGATTTGTCAAGCCCACTGGCAAATGCAATTAAACACATCACTTTACCAATCTTCCCCTCAAAAATCACTCAATTTGGAATTTCGTGTCGGGTTTTTCGGGTCGCACACGCTCCATTAAACGGCAAACAAATGCCGAGGCGATGAAACCGCTCGGGGTTTTGAACGCAAATTTTTTAATTTATTGCATAAAATGTTTTCGGGTTTTCCTATGTCGGCAGGCCACAAAAGCCAAAGAAATTGTTTCAATTTGTCATGACAATTTCTTTGAAATGCCGCAGCTAAAAAATGTCCGCCCCCGCCTTCGAAATGAGCGAAATCCTGGGCGGGGGCAATGTCGTCTGCCATCAAAGCACTGAATTCAATTTGGTTTAGGGCGAAGCTCGGCTCATTCTCATTCCCATTCCTCTGGTAATTTCCAGAAGTTCCTCGTGGGTCTATGACGCCTGCTTTATTTGCTCGGCTGTAATTTGCAATTTTCACCTTGCCGCCGAGGGAAAAAGGAACAAAAAATCCCGGGAAGGAAATCGTTGAGAGCTAGACCATTATCAGAATTGCGAGTGGGCCGTGAGTCGGTGGCTCTGTGGCT
Organism: Drosophila oshimai; assembly: GCA_018150695.1. Lineage (NCBI taxonomy): Eukaryota > Metazoa > Arthropoda > Insecta > Diptera > Drosophilidae > Drosophila > Drosophila oshimai. The sequence goes on along the minus strand of JAECWM010000323.1, from coordinate 111,558 downwards.
CTGTGGGTCTGAGAGTTGACAAATCAGCGGCGCCTTCCCAATGACATTAGAGCCAACTCAGTTGAGCCGAGCCGAGGACGTAATGCTTGGCTGCCGCTGATGATAATGGATGCTGCTCTTGGCTCAGCCATTTGGCATGCGGCTGCAGTAAATCTGATACTTCCCTTTGGCATAAATAAATAAGCACATGGGGGGAGGGGGAGGGGGAGCCCAAAACCGATCGCTATCTGAAATTGCTGGCTGCAAAATCAAATGTGGAGTCAAATGACCTAAATTAATACTCAGCAACGCAGCCCCTACTCAAAATTAAATTAGGCCAGGACATGGAATCCTCAATTCAATTAACCGATGTGGATTATATAAAGTAAGCTTACTCTGCATAAAGTTATATACCTACATATCTTTTAAATTTGTTTGTTTGTTCGGTACGTTCTCATAACCTTTTCCCTAATAAGAGGTAACAAAATACAATGTAAAAGGTCACTGGTTTTAGGAAATTTAACCCATTACTTACAGCAACCTAATCTGAGTGCGTCCAAAAAGGGAAAACAATTTGCCTAATAGATGCATTCACCAATTTGCTCACCAAGTCCTCCTCATTCGCCTGCATCTTGTGGCTGCCACTCAAATTAAAAGCAACGTGTCCAATGGCAACGAGTCCCCGGACCAAACATCTCACGTGGCAAAACCAAACTGAACCCGAACAGAACGATAAATCTTCAGCTGGAAGCGTTGGCATCGATGATGCGCCTTTAAGCTGCTTAGTCGCTGTCCGCATCCTGATTCCCCCGCTTTTCACCCGTGGAGTTCACTGGGTTTTGCTTGCAATTGCCGCTGCGCCGGCGGAACGCATATTAGCTGGCTGCCACTGGATTCTGGGATGCTAGGATTCTGGTCTTCTGGTGTCCTGGTGTCCTGGGTGGACAGGGACAGGCGACGGAAGCATCACGGCGGAAGCGCAAGAACAAAGTAGCTTGATCCGGACAGCTCTGGGCAACTGGCTGCTGCAGTGGCTCCGGCTGATGACTGGCAGCCGCGGATGTAACAATATGATTGGATTATTATTATATTATTTATTGAAAGGACGGGCTCAAGTGTTGGCTGCCCCGGAGGTCAGGCGGCAGTTAATGAATGGTGGCATCGGCATCTTTTCCTTTCTTTTCCCTTTTCTATCCTCTGCTCTAGTTTTTCCTCGCCGACTTTTTCCGAATGGCAGGCAGACATGCAATCAGCCCGGAATTTTCTTTTTTTTCGCCGTTCGGGCGTTTGTAATTGGGCCCTTTTATCTCGTCCACCGTTCGGGCCAATTAAAGTTAGTTTGCAAAGTAATTAAGACGATTATGTGGCGCTCAAGTATCAATAAGCGCCAATTATCAAAGTATTTCGCATCGATTGTTACTCGTTGCGGTGCTCTTTTCGGTTTTCGCTTGAAATAATTTCGTTAGATAATTTTTTAGCGCCACTTAAGTGATTGCTTTCGGTGGCCAAGGAAAGGTTATGTAAATGAAAAATGGAAAACGTAATTGCGGACACGAAAAATAATTATGGGTTGAGAGCCAGGCGAAAGGAGTTGGCTGACAAGGATTTAATTGGATGAACAGCGGGTGATGGAAGTGGATCTCGAGTTATATAAACTGATGCATAGAGAAAATAGAATACGACCGAAATGTTGATCTAAAAACATCAAGTAAAGATTATCTAGAAATATGTTTTTGACAAAAGAAAATGTTTTGACTTTTTTTAACTCATTTGTTTGATATTCTGCAGTGAAAACAATTATATTTTACTAATGAATGACATATATATATTTTTATTTTCGATGTACGAAAGTTATTATTTTTCTGATTCTTTGTATTTAAATTGAATAGGTATCAGGCCAAAAGCGAATTAAAATAAAAAACCAAACTGATATAACTATATTTTTGTGTGTGGTAAGTTTAAATATAATTTTTTCTCTGTGTGGCGAAACGACACTGTCAGGAGCAAGCAAATTTCGAGCAACTAGAGCAGCTGTACTGCAGTCAATGCCGGGGCGTCAATCAAGCAACTTTTGGCTTTGCTAATGAACTTCAGAGCGCATCCTCTCATTTGAAAGTCACTCAGCTTAAATCCACACCCAAACCCACACGGAACAGAACAGAACTAACTCTGGAGTCTGTCGTTTCGGCAGTGTCAGAAAGCCAAATTTTAATCTGTGATGTTGCCAAAACTTGATAAAGAAAGTTCAGTCTTGTATGCCACATGCTTAGATGGATGCCCCACCCAGTGGATCAGTGGGTGCGGCGGGTGCAGTGGGACTGCTGCACTTTTCAGGCCATAGCTCACTCTGACATCCCAATCCCCCATCTATGGCCATTCATACATCTGCTCTCAGCTCTGGCTGAAAATTCCTTTGCGTCATTGGCAAAAGTTACGCGCGTTTCAAGCGCCCCGCAACCCCTTCGGGGGGAAAAAATAAATCTTCGACTTTAGTGTGTTTGCACTGGTGCAGGGGGAGTGCTAAAAAGCATTTGTTATCGCCGCAGCAACATAAATTCACTTTTGTAATTATTTCTGGTATTAGTAGCTGAGGTAACAAGCGGAGAAAAGTCAGCCAACGACTGCTGGCTCTGACCGAACTCCATCATGGCAGCAGCTTCTCTCACTCCTTCTTCTTTGATCCATTTAAACCCTCAGCACCCACTCATGTCCTTACACTGAAAAACTGAACTTACAAAGAAATATCTGTAGTAGAATGTTCACTTATTGACATAGCAACGAGCTATCTGATACTTAGTAATAAATAAATGCAATGAGATTTTAAAGGGCCTTAGATTTAGTTAAAAATAAACATTAAACGATTTAGTTTTTGAATTTTTCATTTTTTACTTGTAGATAATTTTAGTTGAATATTTTTTTTAAGGTGTTGCAAATGCAGCAACGACTCAAAACGAATGGACGCCAGCGAGATTATTTGTTAAAGCAAGTAACTGAGCAGCAGACTGTGCTTAAAACACCCACTCCCCCACCCACCCACACACACACGTAGAAGCTTAACCCACCAATACACACATAGAAACAACTTTAAAATTGAATCAATCATTCTCACTTTGATGCACATCAGCAACAGAAGCTGCCGTCGTTGCCTCCACTGCAGTTTTAGCCGAAGAAAATGGTTCATAGGCGAAATGGCTTGGTCACTGGAAAAGCGGGAAAGGAAATGAGGAGGGGGCAGGGGAAAGGGGGGTGGTTTCGGTGGCAGCATAAGCTGTAACTATAAACAAGCAGCTTATGTGTGTTTCAGTCGTTCGTTTTCTGCTTTTTGCACTGGGTGTTAATTTTTGTTGGTTCATGAAGTCGTCTGCTGCTGCTGCTGCTAAAGCTTTCCAGCTCCTCGAGCTCCTTCTTCGATTTAGCTACACAGAGAAATATAATGAAACATTCATTTTGTATTTAATTTATAGATTTTTGTCTAAGGTTCTTTCACGAAAGTCACTGTTTAAACTCTTAAAGAGTATCTTGTTTTGTCAGCTTTTTATTATAAACATAGGTTATTTGCTTCTTTCAGTGTAGCCATGCTTAAACACTTCTCAACATGGCCCGGCAGCTGTGCGCAGTTCTAACGAGCAAAAACTAATAAATCCCCACGAAAATGGCTGCGGAAACGGAAGCCGTGTGTTGTGTTCAGCTCCCTGTTCACAGACCCAATCCGAGTCCCAAAAAACAGAGGAGAGTCGAATCCCTGGCCATAGCCATAGCTATATCCTCGATGTCTGTCTGTCTGTCTGTCTGATGTGTTTTCTTGCTTAATTCTTATTATTATCCCAGCCATTATTATGACCGTCGTTGTTGTTGGCAGCGTCTTTCACAGATTTCTTTGGCCAGGCTTCTTTTATTCATTCGTTCTTTAGCACTTGGCCCGCTTTCTTCCTGCCTGCTTTCGTGTTGCTTATCGTTTGCTTGTATTATTATTGCCACTGCCACTGCCATTGTTGCGGCGCTGTTGCCATGCAATAGTTCATTTTAATCTAGCAGCCGGATAATGCAAGAAGGATTCCGTAATTTAGACTCAGTTGAAAACAGCTCCTTGGGCCGCCTTTCTTTGTCTTCCATTATCGGACGGCTATATCAAGTCGTTGGCCGTTGTTTCTGCCCTGCCGTTGATTCGTTGATTGTGCAAAGTTTGCAGTGGCCAACTCGAGTTATAATAAATTCCATCTCATTGCCAGAAGTGACCCTAAAACACGCTCGAAGCCATAACATGATTATTTCATCGCCGTTTTCAGTCAACTTTCCACTCCAACATCTCCCTGTCTCCCTGCAGTCAAGTGGCCGCAGTTCCAGTTGAAATCAGATGCAGCAGATTTAGTTGAATCCATTTCCGGCTGCTTGGGCGGCGGCTTTAACTTTCCCAACAGTTTGTCACATAAATTAATTGCCGGCAGAGGAAACTGTTGCGACTAAAAATGATAGCAGCAACTTTTCAGTCACGTCTGGCACATGGAACATGGAACACGGAACATGGCAGCTGCACTTCGCCCACCCTCCACCGCTTTGCGTGCTCTCGAGATGGGATGTCCTTTGAGACCAGGAGTGCGTTAAAGCTTAGCTCGCATCGCACAGTTAAAAAAAAGGAAACAAAACAAGTACATAACCACTGAGCAACCTTTAAAAAAAAAAGCATTTACATTTTTTAAGTGACTAGGTAACTGATGACATAGAGATTTTATTTAGTATTAACTAAACCAATTTTATGGTTTGTCCATTTGACGGGTAAAACTTAATAATATTGAAATTCTGACATTAAGAATAGTTTCAAAGTGAAGCAATAACTTACCAACTCAATAATTAAGACTTTATAGTACCCATTTTATTTAAAGTTGACTTTAAATCTTCATGAGCAAACAGAACAGCTAAATCTTTAACTAAAGGTTTCTCTTGGAAATCAATAAATTTCTGCGGCTTCCTTTGAAAACATGCAGGGGTAACTTCTTTTATTAATCTGCTGTCCAATTTCTGGTTCTCAATTACACATCAACGCGTTCGGCCAATGACCAACCACTAGCACCAATGAATCCACTCTGACCCCTTTTTCAATCCATTCCCGACAAACTGCAAGACAAACTTTGCAACTACCCCAACGGGTCCAGCAGATTTAATATATTGCTGGCAAATGGGTGATGGAGAAACGGGTGGTCGATAGGGGTAGGGGAGGTCCTGTGCGGTAAGGACAACAAACCACAAACTTTCCTTTTGCAGTCAAACTAATGAAACATCTGAGTGCACGCAGCGAATGCCCAATGCAAATGCCAAAACATCAACGAAATTAAAAAAAATAAGAAAAACTCATAAGACAAGTGACTCGAATGAAAGCTATCCTGTAATGAGTTAGTTTGTAATGTTTCTTCGGGAAAGGGTTTCTGATGATGGGCAGTTTAAATTTAAACCAATTGATTTTGACAAAATGCCAATAAATGTTAAATGTTGTCACATAAAATATATTTTGAATCGGTATAGTTGTATCACATTATTTTAAGAGAATTAAAAAATGTATTTATAAATCTAAGTAAGTCCCAAATCCTTTTGCTTAGTTTAAATACAACATCCAAAGAATACAAAAACCATAAAAAAGGGTATAGAAAAATATTTTTATAAGCCCAAACACTGCATGGAAGCACAAAACATAATACGAACTGTACAAACAGGTCCATGAATACAATATCCCTTGGACTTGGCCAGAGTGGTTATAAAAAAGTGCGCAGTTAAACTAATTAGAATTTCCGTTTTTGTTTCTCATCCCGTGGGCTTAACTTTTTTGCGGGCTATTCAAATTTTTAGTTGGCGCTTTGATTTGTCCATCTATCTATCTGTTGTGCATGAGTTTGAAAAGTTTCGAGTGCGAAATACATTCAGAGCCATTCGGGGCCCACTCAATCGTTGCCATGGCCAGTAGCCAGTGGCGAAGCGTCGCTCAATGGCCAAAAGTTGGACGATTCCGGAGAAGAAAATAAAAATAAAACGGATCATATTGGAAAGTTTGGTCCGCGTGTGTGTGTCCCGACAACAACAATCTAATTGCGGACCAAATGAATTGATGTCGTTGCCAAGCGCAAATGAAATGGATGTGACATTGGGTGGTGGGCAGTGGAGTGGAGTGGACTGGACTAGAGTGGAGTGGAGTGGGGTGAAGCGGTCAGACGACGCCGCTCAGCCTCCGAGTGCTTTATTAAGCGCTTGTATCCAATTTCGCAGCGGGACTCAAGTGGCCGAGAAGAAGGACAGCGCCTCTAATTTATGGCGTTCCATTAAAACTTGAGTTCAATTGCCAAAAATTTCATAAAAATTTTATTTAAAAAAAAAAACAGCTATTCCAACAACAAGCGAGCAGAAGAACGGGACATACGAGGGGAAATACAACATAGGAGACGCGCAATCAACTTTATTACAGAGTGCAGAGGGGCTGGGTATTACACAGAGAAAATGTTGCATAATATGAGGTCATTAGCTAAATTACAAACCTTAATTTCAATATTAAGTTAAGTGTTCAAATAAACATGAAACCTTGCATAAATATTAGAAACGTTACTAATAATTCTGTTTGGGGATATACACAATTTTTTTAAATTTGAGTAAAACTTTGCAATGAATATATTCAATCAAATTATATAACAATTAAATGTAATACGAAAAATCTGAAATTTTACAATTCAATTAACTGCATGCTGCATTCGTACGACCAAAGTAAGCATAAAATAGAATAAGATGATAAATATTTTATAGTTATTTTCTTCTAATTATAAAATGTAATTTAAAAACGGACCATGTTCCTTGAGATTTATTTGATTGGAAGTAAAATGTCAATATGCTTTATTTTATTTTCTGTGTAGCTTCTAGTGAGCAGGAAGGGGGGCTGTAAAGAAGTCGTCCTTGTCGCCTGGCTGGCGTCATGGCAGCCCCACGTCCGACGACGACGACCCCCCATTATCCAGCACCCAAAGCGGCAAGGCTGCACTTTGGCCATGTCCTGCGCAGTTCATTTGGAGGAAAATTAAATAAATTTAAATATATTTTTAGTGCATTTCGCATAAAACAAAGAGATGCCTCGCTGTGCTGGGGCTGGCTCCTCTCCTCTCCGTAAAGAGGAGGGGTGGGGTCCTTTGGCGTGGCTTTGGTCGTCCGCTTTTATTTTCCGGCCGTTTGCCGTCTCAGCTTTTTGCGCCTGCTGTAGCCGCCTTTTATTGTTGTAGTTTTGCGTCTCCGCTCTGTTTACTTATTTACTTTTGCGCTTTATTATTCTCCATTAACTTGACAAAATGAAGAAGCTCCAAGGCGTGTCCTTCAGCATGAAATTAAAAAAAACACAGGCAGAGCAGAAAAAAATACTATATAATATAAGGGACGGCAATGTTTCATTTAATGCGGCAACTCAAAGGGATTTTTGGGAGGCCCGTGGCCCGTGCCTCATAAAAACCAGGCGGCTTTCCAGCTGGAATAAATTTTCATATTTTGATAGCAATCAGAGGAAAACAGGCTCTGCCAGCTAATCCTTTCATTAGGGGCGTTCCAGCAATTTCAATTCCTTTTTGTGCCCTCGAGTGAAGTGTAATTTATGTTGTTGGCTGTTGGCGAAATTGTTGCGAATGCTTAGCGCCTTAAATGAGTTTCTGCTCTGATTGTGTTTAATTTTGACGCTCTTGTGGTTGCTGCTAGCTGCTGGCTGCTGGCTGCTGGCTTTATTGCCAACATGTGTACAAAAGCAGAGATACAAAATGCTTATGCAAATAGAGCTCTGTGTGTGCTTGCGGAAAATGAGAGCACAAGCGACATTTCCACTCCCATTTCCATTTCCATCTGCCTTTCCATTCCCATTGAGCAGCTGTTAATGCGAGCAGTGGGGGGGATTGAGGATTGAGGAAGTCTCTGAGCCAATTCGACTTTAGCAACTTTCACAAAAGCCGGCTCTCGTCTTAGTCCAATTCCCAATGCAAATGCCATTCACACAGACACACCAAGTGCGCCCAAGTTGGATATTCAAGTGTGGCCAACTTTTCAGGTTTTAATTAGCCGTCGGCTAGTTAACTTAGCCTCCACTTTGATTCAACCCCAAAACGGGGTTGGGGGTTGGAGGTTGGGTGTGTGGGGCTGCCAACAATTTGCGCACGCCTCGCATGTTATTTTGCCTGCATGCATCCAATTAAGGGGCTCGTCCCGCCCCTTTTCCCCTTTCCGACCCCCCTTTTCTGACCAGGGTCTCTGGCCCCTTTGCTTTTTGCCTTGCTGCATTTTAAGTGAAAAATACTCAGCGCTATTTTACTTATTTAGTACGTAACTACAATTTACGCCATGCATCTGCATATAAAATGCATTTTTTTGCAGCATTTCTCTTTCACTTATTTTTTTCCCTGGGTTTTGTTTCGACGGGGGCGGCACGCCCATTTTTTGCACACACACACACACACACGCCCTCAGACTTATTATTTATATCTATCTCTCTTCCACCCCCCATAAATGCTTGTGTGTTGGCCCCTCTCAACTTGTTTTTTATGTACTCGCTGCTATTTGCCTTGCCAAAAAATGGAAAATAAAAAAAGAAAAGCGGAGAGAAAATGCAAATAGCATGAAACACAATGCCGAGGCGCCTCCTCAAGCTCCTCTCTCTATCTCTATCTCTGTCGCACTGTTTCGGCCTCCCTTTCCCTCTCCCTCTCCCTCGCTCTGCTCGCTTTTCACTTAGCTTCTCGTTGCGGATTTTTGTGTATTTTAAATGCATTTTCAGCTTTCCCCCTCCAAATCCTGGGGTGGAAAAAAATCCTGCCAAGTCTCCTCTTTATATTTTGGGGTGCAGGCGAAGGACCTCTCTTCCTTAACATTTGATTAATGAGTGCAACTAGAGCTGGCAGTTCATTTTTGGCGGCCTCAGGCAGTTGCCCCGAATATTGCGCATACGCAGCATTGGCCGCCATCCATTTGAGTCAATTGACTTAAGGGAAACCAAACAAGGCTTTAAATTTTTAATACTTTAACACCATTAAATTAATAAAATAAATATTTAAAATAACATTTGCTAAAAATTTAAATTAAACAAAGATACCCTCCTCAAAATAACAATAGGTATGTGCAAATAATATAATTATTGACGACATTTAAGTAAGTTAATCGTTTGTATTTGCTTAGCCACATTTATTTAACTACAGTTAAAAAAAAAAAAAAAACAAAATGTTTGTAAGCACCTTTAAGAAAATATAAAAAAATTTCACCTCAAATCTGTTGGTTTTCTTTACATAATTTTACTTGTTAAATTAAATGTAATTCTATTTATTCTCCTGCAAAAAAAACAAAATGTTTCAAGCTTTAACTCCTTGAAAAGGTCATCATAAAATATTAAGTACACGCACCGGTGAAGACTAAACCGGAAAACCACAAGATGCCGAATGCATCTGCGGTAATATCCTGGCTTTAAGTCCGGTCAAAGTGCTTCCACTGCAATGCGGGGGACACAAAAGGCAGCCAACGATGTGGCCTCAGCCGAAGTCGGTTCAGAAATTGAATTGTAAGTAAGGACAGCCGGCAAAAGAAATGCCTTCGCATAAATACGGGACAAAGTAGAGGAGCTGGCAGGAAAACAGGGGAGCCGGAGTCTGTGTCGCAATCGAGGAAGCCCCACATCAATTCAGGGATTAAGGACACTGATTTGATTTACTTTTTATTACCATTAAGCGTAAGTTGCCCGAGTGCCGGCGAGTGGAACTGCGAATGCGGCAATTTAATATCCAGTATTGGGTATTGGAATTTAAAGCTCTCACAGCAGCGGCAGTGCTATGTACATCATCCGACCCCGGGCCCCCTCATCCAGTCATTAGCTGCGCACCATTAGCGCTGGCGACACCCCCCGCCGCCCCCAAGGATTCAACATTGTACTAGAGGCTTTCGCCCCGAAATCGTGGCTCGTTATTATGGCTGATAACATTTTTACGATGCCGACAATGACATGACATGATTTTTTGCTCCTCCTCCCACCAGCAACTGATGCTTCACTGTCAGGGCACAAAAACGATTTTTTATGCCGCCCAAAATGACGCAGTTTTATTGCGCTCCGGCCGATGGACCCATGAACAGGATTTCTTTCCATCCACCCGCCGTCCAATTCATCGCCGCTTTCGCTTGCTTTCGTCGCCCATTTTGCCCTGCTCGTTTTTTTTCCGCCCCACCGAGATTTTCATTTTCATTTTTAAAGCATTAAAAATCGCTCATAAATTTATGGTTAAAGTTGCTGAGGGGGCCAGAAATATGCTGTCATGGTAATGGCGGCTTTAGTTCTGCAAACGGAAAAACATATTTTTCACAATGTTTATTTCTTTGTAATTTCCGTCCCGAAGGCTTCTAATTCTCTTGATTATTTCCATTCGCCACAAAAGAAATGCTGCTGCTGGCTGCCTCCTTAAGGAACTTAACTAATAAACATCTCATGCATAAATTAGCTGCAAATTATGGCAAAAACAACTTCGGCTAGACAATGTCGGGCGAAACATGTGTATTAAATATTGTGTAATTAATTGGCATTAAAAGCCAAACACAAATATCAAAGTAGCGGCGGTGGCGGCGACGGCGGCGGTGGTAACAACAAAAAATATTCCTGCCCAATTTCAATATTGAATATGCCATGCGCCGCGGTTACCTCACCCACATCCCCCTCTCCACCGTACGCCCATGTTTTATTAATGAAGGGGCGTGACGCGCTGTGTGTTTGTGCGTCCTTGCATAATTAATAATAAAACTAGGCTTTGCTGCTGTTATTTTAATTATACACACATGAGGTGAGCGGCAAGTGGAGCCACTTATGGTACGGCAAAATCAAACGAAAATAATCCCAAACAAAGGAAATTTATCAGGGAGTTGGAGCATCTTTATTTCGTTTGGGTAATGTGTTAAGTGGTTGTAATCCACAAATTAACATCGTGTAAGTGTTCAATTGAAGTTCAATCAATTTGTCTAGAAAGAGCTAATTTTTTGTTCAAATATTTTAATTAAATAGTAAGCTTCGCAAATTATCTGTGTGGTCTATGAAGTCTTACATTATGCATACTGATTATAATATGAAAATTGAACCTAAAAAAAATGTTTTTAATTAAAATGGGGTGATATACATATATGGTATATATATATATAATATATATTATATAAAAAATTAATTTACTAAAGACATATTGCTATTGTCTCTGTATTTTTGACTTTTTGACTTTAACATTTTACTATTAAACCATTTTCAAACGTAATAATTTTGTTTTTAAAAATAACGAAAATAAAAAACTTTTATTTCTCTTGTATACATAGATGGGAATTATTGTTAGATAAGCCCCATTTTGTATTGAGTTTTAGTATTTAAATTGGCTTACTTTTCGATTTAAAACCGATAATTCCGGCAGGAAAAGTATCACCAGCCATTTGTTCTATATGCATTTGTTTCCATTTAATCCCATGTCCCATTTGTCTGCCGAACACACACATATCCGTGTGCACTAATACGAATGAAATTTCAATTCAATATTGTGGTTGTGCACTCCTAATGCTCGAACACCCCTTTTAGTGACCCCATCCCCTCTTTGCCCCTTTGGACGGCTGCCCACTCGGCAATTAGTGCATCGAACACAATTCTCGGCCTGTATCCAGTTCTGGCCACCTAGCAATAATCCGAAATTACCCAAATGATTATTTAATATAAGCTGGGAACATTATCGGGCAATAAGTGAAATTTGTTTTGGTCCAAATGTCACGTTCCCATCTATCCTTAACCCCATCCCAATCCAATCCCCACTATCTTCCATCAGATCGACATGGTAATTGCCCAAGTGAACCGCAAAAACTGGAGCACTTGAGCGATGGGTCGGTCTTCGGATCGATGTGCCTGACTTTCGGCTACTTAATGGCGATTCGGTCACAGGACGTTGCACAAGTCGGCCACGTCCTCCTCCAAGTCCAGCAGTCTGCAGTCTGTCATTATTATAATTTCTGTATTTGCACAAACGTCGCCCGGACGTCGCCAGACCGCAAATTGCAATTGCCAATGATTATTGAATTAAGTTAAACAGCGTTTGTCGTGGTCGGTCATCCTGCTCCTGCTGCTGCTCCTGCTGCTGCTCCATCCAGTCTAATCGCCAGCTGTTGTTGGCCTGTCGCCAGGACATTGCCACCTCCTGCGTCCTGCGTCCCTCGCCCAATGTCGCCGGCTCATTGCAATTGAACTTCCGCTGCGCTTGCGTATCAAAGTCTGTCGGCTCCGTCTGATTGACTTCCGTTGTCCACGTTTGTCAGTTTGACCACTTTGGTTTGGCCCACCCACTCATCCACTGATGTATGCGCATATACATACATTTATATTGTAGGGGATTGGGGATAGGGGATGGCTGAGAGACTGGCTCTCTCCTCACTTATTTGCACTTTAAGTGAATTGTTTGCTTGCGTTTTAACGCAAATGCAATTATGCTCTGCCCGGACTCGTCGACGTCTCTGTTTGTGGCCAAATGCAAAATGCAATATGCACTATGCAGAGCGTGTTCTTGCTAATGTTTGACCATTACTTTTTGTTGTAATCGTTTCTCGGGTCATTTCTCAAGTGCTGCAAGCAGGAGTTTTCGCCGCTGCCTCAACTTTTGTGGCAATTAAAGTGCTTTGGGTCGAGTAAGTTTCACCTCTAAATTGACTAAGCAACACATAAAGTTTGGATGAACGAGCAGTGAAAGTCATCTTTAAATTTTCCACATTATTTTGTTAATTTTTTAATTGTTCGTCAACACAAGCATGTGGCAATTATATTTTATTTAAATTGATTATAAGCACGTTAATAATCACTTTGACATTCCAACGATAAATCTAATGAAATATTTAAACGACTAAATATTTTTGTGTGGAAATTAACAAACTTTTTTCACATGCCATGTGTCAACTCTAATTAGGGGCGGGTATTCGTCTGGCAGTTGCAGGGGGCGTGGCACGCGCAGATGGCAAAAACGAAGCAAACAATTAAACAACAATATTGTCGTCTGGTTTTGCAATCTCTCTGAAAGTTCCTTTCCCTCACACACACACACACTCACACAAATCACACACTCATTGTTACATTGCCGAGCAGACGTATGAATTGTAAATTTAATTTAATCAGACACGAGTGCAACGGCAACTGCGGCGTATTTGTGTGTATGTGAGCATAACGTATACGCCACGTTGCCCCGGCAAATATTGAAATTGTATTAGGCAGACAGTGCAGTAGGGAAATGCGAAATGGGAAAGGGGAAAGGAGAAAAGGGAAATCTGAGCCAGGAGGATGAGTGTCGAGTTGGTTGGCTAGACAGAAGCGGACTTTCGCTTTGTTGGCGCACGGCAATAATTGTTAACAATTTATGAAAATGTCTATTGGCAGTGCTCCTGCCCATGTGTGCGGGTGGATAATTGTTGTTCCAACAATTTCACAAGTGCGGGTATACGAACATATACACATAAAGGGTCGCTCTAATTATATAGAGCTACTGGAGCACAACAAGAAGGCTGCCTCGTAGGGAAAACAAAGGGAATGAGCGTGCGACGAGGCGTGTAAATTGAAGTTGTCGTTGCAACAATGCCACTGAATGCCACAAGGTGCAGGGGCAGGACCAGATCTTGGCTATATACGCATATATGCACACATACAAATGCATACAAGTAGGCACAATTAACACCGATTAAGATGGGCGGCTGTGAAATACGATTACACATGCCTTCATGGGCCAAAAACCGAAACTCAGAATGCTTTATCTTAAACTATTTAGTTGGTTGACTTAAGGAACACATTAACTTAAGCAGTCAACTAACTTATTAGGTTTTTTAACTTTATTCTTTAATAAACAAAATAAGAGTATACCATACATTTAATTAGTGATATTCATGAGCGCCGGTATGAATATATAATAGAAGTTTCCCCCAATTGGAAAGCCTGCACTTTTGGGCCACACTTCAAAGCTTCCGCTTATTGCTTATCAATCAACACAAATTGTGGATATGAAATCAGCAAAAATGGAATAGAAAAATGCGAAGATACTGGCAGGACAAAGGCAAAAGGAAGCAGCTGGTGCTGCCTGGATGGGAAAATATGAATGTTTATGAATAAAAAATGAGGACCCTTTCGCCCCACTCCGAATCACTCCACTCAAGGGTCTCCCTTTGCCAATTTGAGCTAATGCCCCAAAGTTGAGCCCGCCAGACTTTGGCTTTGTTAAGCAATCGCATCGATGACCCCAAGGTTGACTTCTTTGCATCAATTTTGTGAATGTGCCAGAGTGAGTTTGACCTTTTTTTTTCGTATGAAAGGGGCGGTCGGGTTATGTATGTGTTCACATCACGTTAAGTTGTATTCTTATCCCGTAATTACCTGTTTAGTAAAACGCAAGTTATGTCCAGTTCTTTAAAAGGTAAATAATCATTCAATTAGGTTATTTCAATGTCAACGCTTACTTAAATGAAGTTATATTTTTGAACAAGAAAATCATAGCATCCTTAACTGTTTATTAATATTTTTATCTTCATCAGATCAAAGTAATTGTGTAATTGCTATTTTTACCATGATAACCTGTATTGCCTTTTTGGATTACACAATTTTCTATTTACCAAAAAAGGGATCAATTTAATTTAAAATTGTGGAAGAAGAAATGTTGGGCAATAGCAACACTTTTACGGCTGTTGTGCACATGCCAAATAAATCGAACTTCCCGCTCGCAATATCCTACGCACGTGTCAAAGTCCTTGGCGACCGCTTATGAAATTTTTATTGTGTTCGCCTCCCGTCCTTTAATATGCAAATCGAAAAGTTTTGCAATAAAATTACATTAAAGTACAATTTGTCTAAGCGCCAGTCGACGGATGTGGAATCCAGAGGAGAGCGGAGAAGAGCAGGCAGGCAGCTTAAGTGCTCCAGCCGGATGGATGGCAGCCCGTATCCTGCGGTCCGTAGCCCGTATTCCGTAGTCCGTAGTCCGGAGTCCTGCCGATCCGACTGAATCAATCAACTGCGGAAATTATGTTAACAGCGGAAAAAGTTTCTTTCCGAAAGAATAAGACAAGTGTGTGGCAGTCGAGGGGACTTCAATTGTAATGGCTCGAGTGTGGGTATCTGTGTGTAATATATCATCGACTGACCGCAAATGGGACTCGGATGGGATGGGTGGGTGGCTGAAAAAGTGTCAGTGATATCAGCAAGTGTGTGTGCGGAGGACCTCAAGTATTCATCACTGTCAGCCGAGGACATCCACAGAGTGGGTGAGCTCCGGCTCAGGCTAATTATTTTACATTAAATTAAATAATGATTCACTTGGCAGCGGCGACACGAAAGGAGTGCCAAAAGGTGCCTCAGATCCGGGTGACTCCTCCACCTACTCCTCTGACTTCCCTCCAAAGAAATCATCGGGGCACGTGACGCAATTTGCATAAATTTTTCAAGCGGCCTTCGTCGTCACGGAAGCGAGCGCGTAATTTCAATTGCGGTTAAACAGCAGCCAAGTAGAAAAGTGGCAAAGTGGCAAAGTGGCTGCGGGACAGGAGCAATCAGGCGGCCTCGGCTTCGGCTTCGGCTAGTTAGGGTTGCCAAAACGTAATGCCGACTTTATTGAAAACGAAGCCCCATTTAGATCGATATAATAATGGTCTACGAATTTATTGAAAAATTATGAAAGCCGGTTGCCAGGTGGCTTTTGGCTCTGGCTTTTGGGTCGCTCGTGGCCAAGTCGAGAAGTTATTTCGGTAGGGTCCGGGTCCTAAACAAACATTTGACCCATCCGAAACATATCTATATTCTCTTTCCCACTTTTTTTTCCTATTTGCTGTGGGACTCCTAATGAATTTGGCTGCCCCTCAACTGCTGGCCAAAGATAACGAAAAGCGCTTGAAGTGTTTACTTGCGACGAATTGATGTGTTTGCATAAGCACGAAACAATAAATTCAGTTTTTGTACAAGTCTGTTGTGTGAGATAAGTTGTGTGGCCCAATAATAAGCAAGCAAATACAAAATATACCAAAACACAACACAGCACCAGGACTTGCACTCTAATTAATATCCATTTCTCTTGTTTTCTCCATTGCAGGTAAGCAGAGCCACTCTTTCGCCATGCATAAGCAAACATTTCCACTTTGGCCCCATTTGGCCCGGAGAACAAAGCCCGAATCCTTCGAGTCGGGTGTCGAGTGTCGGGCGTACGAGGCAAATGAAAACTGAATCTGGAGACTGGGAATGGAATGGAAGTGGAAGTGGAAGTGGGGTAAATAGTGCCAATATTTTCTAAAAATAAAAGCAGACGCTTCTCGGCCACCGGAGCCCGGCAATATGCGGCGGCTAAACGTTTCCGTGCACGCGAAGACTCCGGCTTAACCGGGTCTAACCCACTCTGGGCCACCCTAAAAGGCACCCCTGCACCACCCCAATTCTGCATTCACGACAGGCCAGGCCATTTCTTTACACTTTTCGTGTGCATTCATATTTTTTTCTTCTTTTCTAACGTTAATGTGGCCACAAATTGAAAAAGAAGCAAGGAGGCGAAATCAAAAGTTGCCCTAAAGAAAGCCAGCTAAGTTTTACACTGAAAAAAAACATGTTTAACAATTAGCTTACATTTTTTAAAATGAGTAATACAAACTATACGAATTAAAACATCCACAAAACGTTCACCTTTTAAAGTAAACTGAGTCACATGGGTAAGGCTTTCATGAAGATAATAGTGATAAAATTTAAAAACTTTTTATGAATGACTTATTTATGAATTAATTTTTTTCAGTGTAGTATCTAGACTTGGCTATAAACAGAGCCAAAGAGAGTGCGCCAGCACAGCGCACCTGAACTCAATAAAAGCTTCATTTTAGTTTGCTCAAGCAGCAGAAAAGTAGCAGGAACGAAGGAGGAAAACAAAAACCAAAAATAAATTATTTAAGAAAAATATGTTTTACATAAAAATGGAGCTAGCGAGCGAAACAAAAGCAAAAAGCCCGGCTAAATAAACAGTAGTGAGATGGGGAAAAAAGGAAGGGAATGCTGAAATAAATGGCATGCAGTTGGAGCGTTGAAAATTGCAAAAGTAAACAACCCAAGTGGGTGGGGGCGAGTGGTGTCGGGGGTGGCTTTGGGAGGTTTTGGGTGGTTGCGGGGGTGGAAAACCGCAAAAAATAAAGCATGAAATCCGCGTTAAGGCAGCGCCGGCAGCGAAACAGTTGCATAAAGTTGTAAAAGTATTATGAAATTTCAAATAATAACTACATCTACGTAGGGAGAGCTGGGAGGAGAAGTGAAAAAGTTGCAAATAAAGTAGCACGTTAGGTTTTTAACTTGTTGTGCTGCTTGTTTTCCCGTTCGGCTGGCTCTTTTAATAATGTTAAAAAAAATGCATAAAATAATATGGCCACTATAAAAATGTGGCGGCTGTAAAAAGGAGCAACAGCAATTGCAAAACACAAATAACACGAAGGTGAAAGCAACACTGTTTCAGACAGATCAGAACTTTAAGACCTTTTTTTAATAAGTTGATCAATTTGAACACTTGTGCTTACAAATCGCCATAAAGAGCTGGGAAATTGCAATCCATTTATGCCTGTGGTCTCAAGGGGGGCGTGGCACGCCCATGGGTATCAGCAGAGAGCCATAAATGTTGCAAATGTCAGAAATGTCAAGCCACCAACGGCAGCGGTTGGCTTCGCTTTTGGGCCTGGTCGGAACAATGGCGCCGGCGACTGGAAACTGAACTGAACTGACCCATTGTCAGTGGCCAGCAGCATGCAAAAATAAATGTCACACATGCAAAATAAATAGATCTGAAATGGGGCGCAGAGCAGCACAGAGGGTCCTGCTGGGGATTCGAAGGGAGTGGAAGGGGGAACCCAACCCCAACCAAGTGGTCGGTTGAATGACAAATCAAGTGCATCCATCGCTGCAGGGTCCCCCAGATACCAGATACCCTTGCTTTGAAATGGCATCAGATGGGTTACACAAAAGTCAATTTAAAAATAACCAAAATAAAATGTTGTATTGACATGTTTGGGGTTTTACCACCAACTAAAAAAAATAACATTTTACAACTTTAAACAATATTTAAACAACACATTAAATACCACAACATGTACTACATTTGCAGCATTATTAAGCTACGAAACTGAAATAGGAACACACCAAATAATGTCTGACATTTCGGGCTCATCCATTTTCCGGGCCTTGACGTTCTTCTGGGCTCATTTTGTTTCTGCCGCTGCATAAATTGAATATTTTGACATATGTAAGCGAGGCTTGGGAGGGCGTGGGAGTTGAGTACCCTACAAAAATGAGCACAAATAAATTTACATGCATGCAGTTTTGGTTAAGCTGTCAGACCACAAATCAGAAATACACTAACACCAGGACGTCTGTGCCATTGGGGCCCACTGTGTGCTGTATACTGTATATTTATATGAATAACTACCGACAAAAGCGATGGCATGGCCATGAGGACGAGGCTGGAGAAGATTTATGGATGCGGGCGGGGCGGGGCGGGTTGGTTTTAGTTGACGCTCCATCCCTATCTGCGGATGGGTTCAAATGAGTGTGCGTGGGCGGCTGTATGGATGTCGTGCACTCTATATTTAATGAATGCCATAATGACTGCAGTGCAACGCATGAAATATTTATAGATGCATCCCATCCACTCGACGCTTTAAGTGTTTGCTCGAGCTGCCTTTAAGCTCGCTGGCAAACAGCTGGCGGGAATCCGGAATTTACATTATCCCACAGCCATCTACCAGCCTTTGATCGGGGCTTTCCTGTCGTTGTTATGGCGAGTGGTGGCTCTGCGGTGGTTCGCCGTATTAAAATACGTAATTTCCTTTAATAAAGCCGCACAAATTTAATTAACCAGCATGCAAATGCATTTACACCTTAATTATTAATTGAATTTAAATACATAAATACACATTCAATGTGTGTGTGTGTGGTGGTGTGGTGTAAGCACGGCTGCAATGCCAACAACAAACGATAATTCCATATTTTCCATCGGGGCGAAATATGGTAAATAGCGGCTGGCCTTATTGTCTTTGCTTTTGTTTGCGTCCTGTTTGTAATTTAATATTTTTTTCGACGCCATTACAAGATAAAAAGATTTCAATTGACCAACACAAAGTTTGGTTAGCAATTTTTTCGCAGCATTTATTTCCCACTGAAGTTGAATTCCTGTTAGTTTTTTCATTTTCTGTGGTCATATTCGCTTAACAACGAATATCGAATGGATGACGAGGGCAGGCAATATTTTTTTACCCAAGAAAATGGCGATTTAATTGTAATTTGAACATCTTTGCAAGTTTACCACGATTACGAACCAGTTACAAAAAAATGGTCGCTGTAATTTCACCGCAATAATTAATGCTTTGAATGCGTTTTGTCTTTTTTTTGTTATTAAACAAGTAAGGTTTCCTTTTGATAATTCCCTCTTTTTCACATTCTTTGAGTAATTGTGTGTATGTTCTACGGGGTAAACAGCTTTAAATTGTCATTCTGTTTCAAGTATATTAAAGTATTTAGAGGTGTCATGAAAATAATAAGTAAATTTTAATGGACTTATGTTTCATTCAAACAATTGAAATTTTCAATAGAAAATAACATTTAAAATGAAATGAGTCGTTTTGTTGTGATAATGAAGGATGGTGTGTGCTTGCAAAGAGAATCCCTTTGGCTAGGCCTTTATTTAATGCAAAAAAATGTCAAATTGAAGGCAAAATGAAGGGAAGTCGCGGCATACTGTGATGTTTGGAATGTCACCGCAATAATGCACTGCACGCCACACCGCCCTGGTATGTTCTGCAATCTGACACACGCATTTCATCTCCAGCGATTGTCTTTCGAAGCTCCTTCCCCGCGGACGACATACCGATGAACAGGGGGAAATGCTGCTATTTATGAACTGGCAGCTGTGTGGTGCAGATGGTGGGTGGTTGGGTGGTTGGGTGGTCCTGCTGGGTGGTGCCTAACTGTCAGCGGCAACTGTGGCGGGGTAATGAAACCGCGAGAAATGCAAACCAGAGGATCGCAGTCGCAGCGAGTGAACAAACAGCAAGACACTTGAAATGAAATGGAAGCCGGTCGACCGTCAGGAAGTTTGGTTAACAGCCCGATGGCAAAGGGGGCGGGGCGGTCGTTGTGGGCGCGGCCCTGCGCAAATGTCATTATGCAACGGCGTATAATTAACCGAAAATCGTTTAAATGCGCGCGCAATCCGCCGCTCCGACCGCAATGTGCAAATTAAAAACGCAGCAGAGACAGTTGGGCAAATGGTTTGGGGTGGGGAAATGGGGAAAATGAAGCGGAATGTCCAGGTGACAGAGTGAGCCAGTCATACACTGCCCCAAAATGACGTGAGAAGAAAATATGTTCTTGTTTCGAACAATATTTTAGTTTTTTAAGTTGAACATCAGCATTAATTTTTTTATTTCAAAAATAGTTTACACCCAAATCGATAATTCATTACTTGGCTAACAAACATGTTAGACCTGATTTAAGTATTAGTCACATTTAGATTTTAATAAGTTTACGAATTATTTCGACTTTTTTAAGCTATTTTTACTTGATTATTGTCAGTTAAGTTCACTCGTTTGGTGTTGATGAGCTTCAATAGATGATCAATAATAGTCTAACAAACTCAAGTCACATGTTATTAATGCACAGGTAAAGGCACAACAATTATTACGCAAGAAAAAATTGCTTAAGTGACAAATAAAATTTAATGACAACTCGGTTAATGTCATAAGCCATTATGTCAACCTTAACCATGTAACTTCCCTCTGGAAATGGTAGAAGATTAGTCATTCGGCTGTTGACAGTCTCTACAGTTAGCTTATCCAACACAACGTCATTCTAAAAAATAATTAAATGGAATCAGAAGGGTTATTGAATAGATTATGTTTATACTTACATCATAGGGGCAGGTGTGGTTCATATTGGAAATGTTCTTGTAGAATTCATAAAAGTAATAAGCAACGGGGTTTGCCTTTGGATATTGAAAAAACTTGCATACATCTACCGTTAAATTGTAGAGAAAAGGCTTGTAGCCATTCAAACGTTTATAGAGTGCAAAGTTGGTCTAAATGGAATTTGTTAAGTTTCAAAAAAAATTGAAAAGTTTCATGTTTTACGACGTACCCTAATTTTTGAAACGGGACCCTGGAGGATTTTAGCAGCCATGGAAACATATTTGTAGGTCCGGTTCACAGATTTCAGATAGCAATATTCGAAAACGACAAATTTCTGATCCAAAGATTCACATATGACGTTTGTAAATTCAACTAAAGAAGTTACCTAAATAGAACTGATAACAATTATGTGCTTTATATAAGTATACGACCTTTGTACCTCTAAGACCAAGTATTTAGAAAGTAGAAAGAAGGCAAAAAGGAATTTTATTTGTTTGCCCATTATACAGTTTCAATGAATCCACAAGAACTGATTTCGGTTTACAACATTGGAACCGACTTTACCGATCATCATAAAGTAAATTGCTGCTCAAAATTGATCTAATAATCGATCATCATTAAGTAAATTGCTATTAGAAATCAAGCAATTTACCAATAAGAATTGAGTTAATTGTCGCTTAAAATTACGCAACTATAGCCTAATCGATTTATGATTTGTATAGAATTACATAATATTTATTTAAAGCGTTATTTCAATTTTATTTATTCTGAATTCGATGTATAAAAGCATTTTTAACACAACATTTTGTTGGAGTGCAGCTTCTGCAGAGCAGTGAAGCTGTAACAGCGTGTGTACGCTGACATTAAATAAAGCTGTTTGACTGGACTGATTGTGCCGTCGAAGGAAGGAGCCATCACTTGTCCAACATGGCACGCATAAATAACAAATAAATCATTTATGGTCAGGGCAAAAACATTTATTGAGGCGCTGCCAGGCAAACAGAGGACAAAGCGAATGCTCGGCAAAATAAATTAATTAAAAGTTTCAGTTGAGCGGGAGGATGTCAAAGTTTGCCATGTCCTGGGGACACAGATCGTGGCTATATACGAGCTTGTACATACGGAGAGCCATACAATTGCCAAGAAAGGAATCGCAGTTGCTTCGATTAAGAAACGCTTGCCTGCGCTCGCATAAATGTCAAATTGAGGACACGAGTCGGGAACTGCAATCAGCAGCCAAGTGCAAACCTTTTCACTCTTTTTTTTTATGATTTTTTCGCTCCTCGGCTTATTTCAACTGCATTTGCAAGTGTTATGGGTGTGCACTGAGATTAAAGCATAGAAGGTAAGGCCCAAAAATAAGTCCTATGAAATGAATTGCTGTGCAAGACTGGCTGATCCACCACTGTGAATATAAAGAATCTTAAAAATATAAAAGCTTTAATTTTCAGATTTCAAAAGAGTGCTTGAATGTTTATCATATTGTGTTAAATAGAAAACTAATTAAATTAAAATTATACCGGTAGTCTCTTGCATTTTCTTCAAGTGCAAACTTGCAGTGCCGTTTTTAATTTGTCTTAAAATTTTAATTGCAGCGCCGTCGATGTTCAGAACGCTGGCAGGCAAGCGGCCAGCGCACACATCTTCATATTCATTTTCATTTCTTATTGACATGTCAATGCACCGCACACACACACACACACACACACCTCTCACCGTTTAAATACGGCTAAAAGCCCGCGCTAAAAATTCTATGGCATACCTTTGGGCGCTCGGAAGGCAAGAAAATTAATTAAAAATGCGCAACAAACTTGCGAAAAGTTTGCCCTCGTTTTTCCTTGTTCCTCGGCTGGTGTGCAATTTAAATTTTCATCCCACTTACTCCGCATTTTCCCGCAGTAATTTCAATGCATTTAAAAATTCAAAAGCCAGAACAACAACAAGTTTCCCACGTCACTGACTCCATGCTTATTTTAGCATACAACTTTTGACGTTTCCTCTATGCCAGATGCTTATCAATAATTTATTTATAAGCCTCACCTCAGAACACATGTTGTCAGTATGCCATGTTGGCCTCAACAGGCTCCGTGTTTTGCCGTCGCTGCCGTTTTGTGTTTTGTGTTTTGTGTTTTGTGTTTTATGGCCAGCAGAGTCTCATAGTTGGCTAACAAGTTGCTGCCAACTGGCAACGGGCAACGGGCAACTGGCACACATGTGTGGGGGGAAGTGCTAGCTGCTAGCTTCGTGCTATTGCATAATTTATGATTGCGAAATGTGTTCATTTAGTTTTGCAAATTGTTGACATGAACAATCATTAGAGCGTTGCACAGATTTCAGCATCATTTCATCCGCTGCTGGATGTTAGATGTTGGATGTTGGATATTGGAGGCCATGACAACTCCTCGAGTGAAAATTCCAGCAGTGGAATTCCTGTTACATATTAAACGGGCTAATTTCTAGGGCACAATGCGAGTGACGTGCGCTCAGGCACCTGACAGCCAAGTCAAATTCGTTGTATTTGGTTGCTAAACAACTTACGAAGTTGACACTTGCCAGGCAAAATATTTTCATCAACAACTCAACAAAAATTAGCAAGTGTCAAAGATAAATAAAAGACGACTACCCCCATGTTTATTTGCCTGTTGAAATAGTGTCAAAGTGAGTGGACTCTTCACATGCGGGAAGCAGTTGCCACTGTCTTAGCCACCCGACCCCATTTTGGCCATCCCCATTGGGCCAACGAAAACTTGACTAACTATGCAAATACGAGTGGCATGTGTGTGTGCGTGCACCACCAGAAGTACGGGTGCACGGAGAAAAATTTATGATAAATTATATCATTGTGTTAAATCACAACTTTGCTTTTATTTTTGTATCTTTAATATTTTCAAGAAATCGTATAAAGAATTGAATATCATTTATTAATTTATATTTAATGTTGTTGCTTTAACTTTGTTCTCCAAGATCAGAATTTCATTTTAGACTCTTTTCCAGAAGTTTTTTTTGATTTCACAAGATAAAATATAAGTTTTTAATGCATAAGCCATCCCTGATAAGAAAAAATGCTTTTATTTTGATAAGTTCTACCTTAGGTATACACTTTAATTTAACACCAATTTTCTTCTAAGAAAAACCAAATACCTATGGAAATGACAGAAATATTTAAGAAAGTTTTTCTCTGTGTCGGGGGTTTGAAAGAAATGGTATAACCATCCCTCCAGCGACAGTTGGCGCAGAGTAAGTGCAGTTGGTAGAAATTAAGTAAGTTTTTAGCTGCAATTTTTGGCGAAACTATGTCAAGTTTGGTTTTAGTTGCCAGCAAAGTTTTTGCTTAAGAAAATGCCAAGTATAAGTATATCAAAGGGAGCTGGAAATGCGCGACTCTCTAGCACTGTAAGACACTAAGCAGACGTCGGCAGAACCTAATGAATTTCATGCATGACATGCAACTCACGAGTCGGAGTTGCAGTCGCTTAATTAAAACCATTAGGCGTGAGTCAAACTTGCCACGGGAATAAAATTTGATGGTTTAGCAGGAGGAGGGACGAGGGGCGACCCAGCTCCTTCAGAGGCCACGCCCCCAAGCAGGAGCAGAAGCAGAAGCAGCAGCAGCGGCAGCAGCCAATTTACATAGTTTCTTTAATGTTTGCTGCATAATTTTCACATTTTTCAGTGTCAAGCCATTTCTGCATTGTCTCCTGCGCCAGCCCTTGGCAAACTGCTAGCGAGAAATCTTTTGCATGTTTCGGTCATATTCTAAAAATAATAGCATGCCAGAGCACTGGGAATCCCCTGAACCCCGGTCAAGTGTCCCACTTAGCCTGACCCCTCGTGAGATTTTTATGACTCGCCCAGCCAGCGCCAGATGCAGCGTGTGGATATGGCGACCAGAAAAATAGGGGGCGGTGTGTGAAATTATAACGTTCGCCTGCATCTGAAAGCGAAAGCTTAACAAATTTTAGACCAGAGATTAGACAAGCCAAGAAAAGCCATTCAGAATTAAATAACGTCAAGTTAGTCACTACACTTAATTTAATTTTATGCATCAATGCGTCAAGATAAAGTCCTTTTCCACATCCAGTTAAAACAAACACAAACAAAAGACTGCCTTCTAAAATGGCTTTCAATTTAAATAAAAAATGCTTGTTTGCGAAAAAAAAGGATTTGGTGGCTCACAATACTATCAATTCAAATAATTATCTTACAAATAAAAATATATCTCATTTTATATGTTGCATGAGCACAGACTAAACCGTTTAACATAGTTTTTTCCTGATTTCGATTTAAAAAAAAACTGGTGATTTGTTTCCGTTAAAAAAACATTTGAAATAAATTTAACATACTTTAAACTGACTTTAGAGTCAGTTTAAAATATTTGCTGCCTTTCGATGATAAAAACGAGTACAGAATTAGCTTTGCAGTTTGTAATTGCGGAATAAATGGAATAAAGGTATTTTCATGAAAGAAATTGCTCATTTCGATTTTCAAAAAAGCTGATTATTATTTTTTCATTAAAAAAAACGTTTCAGTAAAACCAACCCACAAAAAAAGACATTTTGTAGTAACGTATCTGCTGCATTTGGCAAAGTAATGAGACCCTCGGAAATGAACTTGTTTCAGTTTAACGGAAACTTTCTGCCCAAGCGGTTGGACAAGATTGCCAGGCGATGGCGAAGGTGGTGGAAACGAACGATGCACAGCGGGCTAAAAGCTCGGCAGTTGCTTTGCCAGCTCAGCTGAGCTATGGCCAGGACGAAAAAAGTTTAATTCAAAAACTTGTACAAAAATGCACATTTAATGGAAATTTACAACCTGGAGTCGCGTCAGCGACAGCAACAGGAGTTTTCCCAGCCCGGAAACGCCGAAACAAGCGCCACAAAGTTGCACAGAGCAGCGGGGATAAGGGGGTGGATAAGAGGAGGACAGGGGAAGAGGAAGGAGCAGCGCAGAAAAGTGTTAACGGATTGTTTGTGCGCCAAATGGCTGCCAAGGATGAGGCCGGGATGTTATCCTGCAGTTGTCTGCCTTTGGCCCTGGTCCCACGCCACCGGAAACGGAAATTGCGTAGCGCTGCCAAGTGCGTTGCAGTGGTGCAAAAAGGCAGCGAGCCATAACCTGGACACCATCACTCTGCTCTGCTGCCCTTCGCCCCCTTTTTCCTTTTTCCACCCACCACACCATCCACCACCCATCGGCGATGCAACGTGGCACAGGTGCTGCCCAGGCTGCCATTAACGCGCTTTGCATTTTTAAGGTGGTGCGGGGGAAAATGTCAAGGCTGCGGTTGCTGGGAAATGGAGGAAAAATTGTATTTGTGGGTGAAATGGATCAGCCTGTGCAGCTTAGAAGGGTAAAAGGCTCTGGTTAAATTATTTGAAGCTGCCAGTATTTTGAGGGGGAAACTACTGAAAGACAGTTGTTCAGTTTATTATCTTGCTTAAATAATTAAAATATATAACCTAGAAGTAACTTACTGAAAAGTTCGTAAATCACTTTAAACAGAAATATTATGATCTTTTTGCGATCAAGCTGAAGCCTTGCTTTAAATACAAAAATACTTGCTATAATTAGAAGCAGCTGTCAAGAATAATATTTTGCATTTTAAGTAATGCTAACAAATTCGCATAATTAGGCAAAACTTAAAGTGAATTCGTTTTGCAGCTGCCTCAATTAGCATTATTCCCCATTACGACTGCAGATCATCCAATCAGCCCTTAACTCTCGACTCCTCAACAATGCTAAGCCATTTGCAAAACCGAATCAAAGCCAATGAAAATACGAAAAGTTTTTCATGTGCAATATCCCGGTGGCCAGCGAGAGAGAGAGACAAATGAAAATGGAGCACTCCATTTGCCGGCCAGTCGCTGCCACATGGCAGTCCCAGTTTTCCCCGCGCTTTTCCCCAGCAGTTTTCCTCGTTGCACCGCAAGAGCCAAACAAATAAGAAATTAGTTGGGGCGAAAGTTGTTGCAGCTGCAGCCGAATGAGAGAAAAATCGCAAACAGCAAAAAAAAAAAACTTTTCCGCTAATGTCTTAATGTAAAAGTTTGTTAGCTGTAAGTGGTGGTGGTGGTGGTGGTGGGCGGTGGGTTAGAGTGGGCGTGGCAGCACTACCTGAGTGGGTGGTGCAACTTATGGCAACTTTTTAGCGAGCACGTTTGATTGAAATTTGTGGCAAATTGCCTGAAGCTGCAGCTCGCTGTAATGGAATGATCAAACTGCTATCAGTGAGCGGGGTTCGAGCCATTGGAAATGAGGCATCCCATAAAAGGCGCACTCTTATCAATCCCACCTCAAATGAGTGTAGCAACAACACATTCCACACTCCACACACCACACACTCCAGCACCCACGTATCTGCAGTTTGTGCAATGGCCAAATGGCAACGGCAAGAGCCAAACAAATTGCCAGCCATTACCAGCCAGAAGGGTAATTTTTACTTTTTCAGCTTTTCCAGGCGCTTTATTTGCCAGCCAAATTTGTACGAATTGCTGCTGCAGCACCACCAGCAGTTGTAAGAACCAACAAAGCTGCCTGTCGATTTGTAATAGGTGATTTGGCAAAGGAAATTGAGACATCAATAAATGTGGCTTGCCTTGGCTCGCTTTAAGTTGGCTAAAAGTGGGAAAAGGGGGGCGAGTGTGGCCGGTGATTGAGGACGGCACATCGAGCCATATTGAACAAAATATTTGCAGTTCCATGCGTGTGCATTGCGCATACGACACGTTGTCTGCAGTGAGGGGAAGTGTTCTAGACAGTTGTGCTTGTCTATCAACTAGATGCAATAAATTCTCTTTATCTTAGCTCGTTTATTGAATAGTAAGTAGAACTTCAATTTATCATACGACTCTCTCTAAGTTTTTGTTAAATTATTTTATTTATTATAAATATTTTAGATTAACACAAACCCCTCAACGATTCGACATTGTAGAAGCTGGAGTGTAAATATTTAAGACACTCAATATTATTGGCCTATCTCTTGGTAAAATATAACATAAAATGAAATATTAAATTATATGATTTTGCCTGTGAAATCACTGTTTTTGACTGCAGGTACAAATACAAACAAATTGCAATTGTATTTGCACTCGTTCTAATTGCCCGAGTCGAAATGCTTTTGTCTCCTTTCTTTGGAAAATTTTTGTGGCTTGGGCAAATTGAACGTTATTGCCACGATTGCACAATAAACGTGACCAGGACATCGCTTCGGCAGCCAAAATCAATGCAGCTTGTTGGCCAGCTGAATTCGATATGACAATTTGACGAGGCAGCCGCAGGAAATGGCAGTCCCTTTGGATCTGTGAATCCGTGAGCGAAGAAAAAAAGAAGCGACACGTTTGAATCGTCAATAGATGGACAATAAAACCTAGAAAAAATTACTTTTTCCTGTAAATTCAGTGCCACAACTGTTGACCGTGCACAGATGATTGCGTTACATAACGCTTCAAGTGATTTCACTGACACATGGCGCAGGTGAAACCAGTGGGCTATATCTCTTTAGCTCTTTACTGAAAATTTAAGGATTTTATTTTCATGCAAGCAATTTAATAAATTTCCCACATTTATTTAGTTATAGTTTATAAGATAACAATTAGATGGATGTTTAAGAAAATGTTTAAGTCCTTTACAGGGCAAAAAAACCCCAAACAAAATGTATTGATTAGTTTTGTAGCACCCATTAATGAGCAAAAACAATAAACATAAACAATACCAAAATACAAGGAAACACAGAAATTGCGACAGCAGACGCAGATGAGTCACGAAGCGGGGTTGAGCTTAATGCTTCTGCAAAACATTAAAATTATATTCAAAACAATGATAACTGAAAGCGAAAAAGGAAAAGCAAATATCAGGAAAATCGGCTGGCAAGAGGATAATTTCCAGCAGACTTGCATTAGTGCATTCACACACTCACACACACACACACACTCACTGACTGGCACGACAATATAATCTGCCGACAATTTGCGCCTAAAAGTTGGCTGCATTTGTTGAAATGCAAACATGCCTGGTTATTCCGCTAGAGCGCCGACACATTGGCAAATCCAAATATTGTTGCAGCCGCTCACCAAAACTCTCACATATCATTTGAAATGCATAAATTCTGCCGCCTGCCGGGCATTACACAATTTCACGTTAACAGTTTTCGTTGCCAAAGTGTCGGGTGTTTGAGTTTGAGCCGAGTTTTCCCACCAGCAAGACAAATAGCAGCCTTGTTCATATATTATTTGCAGTCAAATTAAATCTAACAGCTGTGAATTTTACATGTGTGCGGACGAACAAATTTCGAGGCAAATATGAATTTTAAATACAATTTTGTGGGAAAGTTTTGCGCAATGTTTCTGCTTAATTAAGTATGCTCGAAGGCGGGCAGGGCGGGCAGGGCGGAGACATGTCGTCAAACGGTTGAAATAATCAAATGAATTCCCATTACATCATATTAATTTGGATGAAAGTTTTGCCCGAAAAAAAGTTGAGGCAATAATTTACACAAATTGGCAATTCAGCTGGCCGAATAATGTCCGTCAAGTCGAGCTGGCCAAAAGTCAGGATTCGGTCAAAACTTTTCTCCGGCTGCCCCACAACTTGTTCCCACTTTATCGCATCTTTATCGGCTCCAGCTCGACAAACACGTCGCCGGAAAATTCAAATGATAAGGCTGTGGCGCACCGAGCTCAATCTGTGGGTGGTGGTTGGGTGGTTGGGTGGCTGGGTGGTGCGGGCCCTTAAAAGTGGGTGGTGGTGGTGGTGGCTGCAGGGCATTGCGCGTTATGACAACATAAACGATATTTACTTTTTGTGCCTGGCTATTGCCATTTCGCCTGCCATTTCTTTATTTCTCTCGATGCCTTTTATGCGGAGCTTTGCTTTCCCTAGCTTTCCCTGGCTTTCCCATTTTCCCCCGCCCCCCCTCTCTCTCTATCCCTTTCTCTGTGAAAAGTTTTCGACTGTTTCTGTGTGCCGTTTTCTTTTTGTTCGTTTCGTTTGGGTTATTTTTTTACTTTTTGCTATTTGAAGTACTTCAAAGATTTTAGCATATTTTATTTGAATACTTTATTTCGTGAAATGCGTTTGTGTTTATGTGTGTGTGTGTGTGTGTGTGTTTGTGTGTGTGGGGGAGGGGGAGGGAGTGAAACGACACGACTTTTTCAGCTTTGTTGGCCCCACTTTCCACCACTCGTCACCCCCCCCTCATATCCGCACTCCTAACTAGTTTCTATGTCTTTGGTGCAAAGTTTTTCCTTCAGTCGTTGTGAAATAAAATTTTTCGAAAATTTTTCCGCGGGGAAATGAAAAAGTTTGTCCTGGTGGACACAATGCGGCTGCCCTCGATCTCTTCACCCCGGCACACCACTTGTCCTACAAGTCCTAGTTAATATTACGCATACGCCGCGTATGCCCTTTTGACTTTTCGCCTAGACCCCGACCATAGTTCCTTCGTCCATTTGCGTGGCAAAGTGTAGAGCGCGCAGCTGCTGATGCGGGCCACAGGACACAGAGCAAAGCGTGGGATAAGCAATAAAGGATAATGTCATTCAATGTTTTGTGAGAACAACAACAGTAACAAACAACAACAAAGGCAGCGACAACGGTGACAACAACAAAAGCGGAAACGCTTGCCATCATCAGCGTCGTGCTCATCGTCCTTCGTTGTCGTTTTCGTTGTCATTGGCAATAGTTTGCTACACAAAGAAAAGTACACACAGCTTCAGGTTCATTTCAAATAGCTCTACATTTTGAAAGAATTTAAATAAATAAATATGTAGGTAAGTTCCTTCTTTTAAAAGTTAAAGTAAGTAAAGTTTAATTTGTAAGAAATTTTTATGAACAGGAGAATAACACTTGTTTAAGGTTTAAACATTATTTGTATTAATATCCGGACACAGAAAGTACTTTAATAAAATTTAAAACTCGTATTAAATTTTACAAAGAAGACAACTCGATTTCGTTAGTTTTTTTAACAGTGTAGCAACTTTGTTGCTGTTTTCGGCAGCCTCATCGTCTGCTTTTAGCTCGCTGCTCCGCCAGACAATAGTCAAAAATGTCTTCATGTCGAGGGCGAGGAGCATAACGGAAATTCGTATTTGAAAAATACTTTCTTCATTTAACAACAATGTAAGGCGACGACGGGGAAGCGGGTGGTAAAAGGTGGCAGGACGAAGACACTGGCTGGGTGGCAAAGTGTTGGCATTACTGTAAATCGTTTTCGTTTTACGTTTCATAATGACAAAGACAGTGGCAGCGGATCCAAGGGGAGGCGAACCAAGTCGATTGACAGACAATGGGCGGAAATGAAAGAAGCAGTTTCCAAAAAAAATAAAACAAAGATCTCAAACGAAGTGTTTTTTAATGAGCGGTGTTGCCTAAGCTTCGAATAAAACGGATCGATAGTTCTTTATGGCTTACAGTGTTTTCTTTGGAATTATTAAACGATAGTAATCCTATTAAAAATATGTAATCCACTTCGATTGCAGCCATTGTTCCATTGTTGAGAATAAGGCCACTCAAGTTTCATAGGAAAACTTTTCACATAAGCGTGTATATGGGCGGGGAATTGATTTTTATATAAGCTGGAGATAAAACTTTCAGCCGCCTTCCTTGTATAAAATAAATATAAAAAACAATCAGCAAAATGCTGGCGTCCCATATGCGCGACGAAAACACTTCACCCTGCCGACAGCTCATTTTCATCGGGATGAGCGTTTCCAGGAGCAAGGGCAGGACATGCGGTGACATTTCGCCAAAAGGCGTTTGCGGGCGGGGCATATTTAAATCTAATTTTGCCACTCAACAAACAGTGACACGCTTACACATGCACCATGCAACTGATGCTGTTTGTACACTGTGGAAAAACCATAAATCCAACTTGAAAGAGATGTTTGTGATTTCCTTAATCTTAAAAGAGACCATTATACTTTTGCTTAATTTTTCTTGAACCATCTTATTATTCTTCCAATCAAAGGGTTTAACTTTTACAGGGCTTCTTGTCCAGATGTGATTTATTCGTTAAAATGTATTCTGCATCTATTTCTACCTTTCATGTGAAAGTTTTCAAATTTTTAAATTTCAGTACACATTCCTTTTTAATTGTTTTGATTCCTTTTAATTAATTATTAGGTAGTAGAAGTAGGTACTGTTTTTGTATAGACTATTTTTCAAGGGCGAAAATAGGCTACATTGATGTCCTTTGAATTCAATGAGTTAAATGAACATCATTCATTGAATGAAATATGTACTTAATGTGTTAAAAAATATATATGCATCTGGCTTATTTTATATCCTATTGCAAACTGATTTTACTATCAGTTGAGGACATTTTTTCTCCATGTAGAAGCTGTTTTAGACTCGCTGTAATCGTGATTTCCTGTGCAACAGACGGTGAAAGAGAAGGCGCGAGGGTGGGATAAGGATAGGGAGATAGGAGCATTGTTGCTGCGGCTGCTGCTGTCTTTGTTGAGCGCGTTAAAAATGTCACAGCGCATTGCATACTTATTGGCGCATGTGTTAATGCACCACCGCAATGCATCGCACCACCCACCGCACCGCCCCTCCCCCCCTGACAGGCTAAATGCTACGGGCTGCATGCATTTGCGGCTGGCAAAATCCTTTCGCTTTTTTTTCCCCGTTTCAGCATTGTGTCGAGCATTCGTGCATTCGACGTTTGCATATTCTCGGCTCACTCACACACGAGTGAGGGGTTTTTCCAACCTTTTGTGGCAGGTGTTTGAATTAGCTTTCTGTGGGCTGGCCGGGCAAAGCTGCAGCACAATGGCTTGCAATTGCACAAAAGCTTATTAGGTTTTCCCCGCCGCTCTCACTCGCCTGCTGTCTGTGTGTGGGTATGTGATTGCCATTTGGTTTCTGTACGTGAGTGTGTAATACTTTTTTACAACAAATAATGCGCTTTGAGGTCGCGTGCTTCACGTGTTTTAATCCATTCGCTTTTAGCCATCTCCCCCTGCGGCGCTCTTAACTTTGTGGCACTTTTACGCTTCGCTTTTAACGGCGGCGGTGCAAACGGCGGCTCCAAATCCATTTGACAATGTAAACAACAAAGGGAAACTTGCAGTCGAAAATGCAGAGTTTACTTTGATAAACAGCAGTAGTGGTTCCGCCGCAAAGCTATTGGGAGTTAGAAGCGTTTAAGGCGCTTTAAGGGCTTTAATAAGTTGCACCCACTCGGAACACAGATCCCCTTGAATATTAATAAAAAAATTAATTTTTAGTGACCTGTCTAAACTTTCTAAACATTAAAAAAGATTTAAGATCAAAATTTTAAGTGTAACATAGTCCCTCTTTTATATTTTATTATGCACTTTGAAATGCAGTTAGAAAGAATCAAAAAATGAAGAAATTCAATATTAAAGCTTACAAAAGAGAACAAATAAACCTACTTTACCAAGTATTTTATAAAATAAGTTTTTATCTTAAATGGCGAAAAGTTTTTTTTTAAAAAACAGAACTCTTAACGTTGAAATAAATTTTGACTGACTTAAACTTACTTTACTAAATTTACCAATATTTAAATCTTTTAAATTTTAAATGCAGCTCTCTATGATACAAAGCCCACATATAATCTCAAAAAATGTCCGCTTATGGACACTTAGAGTTGGCTTAAACTTTATTTGGCCTTGGCTTTATTTAGTTCCTCTTCCGCATATCCGCATTTATAATATCCGAAAAGCCTGACGAAGGGACTTGTCTGGCTGAGCCATGAATTATATTCATACAACAATGGCAATGAGGCAACGAGGGCTCTTTTGGCCCAGCAGATGCGTTGCCCCTGGATATAATGTGCCCTGGAGCCCTTGAAGCTGGATTGGAGGATTGGTACTCCTCCTCCTGTACACGGCGTTTTCAGCTTGAGTTGCTGTTGATTTAATTCAAGGGGCCATGCATTTCCAATGTGAAGGACCACTATGAAAAATGTACAGCGATCCCGAGGCTCTTATCCCCTTTTTTCCGTCGTAATTGCTTTACTGCTGTTCGGGCGATGCAAATACGAGTGGTACATAACATAATTTCCGTGCAAAATACATCAGGATGGACCATTCGTGGAAATCTCCATTTTCATATGTTTGCACAGCAGTCTAAACTATAAGAGCCCCACATACACAGATATGTTGATGTGGTTAGTTAGCATCTGTGTTTATGTTTGTGTTTGCATTTTGCATTTTCTGCCGGTGAGGGGGGTGGAGGATGGAGTGGGTGGAGAGGGTGGAGTTGGGGCATACACATGTCCGTGTCCGTCACATTTGTTGGTGCACATGCAGTAGTGTTTACCTTCGTTCCACAACCATTTTATCGCTTTTTTCTCTGTCGATTTGGCCTGGCACATTTGTGTTTGTTCAGCTACTTTTGCGGTTTGCCGCTTTTCGCGCACATTTCAACCGCATTTGTAGTCACTCCGGTTTGGACAAACGCCAAATAAAGAGCCAGAAAAAAAAAGAGTTCAAGTGGGAGAAAGAAAGGGCAAACGGAAGTTTTGTCTACAGCTGCTTTATCACCTTAAATTGTTGTTATACCTCTTTGTTAAAGTCTCAAGCCAATCTAAACTCTATGACAAATCCTATCAGAAACCAAACAAATGCCATAACACATTTATACAGAACATAACTAATTTTATTGATTATTCATTGATCGTTCCCCAATCGCTAACTAATGAGAGCAGTGCTTTTTCGATTGGCACTTCTCATTTAATGCCCCTTCATTTGTATTTGGTTCAGGAAATGGATTAGAAATGCTGGCAAATTGAAACGCATTACCATACAAATCTATAATTTCCACGAAATTAGTGTGTATTTTGTGTGTATTTTTATCGCAATGCAATGTTTTCGAACTTTTTGTGCCCGGTTGTGTTTGTGTGCTCGTACCACGGGGCGTATGCGCAATTTGATGTGCTCGCAATTCAATTAAATTCGGCAAATTAAAGCGAACTGGTAACGCTGAAGTGAAATTTAATTGCACGGGGGACCGATTCCTGTTTTCGCTTCGGCTTTTCCCCTGGGGAGGTCAGGGGCAAAATGCAGCACGTATTTATTAGCTGACGTGCATTGATGAAGGTCGAACCAGCAAATGCGTGATCCACTGAAACAGGGTGGGTGTGGGAGGTGGTGGTGCAGGAATAGGAGGAGGAAGAGGAGCAGAAGGACAAGAAGGAGCTGAAGCTGGCAAGGATACCCTTCGGCCGCTGATTGACTCACGATTATGCAATAAAACAGCAGACGACAGGCAGGACAACACTCAAATCCCCGCAGAGACAAGGCCTCCATCTATCTTCCTCGTTTCGTTTCCCTTGTTTGCCATCGGGCTCTGGGTTTCATTGGCTTCATTTCAACGGCTGCTTTTCAAAAGCTAAAACTTTTTTATGTCCAACTCATTAAAAATGTGCGCCAATGGACTTTATGCAGGCCAGCCCAGGGATCCTTGATTCCTCACCAACTTTGGCTCAAGCTACGTTCTGTTGCCACACATACACAAGTGGTGTAAACACAGAATCGGGCACAAATACCCATGCACTTGGAAAAAATATCGTACTATTTAATTTAATTTATTTTGAAATTTCGAAATACAGTTTAAATATTTTTGAAATTTTTTATAAATAAAAAAGTTCAAAACCGCTTTAAAAAAAGTTGCTTTAAGCTGAACAACTTATCTATATATACAAAGTTAAATAAATGCCTTATCATCAAAAGTCAGCTTGTCGTTGTTTAAAGTTTAAAGTTATTTAAAAATCAAAATCAAAATATTATCAAAATATAATAATTAAAAAGTAATTTTTTTCCGCATGTATATTTAGAATGTTTTCAGCTTGAAAATCTCGCCTTTTGCCTGAACGCAAACGGACGACCAAGTTGAAGCCAGAAAGCCAAATGCAATTCCCAAGTTTTTAATGTGCGAAATTTCTAATTTAAGATTTACGATATTTTTATGTCGAATTACGAACCACCCAGCACAGCATCCCCTGCCGTTGATGTTCGCTCATTTTCGTGCTCTGGTGTTTGGCTGTGAATTCCTTTGGCCAGCTGCTTTATGCCCGTTCTATGTGAAGTTGGCCCGGCTCTTAATGGAGCCCGGACTCTTTAATTGTGGACCTAGGCACTGGTCCAGTGCAGGCCTCGCCGGATGGGTATATTTTGGGGCTCTTAATTATGGACACGCCCAAAGGTCAACGGTCGCCTTTTGATGCAAATTTTATGGACTGGAACTTAATTGGCCCGGACCATTGAATGGCCCACACAGAAAAAGCTCAAAAATCTGCCGCTGGCAAATAAAATGCGCCGTCCAAATTGTTTTGCGACTGACCAATTGACTAAAACCAACAAAAATTTGTTAGTGGTACAGATTTAATGGGCATTTGTTTTTGGCGCGATTTGTTTTTGTTTCGAAAGGGGTGAAAGGTCGGGGGAAGGTTTAGGTTTGTAAACGCAGCGATTGCAGCTGCAGTTTTGTTAGTTAGGGCAATAAATTGTTGGCTCCATTCGGTTGGCGGGGCAGAGATGTGTCAGATGCAGAGATTGCATAAAATAAATTGGTCAGCGATTGATTTGGGGGATTTGCCGAACAATTTATTACCACCGAGATAAAGGCATTTGAGTGTCAACATTAAAATGGCAACATTCCATTCCAGTCGAATGCCCGACCCAGTCAAATATTTTGTCGTTTAATCCTTTTTTGGGTGACCGTACACGTAGACAAATTATGTGGAGAGTCACAAACCATTAAATCAAACTTGTAATTTTTATTTGTTTGATTTTTTATATTTGTTGTTAAGTTACATTTTGGGTATACAAAAAAACTTAAATAAAAAGTTTTTTTTTTTTTTAATAATAAAAAAAAAAAACTTTTTATTTTTGTTTTTTTTTTTACCTTTATTTTATTACCTTTATTGAACCAGAGTTTTACAAAAAAACTATTTTGAGTACCTTAAGGATTCCATTTTTAAATGGAGCTGTACGTAAATCGGATTTTTCGCCGAGTGAATCTTTAAGGTCATATTTTACAGTACATTAGGCAGACACCCGACTCTGGCCCACTTTAAACCGCTTAAGTGAAAATGGAAGCGTTAACACGTGCTCCATTGGCCAGACTGGGAGACAGCGATCCCCAGCGGTGCCCGAAAAAAGAAACCGCAAAAACCGTATCGCAATTGCAATCACTCAAAACAACGGAAATGACGCTTAGCACAACTTCCTGTCGCTCCGGCGGACAAGCGGACGGACAAATGAAAGTATCCACAGTTACGGGACGACGCGCAGCACCACCCACCCTCCACCCAACCACTACCCACCAGAGCTCATGTAATTCATGTCGCTGGGGGAGTTTTCTTTTTTGGCATATTTGTCAACTCTGTTTCCACTGCACACATGATGAGGTGGGGTGAGCGTTGCGAGGGGTGTGGGAATAGGAGTGGAAGGTGGAGGTGGGAGTTGGCCACGCCCACCAACCGCACACCACTGACTGGCAGTTTCAAGTGCAATTTCCTTGTAATACGAAACTATGACATTTTGGCACGGACGCAAGCCGAAAAGCAGTTCCAGGATTCAAAAATGGGCCGTAGGTACAGGCAACCCTCCTTAAATCAAAATAGCACAGTTAAGGAAAAATCCTTTGATTTATTTGTTTTACTGCAAATAAAGAAAATTAAAGTTTTTCCTAAAAGAAAATATAGTTTGAATAATTGTTTACTTAGTAATTAAACCGATAAATGTAAATAAACTTTTTAAAAAAGTACACGTGTTTAAATAAATTGTTTACATCGTCAATAGTTAAAAAAAATGCTAAACCCTTTAAGTCAAATATAAATATTATTTCTTTAAAATCTTTACATTAAAATGTATGCACACTTTTACAAAGGTTAAACACAAAAAATCAAATTTATTAAACCTTTAAAAAAAATGGATTTTTTCAATTTACAAAAGGTTTAAAAAAATTTTAACACTTGAACTTAGTTTGCAAAAACTCTCATTTAAAGAGCAAAGCCATTTTTGGGCCATTGGTTTGTGGATGCTAAACTGTAATTGGTTACAACGCGTGCATGCAAACATGACACGTTGGCGCACTTGTGATGGCACTCGTGCCCACCTGGCAGCCGGCTCTTGTCTCCCGGCTGCTGACACCCGGCGATTGCAGCTGCAACCGGATGCGGATCCAGGAGCTCTGGCTCTGGCTCTGAGCTGAAGCCGGAGCCGGAGTGCCGAAAATAGCCGGCAAGCAAAGTGGCAACGAGAGTGACGGGCTCTGGGTGTCAGGGACACGGAGATGGACACGGACGGAGGAGTGGTATATATCCAAGGCAGCCGGGCTGACAGGCGGCATTTGATAATGTCAAGCCCCAAATCAGCAACAGACACCAACCAACCAACCAACATGGGGGAGGCAAGTCGAGTAGTCGAGCAGCCGAGGGTGGACAATTGCACGTTGCGATTTCAGCCAGTTGCCACTTGGCCGGGCACACATGGGCATCTCAAGTGTCTGTCTGGGCCATCGTCTGGTGTGGGCTTCCTGGGCAACCAATGGCCCAGCTAAGCTCCAGTTTAACTCTTGCACATCTCCTAAATGCCGCTAAATCTGTCTTTGCTTTTGTCTTTACAGAACAGTTTCACATTTTTGTGGGCGATCTGAGTGCCGAAATCGAAACGCAACAGCTAAAAGATGCATTCACCCCATTCGGAGAAATATCGTAAGTACCAAGAAGAACTTAAAAAATGTTTAAAAATGTTTATTATTTAAGATGAAATTTAAGATTCCAATTCAACAAATTTGTAAGCCTATAAAGTCATTTGCATTAGGGGTTTCTAAATAGAGGATTCAAGTTTAAAAATAGGTATCTAATATCTCGTTTTTATTTTCGGTTTGCTACCATCTCCTTCCTAATTACCAAAACTATTTCAAGGGTTTCTCACTTCATTCCCAGCATCGATCCTTGTTTTCACCCAGGGCCAGCACATTAACTCCAATCAAAGAGCATTTTGCCGCACTTGTGCCGGCCGAGCAAATTGTTAAATAAACAAACAAACGGCAAATGAAGTCCCCCGTCTTTCTGCGCCTAATTTATGAATAATTAGCAAGTCGAGGGTGCATGTCGAAGGAAACCGCGAAATGTTGTGCCACAGCAACGTGAATTTTCTCTTTTTTCATTTCGTTTTTCCCTCTTTGCGTTTGTTTTTGCTGTTTTTGCTGGCTTTCTGAAAATCACGAGTGAATGGACCATAGAAACGGGCTTCCAAGCACCGGGCAATAAATTAATAATTTAATTTTCGACTTTTTTGTTTGAGCAGCAAAAGGGGGGTGGGAAAACAAACTGCAATGGGGACCGGTTGAAAGCCACAAGCAGCTGTCGACGCCGAGGCAAACAAATGCCGGGCGAGTGGCCCAAAAAAATATTAGAGCAGAACAAGTGAAAGCAAATAAAACTGATTTATATACACACCCCCCCTGCACAGGTGGTACAGGGGGCACCTTCCTTCATTTACAAATATATTTTTATGCCTGGCTCAGAAATGTTGCGCCTGCTCATCAGGTCAGTAACCAAAAAAAGACGTTCTGGGAGCGTGACTCGCAGGCTTTTCATTTGCCTTTTCCTTAATTAATGAGCATCAGCCTTCGTCTCCGTCTCCGTCTTCCATTTGCCCCCTCGCTGTTTGCTTTAGGTTCTTTTGAGTAATGTTGAACTCATTTTGCCAGAAACTATTTATTCGAGTGCACACAGAGAAAATTAATTGCTCAGAAACACGTGAACATTGGATAAAAAAGGAAACTGACCAAATTTTAAAAATTTATTTCTGTTTTGTCTTCAGCTGTTCAACAGATAACAAATATTTTAATTTTAAAGAAGTATAAGGTTCTTGTATTTATTTTTTTGTTTGTGTTTTAGCATCCCAAAACCATAGTTACCTTTAAAGCAATTAAATAAAAAAATATGGTCGATATGTGGTTAAAAAACTTAACTTAATGTGTACATCCTTAAAAGCTGAAATGTTTTTTCTTCTTATTTGAAATTATTTTAAAATATATTTCTTTGTGTAGTGCCAAAGGTGGATTTTACATTGAGGGGGGCTTGGCCTTTTGAAGTGCTCGGTGGAATTTTGGGCGCGGTTTATCCCGCGGCCCGACATCTGCAAATACTGTTCTTCCGCATGTTTATTTTATGGTGAGCGCAAATCTAGGAAATAATTACATTTCTCATCTACACCTGAAGTGGTTCTTTGCTGCCTTCGGGGCCCCAGGAAACCGCTTCAAAGACATCCTCTTGCCAGGACATCGCTGGCTGCCTCTTAATTTATTGCTCTTTATGCCTTGAGTGGCCGCGTGGGAAATAATCGCAAATATGTTGTCGTCTCCGGCTTTACGGACTTTTCATCATCAGGTTAACAGCACTCATGGGTGGATTTTTCATTTAGGAAGCTAAATTTATACAACAATTTCGCCTCTGGCTTGTGCTTGTTTTTAATTAACTGGCTTAACTTTCAGACTGCGGCGGAAACCGGAAACTTCTCAAAGTAATATGTGTGGAAAATTTGCTATAACTGAAAGATTTTGTGGCTTTATGTTTTGTACACTTGCAGACTCATTCCAAAAGTCTAGTCCATGGAAAATTATTGAATAGACATGGCTACGGAAACAAAAGAAAGTTAATACCCCAATTAATTACGAGCCTTTGGCATCACTATCACAATTTCAACCGTAATTATGCTCATAATCCCTTGAAAATAATTAAGTCTCTTTGAGTTTCCAAATCAATCAACACCTTGTGCTTAATCAAAGCCACCAAGCACACTTGTCCACTTTCCCAGCAGAACATTCGCCTGGGGCCTCCAACACTTATGTAGTTTCCTTATCGCAGCAATTTAATGGACTGGCACATACCAAAACTTCGATTAGACAATATAATGAGAGGACGCTCGCTCTCATAATGGCCATAAAACACAAGGCCCCGAGTGTGCTTGCTTTAATGCAGCTAATTAATTATTCGGCTGGTCGAAAGGATCAGCATAAAACCGAAAACATGCTAAGCCAATTAGGGAAATTTGCAGAGGGCAATCGACTGCAGCAGCTAAGGCGCTGACGGACTGTTCAAGAGGTTCGGTGTATGGTGTATGGAAGTATGGCCATATAACCATATATTTAATGCCATATTCGTGACCGAACACAAAACTGAAATTCAATTATCCGCCTGCGGTGGGCGGCACAAATTGCGTCTGCTTGTCGTTGCAGTCGCCACAACCCAACACCCAAACCAAAACCAAAACCAGATAGCAATGCTCCTGATTAATCACATGCAATATGTTCTGGCCCCCGACTTCGATTTGAACTCCGTATTCCGTATTCATAAATAAAACCAGAAACAGAACCCAGAACTCAGAACACAGAACACAGAACTCAGAGCCCAGAAAGACAAACAAAGACGGCCGGCACAATGGGCAAATTGATTAGCAAGCGGGACATGGACACGTCCTGCCCATTGGCATTGTGGGTGCTTGCCTGATTAGTTTCCTCGATATTGTTGCTGCCTCTCATAATTCAATTACATTTTTGTGCTGCACGCCTAACGAGCCCTTCTCGGCCCTTCTCGTAGCCTGTAATTGGCAGCCCTTCTTGGCTTTTGCCGTTGCCGTTGCCGTTCGCTGTTTGCCGCCTTTTATGGCCGGCCACAAAAGGCTTAACTTGGCCTTTGTGCCCTCCCAAGTTTGACCCGTTCAATTTTCAAAATTCGCCTGAGAAAAGTGCACAGTGAAAAATATACCTACAATAATTTTCAGCTGCATAATTTTCAATAGAACTTAATTTAGAAATTAAATGTGCATAACTTCTTACTACATGTAAGAATTTAATTTAATGGAATTTATTGAAAGCAAATAGTTTTGATGTTGCAAAAAATCATTAAAAATGCCTGCAGAAAGTATTCTATTTGAATAGCCGAGTTACCAATAACTAAGTACATTTTCAAGCTAAAAAAGTTTGTGCTTTATTTCTCGCTGTGTAGCCTGGTGTGGAAACTTGTGCGCAACTTACGTGTTCAAGTTCTGAAAAGGTAGCGAAAAAAAGCATGGAAATCAACAAGATAATAGTTGATAGTTGCGACTGGGAATGCGAATGGAAATAAACTCGCTCGCTATCTCGCTTGCATTTTTCGGTTACTTTTAATGACACTTGGAAAAGTTTTGAATTTGGTTTGCTGTCTACCATCTCCAGACTGCAGACTCCCGCCCCTGCCACCGTACCCCGACATCATTAAGTTGATTTTTCTTCTTTTTATTAGGGGCGGGTATATAATTTTGTCGCCTCGACTTAGCGACAGCACTCGATTGAGGCGATGCTGAAAATGAGCAAAACTTTCAACTTAATCTATTCAGAAAGTTGCCTCAGCTACGGATTCAGCTTCGGCCACAGCCCTTTTCATAAACTTCAAAATGCGCTTGTGCACGTCGTCAAGTTAACTTCGCTCCTTTCTGCAGTTTTGCAGTTCGACTTTGAGTTGCACACTTGCACAGTTGCAGAGTTGCAGAATTGCAGAAAGGGGAAACGGAAACCAATGATCGGCGACAAGTGAGCGGCGGAAATGGCGGAAAAAGTTGAGCGGCCCGCGCCATCTAACTCCGAATCCCATTCCCAATCCCAATCTCAATCCGAATCTGGGCTTAAGTAGGCGGCGGCCTTTGTTGCGAGGCGGCGAGTGACAAATCAAAATCGCATTCAAATGCGACGCGGCGTGCAGCGGAAGTTAATGCGAAAAACTTTTGCCCCAAAACGCGCACAATCAGTCAAGCATCTCCTTGCTACACTCGGAGTTTTCCCTTGCACTCGAAAAAAAATCGTTTGATTATAGCCCTTGACTTTAAAATAATTTATTTTAATAATCAAGAAAAATGGAAAAGTCTGAAATTTAAAATAAAATAACTATATTTTATTTAGTTATATTTGTAGTCAACCTTTGGCATCCAAATAAATAAATATAATTTCATAAACATGTCTTTACATTTTTTTGGTAACTTTACATTTAAGTTTTAACACCTTTTGACGGACAATCTTAAAAGCGAATTTCTTAATTTAAACATAAATTTTTAGTAGTGTAATTTTAACGGATTTTCTTCTTTCAATCCTTCGCTCTGTTTGTGCGTAGTGTGAAAAACGAGTCTTGGCAGTTTGTGTTGCAACCGCAGAAGCCTGACACTTTTTCATGCCGCCTGCGACGATTTATATTTGTGGCAAGTGTCAAAAGTTAGGCAAAGTTCTGTTCTTTGACTTTAAAGCGCCACTCAATGCAAATTAAAGCAAATTGAAATCGGTGCAAGTACATTCAGCTGTGTAAACTTTTTAATATAATTTTAATGGCGGGCTGTTTCTGCTGCCAAAGTTTGCACAATCATTAAATGGCAAAACAATTTTCATTTTCAATTTGTACAGATTTTGTATCAATACACAGGTTTAATGCTTAGATAATAGACCGAGCCAGGCGGCGACGGGCCTTGGGCATAAATTTATTTAATTTACTACCATGCTGCGGCAACTTTTCCCATAAAATACGCATTAATTCATTAAAATTGACAAAGGCGAAATGAAACCAAACGAAACACGAGTGCCAAGCACGGTTGGCTGCCTCTTGGATTTCGGATTTCGGATCTTGGACTTTGGATTTTGGACAGTGTCAGTGCCAAGTGCTCGGCATTCGAGTGAATGACTGAATGACTGAGTGACTGACAATGTCCTGCGTTTTTGGGGCCAACTAAACGGAGCCAAAACAGTTTTGCAAAACGGCGCCCCGCAGTGGCTAAATGTATATAAATAAAAGTGCTTCAGTCGAGAGCACAGCGACGCGGCGCCTTTTAAAATTAAATCAACGGAAATAAAAGGGACAACAAGGGACTGGGACAGGGGACAGGGGACAGGGGACTGGGATAAGGCAGCTTCGGCGTCCCAAACTTTTTTATCGCGCCAACAAAGCCGCGCCAGAAATTATGCTGCAATGAAGACGACAACGACAACGACAACGACGAGTCCTTTTCGTCCTTGGACGAGGGGCGACAATTTTTGGCTGCCGCTTAAAATGGCACTTTGGCTGCCTGTCATTTGCAGGCAGCGCGGCACAAATTGAATTTAACTGCAGTTTCTGGGCCTCGCTTTCGCCGGAGTTGAACCGCTGCCAAAATACCGAAAAAAAAAAAAAAAAAACAGAAAAAAACAAGTCGGCGGCGGCGTCGACCCTCCGGGGCCCGCACATATGTTGAAAGTTTATCACTTGGCCAAATAAAAATTTGCTACTCGGGCCTCGGCCTCGCTCTAAACTTTTGGCTACAAATTTATTGGCAATAAATTGACTGCCATTAAAGTAAGCGAATAAAAAATGGCTGCCAACGCATAAATCCCCCAAATAATTTGACAAAATGAGTCACACAGATTGAGTGGCCCATTTTATGGGCCTCCGGCTCTACGAAGTCACAGGTGCAATTTCGACACGGAAATGTAATTTTAAAGCACTCAACGACCTCTGGGCCAGCGCCCCGAAGTTTGAGTCAGAAAAAATTAGCAGGACGGGCGAAAGGGGGAGGCACAATATAATATAATCATGGACCAATAAAGTCGGCCGTTACAGATAGAAAAAAAAACACTCTGCTAAAATATTAAGTAATGCTAGTTTTAGACGACTTTATTCATAAAGGTATACATGACATAATAGATAAAACTTGATTTAAATTACAAAATAAAGAAATAAACCTTTTAAATGAAGCCACTGAACTTTAAGGCTTTAAAA
This sequence comes from Drosophila oshimai, assembly GCA_018150695.1. Taxonomy (NCBI): domain Eukaryota; kingdom Metazoa; phylum Arthropoda; class Insecta; order Diptera; family Drosophilidae; genus Drosophila; species Drosophila oshimai. The sequence continues at coordinate 66,893 of JAECWM010000323.1, read as the reverse complement.
TCTTAATTTGATTTGAAATCACAAATATTTATTTATTGCGATCCCAGCTTAGGTTATGACTTTTGATTTAATGTAGGAAAAAGCTTGAGATATACATAGCTGCAGACTACAGATGATAGTTTTTTTCCGCAGTGTGCCGCCTGTACAGGTGGCCCTCTCCTTGAGTGACACTCTGCGGCAGGATGGCAAAGGAGCTGCAAACAAGAGAAATCTAATCAAAGCTAATCCAACAAGAGCGAATGGCGGGACGGGGCTGTGTCAAGCGCCTTTTGTTTGCCCCAAGTGGCGTAAGCGCGGAAATTTGCTTTGCCAGACTCAAGGGCCCGAGCGATGGTAGACATTTATTTAAAATACAAGCTATAAAATGAGCTGCCGGATGACGACGTGGACACAGACGCGGATGCGGATGCGGATGGCCATGCAGATTTGCCACAGAGCTCAGCCAAGTGTCGAGTGCCCTGTAATTGCCGGACAAAGGTAAACGCCCGAGGGGCGGGCTCAAAGTGGAAAAGATAAGGGCAAGGAGGGGGGAATTAAATGAATTTGATTTACGTTTTTAAAGCCAAATAAACGCCTTTCAATTAAGTCGAAAGCGGGAGCAGGAGCAGCAGCTGCCCACGTTTTCCACCATCCTTGTCTCTTATTGACTCTGGCCGTGGCTGTGGCGTTCGTTGGCATTGGTCTCTGGCAAAATACTCGAAAAACCACCGCAAACACCTGACGAGCATTCATTCGATGCCATCTCCCTCGCCCACTCGCTGTCTTTGTCCTTCTCGTTCCCGCTTTTGGCACATCCACAACCGCCGTTTGGACAGAGCGCTCATACGCCCTGTTGCCTCGTTTCGCTTTTGTCGTTACATTTTTCCCCTGACGCTTTGCACTGAGGGAAAGTGTGCACTAAGGAGTGATGTAATGAATTTTATGCCTTCTAAAAAAATACATATTTATTTGTCTTGGAGTTTTTTAAGTGCTTAAAATAATTCATAAGCAAATATATTAATATCAAAAAGAAATGATCAATAAAGATGTAAAATACAAATAAAGATTTAAAACTAATGTTAATACAAATACAAATAAAGATTGTAATTTCTTTTCAACTTAACTAATTTCCAGGTATTCAATTGTCTTGAAAATTTGAAGTACAAACTCTGAAAAAAATGTTTCGCTGAGTGCATGCTCTCAGCTTGTTGTCATTTCGGTAGCCCCCCACAGTGTTCACTGATTTCGCTTGCAAATTAATGAGAAATTAGAGACAATGCCAGAGTCAGAGCCACAGAGCCGCAGATAGGAGCCGATGGCAGGGCCATTGCCACTTCCATGACCATTTCCACTGCGCGCCGTCCGCTTTCGTCGTCGTCGTAAAAAGAACATTTGTGCTAATTTAGAAAAAGGCAAATTTGGACAGGACTTCATTACGGGCACGTAACGGCATTGGCATTGCTTTGGCCTGGCCCTTGTTTGATTGATTGAATTTGTCAGGGATTGGGGTTGGGGGTTGGGGTCGACGGGTCGTTGGTTCACGGGGTTCGAAACCTAGTATAATGGCAATGGCAAGGACCCGGGTCCAGCAGCCATACATATTTAATATTTAGATTATTTTCTTGTAGATTGATATCAATTTAATGTGTTTTTGGGGGCAGAAACAATTTGCATAATGTCTTTTTGATTTGCATTTAGTTTCGGGGTCTATCAATTTGTTCGAAGCCCAGCACAACGGCGAATTGAATGCATTTCAAATTAATCTTTTTCGCTCAAAGCCACAAAGCAAGCGCTCAGACCCTTTCCGCAGTTGGACTGCAATTAAAATTAATTAAAACACATGAATAGCGTCAGTTGACACGCCCCCTAAAAGAATAGGTAGGGCCTCACTCGCAGTGAGCTGTAATTTCGGATTAATTTGCATATTAGACCGCTGACATTTCCAACTACAGCGGTGGACAGTGACATGTGTGCGTAGTGACGAGTCGATTAATTGCGTTAGATTATCCGCTCGGCACGCACACATACACATAGTTCACTCGCAAGTATATATGTATGTGGGGAAGCTTAATTTGTGCCTTGAGCTAATTTCATTTCTTTGTTGTTATTGCAAAACGCACGAAGGACATTACGATTCTGGGCTGCCTTCAAACGAAATTATAATTGAGACCCCGGCCGCAGTGAAATCCTCAAGCGCACGCGCTCTAATGAAATCACCAGCGGCACTGAGAAAAATATCACAAAATTCCTAATTGAAAAAATTCTGAATAAAATTAATGCTCAAAAATATTAACCAAACTAACTAAATATCGCTATAGTATTTTGTATCACAATATAATTTCAATTACAATAACTAACAACTATAGGTATATTATTATTTATACAGTAACCCAGAGTTGTATTTTATCTGCTTTGTGGATGGTCACACTGCGCCTAGTGTAAATGATGTACCTAAGAAGTTTTGGTTAAGATTTTGTATGTGATTTAATTTAACAATTTTTAAAATAAAAGTGTATCCTTAAAAAAACAATTATTCTCCTCCGTGTACGTATGACGCTCACCAGAGTGAGATGTGTTTGTACAGCTAAATAGCTATGCATGCCTAATGTCTGTATTTAACTGGGCATGAACCATGGGCAAAGTCTGGGTCCGGGCACGCTCGTAATTATAGAAACAACATGCCCACCCCTTCGTCGTCACCCACTCACACCAGTTAATAATCAACTTACGCATCTGCAGTGGAGCACACATAAATACACGGACATGGGCAGGATAATGCGTGCGAGTGGGGGTGGAGCTCCTGCTCCTGCTCCTGGCCATGATAATGTCAATTTGTCTGTGCCACATGGCCACGCGCTTTTTATGATTAAAATAGGTAATAAAATTGTGCATGTGTGGGGCTTTCGGTACTGTCATCGTACGAGTGAGTATGGGGGAAGCGCTTAAATTAATTAAACCAAATAGAAAAACTGATGCGCAAAGCCACAACAAATTAAATAAAAACGTTGACAATTTGTATGAAGTTCCCAGTGGCAAATCCCAAAATGGTAACATTGCCGCAGAGGCAACGTATCTGGTTAAATTAAAAATGGTAATTTTATTTCCATTTAAACGACTAACGCCTTCATCGCTGATTCCGAGAAGAACTTAATTGAGCAAGTCTCACTGAGACAATTAAAACCCACATTATTCTACTGAAAACTATGGTTTATTGAAGTCTAATGAATTCCAAGAATTCAAAACGAAATAAATCAAAAAACGATTCAGCTGAAAACAATGGTTGAAACTGTGAAAATTTCCTAATGATTGATATTGAAATTACCACACAAAACTTCTGAAAACTATAGTTAACTCAAATCTCATAATTTCCTTTAAATCAAAACGTTTTTAATTGGAAAATTGCTGCGAACAAAACCTAGACAAACCCTAAAGCTGTGATGAACAATATGTAAAAATATTAAACAAAATTTTCCTAAAATTTGTGCTTCACAATTATTGTTTCACGATATCATTTCACGTTTCTTCTGAAAACTGTAGTTCACTCAAATCGCGTTAGTTCCTTGAATTCAAAACACTTGTATTGTGGGTTAATTATTTCACTGAAAGCGGACTTCAAAGATTTAAAATATTTCAAACGATATTTGCCTAAAGTATTTTCCCTATAATTATTGTTTCAACTCATGGTTTGTTAAAGGCAGAAATTCTTCATTCACTAGATCTTAAAGTTTTAAGAATCAACTATTGAACTATCTGAAACTAAAATAAAACTACCTTTATTAATTTTTAAGATAGAAATGAATGACGTATTTTAAGAACACATCTTTTTATTTAAATCCAAGTTCTTTGTCAAGTGGGACCCCTGTGAAACGATTTTGCAGAAGTAACCAAGAAACTCCCTGTGATTTAAATGTCTTGCTCTGTTACCAAACTGTCGCCAGCTGCTGCCAGTCCTGGGCTGATGAATTTGTTGATTTATCACAGACATCTCGCCCACACCTACGCACCCCAAGGAATCCCATAGACGACATATGAATATATATACTATGTGAATGTGTATGCCCCACTACGAGTGTGTCCACAAAGAGCTGGCTGTGCAAGTTGCAAAGATTTTGCCAAATGGCGTGAATTTATTTTCCAGATGTAAGCAGATGTAGAAAGAGGAGTTCATTGGCATCGGGTAACAGCTGCTGCAGTGGAAGGTCCTGGGACTTTTTCTTGTTGGACGGTCAGAAGCGGATGAGCCGGATCCTGCTGGCCAAGATGCTAAGCTTTGAGAGCGACTGATTGCTTCCCTCTTTGAGCCAGCAGACGAGAAGATGAAGTCGTCAGATTAGTTGGTTTCAGCTTTCCCCTAACTCAACATTCTTTCTAAATCAGTTCGGAGGAGATATTAATTCGCAAACACACCTCGACTGAACTCCGGCTGAGTAATTATGTGGCTCAATGCTCGGGCTCAGGTGGGAATCATGTTGTGTATTTCCGTTGCAATTCCGAAATTTTAAACTTGTTAACAGCAAATTGAAGTCATTTCCTGTTGCAACAACAATATGTTGCGGCACAGTGCAGCACAAAATAAATGAGAAAACCACAATGCAACAGCAACCGACAAACTCACGAAAATAGAAAAAAAAATGAAAGGCATAAAGGACGAGGCTTCAAGGACCCAGGACCAAAGAAAACAAAAATGCCAAAAAGGTACAAAAGCGGAAATAAACGTAGCAGGCAGGCAGCCAAGGACCCCGGACCCAGGACCAAGGACCAGTCCTCCGGACAGGACAGGATAACCTGTTGACCACGTGCATACTGCAATTCAAACAAGCCAACTCAAGTTTTGCCGAAAAATGCCAAGAAAATTGCATTTTCGCCGGAGCAGGAGAAACATGAAAAAGGTAGCAACCACGACTGGCGACAGTGCAAAATAAGTAAAAGGCAGCTGGGAAATAAACTCCGGCGTTTTGTGTTTGTCGGGAATAGGCAGAGGGAACTGTACACTCCAAAAAATAAAGAGTACAATTTAGAAATAACCATAATAATTTGAAAGAATTATTTTAAGACTAAATGTGAACCAATGACTCACAAAATTATTTATAGATGATATTGTTAGAAACTAATAAATCCCAAAAGTGCCATTCTACAAAAGCAAGTTAGGTATAATGTTGTTTAATTAAAAAACAAGATTTGTGGTTAAGTAATAGAAAAACCTTTGATTAAAGTGGAAAGCTTTCTATTTAAATACCATACTTTAGAAAACATTATTATCGACGCTGGTTCAACTATTTCCTTAACAAATATGGGGTTTAAAGGATCTAAGTGTATATAAATCATATAGAGAGTGCCGAACTTAAATGATTTTTTTTTTATTTCGAGTGTATTTGAAAAAGGTGAGGCAGAAAGGGGGGACTACGATGGGGGTGGCCAAGTGAAATGTGCGCATCGCGTGCTGCGAATGCAATTTCGGAGCTGCTGCACGACCACGCCCCCTTCCTCGCCAGCGTTAACAATTTGCAGGAAAGGCGTAAAAGGATGGGATAGAGGGAAAGAGGGCGACAAATGCAATCTACAAACAATGAAATGAATTGTCAAGTGCAAACATGCCACTGACGTGCAATTGCAGCGCGTATGCAACAAGCCTTCATTGGCTGCAATTGCCTTCGACCACCCCCCTTACCCACCACCCACCACCACAGCCCAAAGTCCCACCCACACATCAACAGCTCGCACATTGCGAATTTATTTTGCATGCGACTGGCAGTTAAAAAACATGCCAGAAATGCGAGCTGCTTAGGCGCTTCCGCCGGGCGACTCAACAAGAGCCCATCAGCCGTCAAAGCGAGCGATAAAATGTTTTGGCCAGAAAGTGGAAAGCGGCCGAAACGTGGAGAGCGAAAACGCTGCCACTTTTATGACACTGCAATTCGGTGAAAGCTGTTTAGGTCCGTCTGTTGTGTGTTGTGACACGATTAAAAGGACTCACTCGTGGACTGGAGGACTGGAGGACTCGAGGACGCTGTTCTTTTGCCGCTGCTCCTTAAAGATTTATGGTCCGCGCCGTGCACTTGCAACTCCGCCGGATATCCGGCATGACACGACAAGCAGCCAAAATGCATTGGCCGTAAACGGATACTTGGCAGTGGACGACTATTTCGGCCCACAGTCGAGGCCATCTCCTTCGGCCCATATGGCCATAATTTATACACTGACGAAATACACATTAACATTAATAGTAAAGAGAAATTTATATTCAAAAAGTCTCTTCTCATTCCATTCAAAATATAATGAAATGTTATGACAAAAGTTGTAATCTTTGTTATTTTAAAAACAAAATATTATAAAAAAATAAGCAGATGATTAGAAAATAAACAGTTTTGAATTGAATATTATATTGATTTTATTTTCAAGCTCAGGATTATAAGAAATAACTTTAGAAATTATTCTAATTACTAAACCGTTGAATATTTTGTGAACTTTCCATTTTCTCAGTGCATTCATATTCCTTGTTGCATTCAACTATCCCGCTGGCTGCTTAATCTTGACTTCATTCAGGTCACCCACTCAAAATGTTTTCAGCAGCCTTTCGGCTGACTTTGAGTTGGATTTTCGGGAAGCAATACAACAAGAAAAAAAAAGGAAAGCTGAATGCCTCTGCCCACAATTGTTGCTCCAAGTTGAGACTTGGCTTTTGTTGATTTGAACTTTTGTTCATTTTTTTTTTCTCCTTTTTCTTTGACAAGGGGCAGCCGATGTGGGCATGGTCATGTTATCTTGTTGACATGCCGGACGTTGACATATCCATTTTTTACAAGCCTAGACAAGCTCACTGGCCCCTCCGGCTGCCTGGTCATTCTTTTTCTATTTGCTATTTGCCAGGACTTGTACTGGCTCTCTGCGGGTCCTTCTTCGGTGAGTGAGTGAGTGTTTGTATATTATAGGAATAACAATGCCTTTGGCCAAAGGCAACGCAAATAACAACAACGACAATCGTCCTGCCATGGAGGTAATTTATTATTTTTTTGTGACTGGATTTTTCTGTTTTGTGGGTCAATTTCTGGCCTTCACCCCCCCAAAATAGAAATAAATCAATTTTAAATCACGTCATTATTAAATAGCTATAAATGGAGAAATGCGTTGTCGGTAGCAAAATGTGTGCGGCACTCACACAACAATTAACACTTGGCCATTACTTCCATTTGCGGCATGTTAATGTGTTGCCACATCAATTGCTGTTGCCAATATGCGAAGCGCATGCACAAGCAATCGCCTCTCGCACACAGTCAAAGGCGCACCCATACACTGGGAATAATTTGGAAGGACCTTAAATTACCTCTTGATTTGAGAACATTTATTTAACTATTAATTCATGGTTTTTAAAAATATTAGTTTATAGATTTCTAAAGCACCTAAACTAATCCTCCAAGACTTCAAAAGACCTTAAAAAAAATTAATTTGAGGTTCCTTTAAAGCCATTTATTTAAATTACATTTATTTATACATACTTTAAGTAACTTTTTATTGGAGATACTTTTTTCGACTAAGACTTGACACAGGTTTTCCTCCGTGTAGACACACATATGTAGACACTCATTCAGGACTCTGGAATCAGGATGCTTGTGTTACAATCTCATCGACAGCCGGCGCTGTTGCGGTTTGCAGCTACAACTATTACAACAACAACATGAGCGGCTGCAAGGCTACTCGGTGGGTGGCTTATTGGCAGGGGGTGGTGCTGAGGGGCAGCTGCTTTATTTGCCCCGCACACGTGGACTAGCGAACGCCTCCTCCTGCTCTCCCATTGATTTGGCCCCGGCCAAGTCAGACAAACAGAAGTCAGTGGGCGGTGGGTGGTGGGGGGAAGAGTGGGCGGGGCTGGGGGCCAAAGCAAAACTGAAAGCGAGCGAGAGCCTCACTACGGCCCAGCGGTCGAACAATAACGCTTGAGTGATTATGCAATTGACAGCTAAATCAATCAATGATGTCAACTACATGCCGGCTATACTCACACACACACAGGACATAAACACACACGCCCTCGCCCCACCCACACACCCACACATGCCTGTGAGTGTGTGTTTGGTGGCAAACTGGCTGAAATGTTGTTTTTGACATTTTCAATTTTTTATGACAAAACTCCAAATTGGTACAAGTTGTTTTTTCTGCCTTTTTTTTGCTTTTCTTTGGCTGCCTCTCCGTATTGATTGCCATAAAAAAGTTGATGCCATTTCAACAAAAATCTTGTTGTGCATTAAACTTTTCAATTTTTTAAATATGTATTCTCAGTTTGGCTCTCGCTTTTTTTTGTACACTGGGGATGATTGAAGCTGAAATAATAAATTTTGTTTTCAATGACGTTTAACATGATGACAAACCATAAAGAACGATAGTTAGTGCCCCTTAAAAAAATGTGTAAGAAGTTAGCTTTAGTCGTAAAGAATTCTTCCCTTAGTAAAAAAAATAACTTAACGATTTTACGCAATCACAAAATATGCCACGCCTTCTTAACTTGTGTTTTACATTTTTGATATATCAAAAATTAAGAAGAACTTTTTCTCATGAAATATATAAAGAAAAACAGTATTTTGAGTTTAATCATAAGAAAAGAAACGTTCTTCTTCAATGGAAACAAAATGTAGTAGGTATTTTTATGTAAACAATTTGATTGAAATTTTGAGAATACCTCTCATGTTTGATGACGATTTCGTTTGGTGTTCAAATAAATAAAATGGCCATCAATGGCTGGCCATTTGATGAACCCAACTTTTGGTCAATCGCAGCCACTCGAAAGGGAAATTAAGCAGAGCCCGTTAACAAAAACCAATGGCCAAATGATGACAAATTTGAAAGGCAATGCGGGGGGACTGGTATCCGTATCCGTATCTCCCAGCTCCCAGTCAGCCGCACACACTCGTATTTGTCAGTTCTCGTCCTGTGGCGCTGATTGTTGGCAATCGACAGATGCCAACGCACGTTCGCATTCGAGCTTTGTTATTGGGACGTCGAGTGATACCGCCTTGGATGATAAATATTTCATTTTTATGTTTCGGTCTGGCAGGCTCTGCACACTCCCTCTGCCTTTTGCCTCTCCCCAATCGATGGATGTATCGTATCGATGACGTTTAATTTATAAATATGATGAAGCTGATGTTTGTCTAGCTTACACCAGCAGCAAGCTTAGGAAAAAATATATACGTAGAAACAAAATGTATATATTGCCCTACACCCACGCACACACAATCGGTCTTCAATCAGCCTCGAAAATGGGGGGAAAAGTTTACCCTGAAGTTTACATCTCGTGAGCGGAAGTGTACACTCTTGTGTGTGTTATTAGCTGAGGAAACAGTGGGGTCAATATTGAATTTCGTTCATGCTGCTGGGCTGGGCTTGGCTTACAATCAGATCGGGCCCACTGTATTTATCTGTGGCAGCACATCATCAATTATGGCCACCGGAAGTTACATTTTTGTCTACATCGTATCTTTATTTTGTTGCACAACGAGAGAGACACGAGTCCACCTCATGATTTGGTAAGCCCACAAGCCCTTCTACTACCAGTGAATAATTAATGACAAGGACAATGGAAACATCCGCTGCGACGGGATATGCAAAACACACACACACGGGGGAGAGCTCATAAACAGAGCTCCTAAACACAGCAAGGACTCGAATCGATTCCGTTCTCAATAACGCGTGAAGAGCTCCGCTTTCACCACGAGCTTTATGCAAATCACGGTCGGAGACGATTTCTAAAAAATCTGTTTACGAACGAGAACATCTGTTGGAAATCTAAAATATTTCCCAACAAAGGCATGCGAAGCTTACTCCTTTGCCATGGAATTCGATTTCACGTTTTGTTTTCTTTACCCATGGGTTTTGCTGGTTGCTGTTCAGCAAGTCTGCGTCTGCGATTCGTTTATCGTGCTTCAACAAAAAAAAATTTTCAATATTTTCCACTAAGCCTGGCCAAAAGGAGAGCTTCATCAGGGGCTCTTTGCTCTTTGTTGTGTTGTGTTCGGTTTCTAGGGAGGATGAGGATGAGAATGGCAGCCAGGATGCGTGTATTGCACAGCATGTGTTACCGAGTGCACTGAAATGCCTTTCAATACGAAATTCCAAAAATTGATGCCCGAGCAGCTAGCTCATGAAATAAATATTTTGCCAATATAGTAATGTGTGCAATACCATTATGACCCCCTCTCGCATCGCTCTGAAATTCCAATCAACTAGCCAGCAATCTCAGCCGGTGTGGAATGCCTTTAAAGCAGCCGTCGACTTAATGATCGGGACACTGACTGCAACAGCTACACTTAAAAAAACTTCCTAAAAACCAAGGCATTCGCGGGTTTTCACTTGGAAATACGTGTTAGCAGGAGTATAAATAACGTTTTAAAATAAATACATTAAATTGTATTATCAATTAAATCTTGAATTGCATCCAAAATACTAGATTTTCTCTTGAGTGTTCGAAAAGAAAACCAAATATTAGCCACGTGCAGATAATCAGCACCCAGAGGTGCACTCGCCACCAAACCCATAAAACGAAGCGGAGAACAAAGAGCTACAAAAACCAACAGGCGGCAAGAAAAAGCTGCTGTTGCAAGGCACACAGCTTAAGTGGCGATGGACTGGACTCCAAGACAGACAGGAAAAGCGGGGTCGGGGGTCGGAAAGGCGGCGGGGAAATGCAACTGCCGGGTCAGCTGCACTCGACTCCGCTGCTCGCCGTTGCAAAAGTCAGGAGCATAAAATCCGATAGCTTCCGCTAAGCTGGCTTATTCAAGCGTACGTAGGGCTAATAAAACATCTCCAAGGATTTCGCTAGGATTTCACGGCCCAGGTCCAGTTCAGCTTGGGAATCTCCAGTTTTATTTACGGACTTTTGGCCATCCACATGCACAGAGGTGGCAGGGTGAACGGGTGACCGGGTGACTGGGTGACCGGGTGGCCGGGTGGCAGGTGGCACTGAAAGGTCACACTTGTTAACTTGTCGGCGCTGTAAATTATTTCTTAATTGGCTGGGCTCGGTAAGCAGTATTTCTAATGAACCGACGCGATTGGTGTTGAATTCCAGATAAAAGTTTCTTTATCGTCGCCAGAAGAGGCTGCCTTTGTGGCCCCCGAAAAAGAACTTATCTCGAGGAAGCGAATCACACAAAGCACGGACTGGCAACAAACAAATTCAAAGCCCTGGCGATGCTTATCCTTAATGATGCTGTAAAATGTGCTTTCTGTACCCTGTAATTTTTGGCATCAAGAGTATATTGGAATGTGTAAAGCAGGTACTCATTTTTAATCACTATCAAAGATTAAACCTTAGAATGCTCACACATTTTAAGCTCATTTCACACACCTCTTAGTTGATAAAATTAAGTAAAGCCATATACAATATAAATATAATTATATACCTACTCATAAGCAGTATTTTTATAGATGGAATTTAATACTTTAGGAAATAGGGCAATAAGAAGTCGTTGCTACTGTTTTGCTTGTTATTTCCCCAGCTGTTTCTTTATCTCAGTCACTGGTGGGTTCAAGTTTGCTGAGAAAACTTTCTTTAAGGCTATCCTGTTTTTTAGCCTTTTCATCCCCGAAGCAATCAAAGTTTCGCAGCTCAAGTAAATGTCTGAGCCATTTGTCTCGGCTTCGAACTCACTTTTAATTGCTGGCTGCGCTGGGCTATCAATAAAACTATGGCCTGCGATGTGACATGCAAACGAATGCCGGCTGAAATTATGCCTACCTAAAAAATGGATAACGAGCCAAGTTGCTACAAGTTTTTAATGGAGCGAAACAAAGAACTTGGGCCGCCGACGGACTGCAGACTCCCGTTTCCAGACTCAAAAAGTAGGCAGCAAACTGGCGCATAAACTGCTGAAAAGATGATGAATACACAAGGACTCCATAAAGTTGGCCGCAGTGAAAGCCACTCTGGTTTTTTGTGCCATCGTCTGTGTGTCCGTTGTCGGTGTAATAAACAAACTTTTCAGCTAACTTTAGTTCACTACTTTCGCATCGTATTTTTTCGCCCCACTCGGATGCAGAGCGGTGCATGTACGACAAGTTGAACACCAAAGAAGCTGCCCAACACGGCACGCTCAGTTAGCCATGTAGATGATGTAGATGGTGTACATCGATGTCCGGGGGTCGCTGGTCGCATCCAGTCCATTGACACGCCGGGGTCGCTCATCTTTGGCATCATTAAGCGCCGTTTTGCGGACCGGAGCTGTGGGTTGCAGGTGCAACGGAGTTGGCCAAGTGTAGTCAGTCGGGCAGAAAGTGAGTCTCAACTTGGGAGCGGGGGGAACTTAGGGATACAAAGGAAAGTATTTCAGCTTTTATGACTTCCAGACGCCCTCTTTAAATCACACAAATAAATTAAATGGAGTTGAGCAAGCTTATAAAATTGTAAATAGTCCTTTGAACATTTTTTAATACCTTTAGTTGGTTTATGTAACTAAAGAACTTTGAATTTTGTTGACATATAATTTTTGTAATTTAGATTTAAGGAATTGAAGAACATAGTCTATGTAAGCGCTGATAATATCAATATCAATCAGTAAAAATATTGAAATATTTTTTTGAACAGAAACCTTTTCAACTTTTATAAGCAGCTCAATAAAGAACGTGTTTAGTATAATTTTTGAAACCTCGCTGAGGGGAAAGATATTTATGGAAATAATTTCCACAGGTCTAAGGTAAAGCTTTTCTTCTTAGCTTTATTTTACAAATTCAGGAAGTCTTTCTTAAAAATCAAAGCGACATCCATATTGAATTGACCGTTTTTTGTGCTAAAATTTAAGCTGCGCCGCAGGAGCCCGACGTCACCTTGGTTCGCTTAAAAACTAATTAATCTAAATGGATTTTTGTTGTTGCACTGCATTTTGCACTCGTGCATATAAAGCAAACACACACACACACAGACACACATGATAAAGTCGAGTTAACTGTAAGCGGAGCACTCAATGAAAGCGAAAAATGCCGTGGGGGGAAAAGCGATGGCGGGGAAAACCGAAGCGAACCGCAAGCAATTTGCATGTTTGAAACCGCCATTCCATCCACCGAGCAGCCAGGCAACCACCCAAACCACCCAAGCCACCCCATCCACTGGCCATCAACCACTATTGGGGGCAAACACGAAAGGGGCCGACCGTGTGTGTGGCATCATGCAGAAATCGGGGACAGCGTTAAAGTAGCCTTATCGCCCCGGCATCAGCTTCAGTTGCAACAGCGGCAACAGCAGCAACAACTTCAATGTGGACAGTTTGAAGCAGTTTTATTGACGTGTGTCCGGGCGTGGTCACGAGGGGCTAGATCCGTGGATTCAAGGAGATATATAGTGCATATACAAGCGGGGGTTTCGTGGTCTTTTCGAGGGGACTGAGTCCGTGGATGTTGCGTTATAAATAACGCCTGCTTCATTGGTCGGTCGATGGTCGCTAGGTCGCTGGTCGATGGGTAATGCACTTTAACGTTTAGCCTGCGGCTGACATCGGTTAATGGAATTTATCCACATCCACACCACCCAAAGCCTTAAAGTTTACGGTAAAGATTTTCAGCAATTCCGTCCCGGCAATAATTCATGTCAAATCAATGTGGAAAGGATGGGCAGCTAAAGGCTTTATCTTATATAATTTATTGAGCACACATATGGAAGGAAAAGTTGCTGGATTTGCGTGTATGTATGGACAACGGCGCCATTTTAATTTGATTTTACCAGTTTTTTTTTCCTTGTGTCTCTGCCCCGTCTGCCGTTGGCGTCGTTTTGGCCATATGTGACAGGACTGACCATTTAAGGATTTTAGCTGATGAGAATTCAACTAAGCGGACGCAAATTGAATAAAAAGAATTGCCAAATGTCAGGCACAAAGGACAAGCCCCCAAAATGTAGGCAATGGAAATGTTTGAAAATGGGAAATCAATTTTCTGTGTGGGCAGTTTTCATAAGTCTCAATGTAAATCATATAAAATAAAATTTCTTAGTCACTCATCTAAATAAATGCTGGCTATATTTAATCTTTAATATCCTGAAATAAAATACCAAGTATTACGTTGTCTTTCGACTTAACAAATACTATACTTTAATCTTTTTTAAATACTCACATAAACTCACAATAGCCGTGTTTTTTAAGCTTACTTTTTCTTTAAATTATGTATTGTATCGCGCTTTAAATCTGCGATCAATTCGGCAGTTAAAAAATCGCTTTCATAAAGCAGTTTTTCTTCAGTTTTTTTTTCAGCTGACCCAGCCAACCATATTGTTTGCCCTTCGTCCTTTTCAAAGATCCTCGCATTGTCCGATGTGTGCATGTGGTTGTCTTTGTGTGGTGCAGCTGTTGGTATTTCTGCGTGGTTTTTGGCGGTGCTCTTTCGGTTTCTGTGTGCGTTTTATTTCTTTCTTTGTTTTATTTTTTTTTGTTTTCTTTTTTCGGCACATCGTTTATTATGCCAAGCGAGAAATGCAATATTTTCTCCTGCGCCGCTACGTGGCCGACAAAAATATTTACAATTTGGCAGCGGCAGCGGCAGCGGCAGCGGGAGCGGCAGTGTCCCTTCAGCGCGCCACAGTGAAGCCCCCACCACAGTGGAGCCACCACAGCGGCAGCTGCTATAGAAACGAAACGGAAGCCATAAAAGGAAGCGCACTCCATAAAAAAGGAGGCCACACACCATTCGGCTAAGCTCAAAAGCGGCAACTTCAATCTTTGAATGTTTTATTTACTGCAAAATCGATATGGCTTTTTTCCTTCTCCGTCCCCGTTCTTTTTTTCTACGTGCTCGAAAGGGGTGTCAGGGGTTAGGGTGAGGGGTGAGCGGGGTCTTAACACACAAGTGCCAAGCGTAACGAGTTGCATGCAAATTTCCCCCCTTTGTTTCTCGTTTTCTGCTCTGAAATATCTCCTCCGCCGCTCTCAAAGGGAAATTTCAATAGGAAAGCGGGGAAAGCGTCGGAAAAAGGCGATTGGGGGGCAAACGGGAAACGTTCAGTGTCCATGGCAAATCACACACCACATAATTTTCCCGCTGCACTGGAGACACACACACACACACACTGGCAGAGACAGACGCGTAATGGCTGCCCTGGAATTAGTGAGACAGTCGCTGCCAGGATCCCCAAGCGCATTACGTATGCATGACGTTGGCAGGACGAAGCGAAACGAAATGGAACGGAGGAGGAACTGAGGCATCGTGAATGGCGTAAATGCCTGGACAGAAGCGAGAGCCTGCTGCTCCTCCCAAAAATGTGGAAAGCTAGCAACACAAGTCAAGCAGACGCAGCCACCAGCCAAGCGATAGATGGTACTCCATACACTTGAGAAAGTGTATCACAAAAACCAAATAAATAACCCAAAATAAGAGTGAACAACAAAAAATAAATTTGAATTGATTTACAGAAAAAAAATAATAACTTTATTAATAAATAAATATAAGAGTATTTCAGCCTTGATCTTTAAACATCAAAAAAATTAATTTAAAAAAAATAATAACAAAAGAAACGTATTTTAAAAATCACAACATTGCATAACATTTAAAATGTTATTGAAATAATAAATGAAAGTACAGGCAATAAGGCAAAGACCTATAAATCAAAAAAAAGTAATATTGTAATAACTAAATACTTTTTTCTCAATATAAAAGATGATTTCAAATATTTAAAGTTAAGGTAAGCTAAGGGTAAAATTTGTAAGTTTTACCAAGTTGGGATACAAAATAAAAAAAGATGAGGGTTTCAGAAATTTCTCCAAGTGCCGGATAGAAAAAGGAGCAGAGAACAGAAGGAAGGAGTTGGGGTCAGGTTTCAATGCTGATTGCGATCACTGCCGGCTTGGCCATTTTGCCACGACTCCCCGACGCGGGTCCCATGTTGATAATTCGAAATTTGTATTCCAATCTTCAAATTGTCTCCAAAATGGAATTGATTTTATGCAGATGAGCATGAAATTGTCTCAATGCGAGTTTTGCATGTTGGTGTAAATAAATGTAACGATGTCTGGGCACGGGGACAAGACAAGGACAAGGACGTGATGAGCCCGGCTTTTCTCCAGTTTTTCGGTTTGTCCCCATTTTTTTTTTGTTTGGTCATTTCGCAGAGTGCATGCGGCATCAAAGATGCGACGTTTACGGATTTGTAATTCACAGCAATTCGGCACGGTCTGCCGTTTCGATTCGGCAACCGCATACATATTTCCTCGAATCAAATTTATTACTTAATTCTCTGGGACGGCAGACGCCACTGGCCGGAAAATCAAATCAAATAAAGGAAGACAGCCCCAGTGAAAAACTCATAAAATGCTCCAAGAAATCCACTTTAAATATTTGGCTAACCAGAAAGCCAGAATGGAAGCCCCCCATTCCCCTTTATTCAACCTCCATCCCGAAACTCAAACAATGCGCTCGCTTGCATTTCATTTGAATTTACAACTGTATTCGGTATTTGAGCGGGCGAAGTAACCCTGCCACGCCCCCAACGCCCACCGCCCACCGCCCAACCGACGAGGAAATGGAAATCATCATCATCAGCCATCAGGGTTATCGGCGTGGAGGAAGCCAATAAAATGCAAGCACGAGACAAACACAAATCGAATAAAAGTGCTCGGCAAAAAATTGGCTCTGGAAATTCAAAACTGTAAAAAATGCGGAATAACTGTGCGCAGTCAATAGCCCGATGTGTAAACATGGCCAACAAAAATATTTCAATATTTCAAACACGAAACGCAACGGCGATGATGCCAACGCTGGATGAGATGCGATGAGATCCTCCTCTTTCTCGCTTACTAACTTGGCCAAAAGGAAATTGAAGGACAACCGCAATTCATTGATTTAGTGCCAGGGATTTTGACTTGACTCCAGCTTTTACATATACATTACATAAGTATAGTATATATCCTTCACTCTATATTCTCCCTTGTGGCATACGCGATGTTATCGCTTTTCATTTGTTTGCACTGCTGAGTAATTTGTGTTTGCCATGGCTGTTGATGTGTTTAGCATGTCCTGCCCCGATTTGTAAATTATATGTCTGCCAAGTGTGGCGATGGGCTGCCGATAAAGCTCTTAAAGTGCCAAGGAAATTGCAAATTGCTGGTTAAGTTGCGTAGGCGAGTTACGCCCCAATAAATATGTTACTAGTCAATTTCTTGGCCAGTCTGGCCTTCTTATGTCTATATTTGAATCGGCGATAAGGGGAAGCCAATAGCCATAATTTTAACTGCAAGGAAGATAAAGCACTTCAACTGGATCGTAGGTTGTTCATGTACATCATTAAAACACGGTTAATACAAACATTTAAACTAGTTACCATTTTACGTGTTCATATATTCTAACAAAAAGATACTACAATTTCGATACCCCCTTGAAATATATCCTTTTTTAGTGTGCACAGAAAAAGCCCACTCAAACTCCAGAGGTATAACTCTCGCAGTTATCAATGGCTTGGCTCACATATCCCATTTTACTATCGTGCTGCACAAAATTCCCATGCATAAGTTTATTTCACCCGGCCAACTTCGAAGCGTCTATAAATCATCTATGCAATTTTAATTCAAATACAAAAGAATTTCCAACACATGGCTGGGCTGAAATGGGAGCTGCATTGTTGGCATAAACCAATTGCAAATGCCAAAATAGCGAGGACTCCACAACTAATGCGCTCAGCGCGCACCGCAAACATTCCTCCTCTTCTCCCAAAAAAAAATACAAAAAAAAAGAAGAAAATACAAAACCCAAAAAATAGATCGGGCCAAAAGCTACTCGAGTCCTGGGCCAAAGGCTTTGGGAATAAAGCCAAAATATATGCAGTATAAATAACCACATTTGTACGAGTGCGTGCGTGTATGCGAAATATTTTGTTTAACGTTTATAGTTTTATGCACTTAAGATAGCAAAATATTTTCCTTCTCTTCTGGTTAAATTTATTTTCGAGTATCAGGCACTGAGCTTAAGCCAAAAGCAAAACTTTTGCCAATATTTGTAAAAAATATATTGATTGGCCTGACTCGAGAGAGAAATGCGGTTAGGGAAAGGGGAGTATCTTGGCTTTTACATATCCTACTTATGCATATGCATTTATCCTTTCACTACGAGCTTTTGGATTTTAGCCTTTGACTTAGTTCTATTTATACATAAGTATACCTGATATATTAGATTTCAAAATTGGTAACTATTATGTTGATTTTTTTATTCCCAGCTTAGCTTTAGGACAAGAAAGATCAAGTGAAGCAATAATTGTAACTATAAATTTACTTTAAAGTTCAAAAACTTTTTTCTTACCAAATAATCCTTTAGTTAAGATGCAATAAAATCATATTTAAGGGTATGCAGCATTCAGTTTAAAAATATTCAAGTTTTCCGGTTATCTTTTGCATCTCCCGGGCTCCTCACACTTTTCACATCGACTTCGTCGCTCAATTCTTTGGACAAACATTGGGCACATCTGCCACGCCCCCAAGTTCTATGTACCGCCCCCTGGCTGCAGCCGTTGCTCGAAGTTTCCCAAGCTTTTCGTGCATGATAACAACAGTGTTTGAGGGCCATCGATGCTCCTCCACGGAAATCTCTTGGCTTGAGGCAAAGGTTGTGTTTGTTTTCTGTTAAATGTTCAAATATATTATTGCAGCCCCGGAGATGTGAGAGTGGAGCTCAAAGCTCTTGCAGACATTTTCGAATTCGTATTTACATGCAAGCAGGAAATTGTACACCACCTTCACTGCCACTGCCCTGATGTTGTGTCTGCATGTTAAAATATTCAAACAAAAACGTTATGAAAATATGAACTGTGATGTTTATCGATTGTGAAATATGATATACTCCAGGGAGATGGCAGTGGGTGGTGGGTGGTCTCCCAGGGAGTGCACACTCTGTCCCGGGCTTTAATTTGTAAGCGCAATCCTTCCCGAAGGCAGGCAGTCCCGCTGACAGAAAGGATGTGTGTGTTTTCTGCACAGAGAAAGAATTTCTGAGAAAATTGGGATTTAATTTCAAGTGCCTATATAATCAAAAAGGTCTTATTGATATTTTTTTTGATTTAATAAATCTTTAACAATTTCAAAATTTGAAATTAATTAATTCATGGATTAGAGTAATATTTTTTTATAAAATAAAAATTATTATGATATGATGCAGTGCATTTTCTCTGTGTATTTTAATCTGAAAGTGTTTGTTCTACCGCTTGTGTGCTTGTTTGTTTGCGTTGCAGCCAGAAAACCTTTCGGCTGACCAAACCAGACCAAGCCCGGCCCCGAGCAATTGCCGGCCAATTCCTCTGGTAGCTAATAAATATAAAACTTTAATTAAATATGTTTTTTGTTCGATATTTATGTGTGCATCGACTGAATCTTGCCGGCAATCGCATTGCAATTTCGCTTCTGGCAAGCCCAGCCATAAATTTGCAACCTTGAAGCGCCGCCACCGAAGCCAAAGCGCCAAAGGCCATTAAAATACGTTACTTTTTTTCGCCGACCACTTAACATGAAAGGGGGAAGGAGGGGGAACAAGGGCGAAACTAAAACTCATATTAAAAATTGACTTTTATCGTGATTTACAATCAAGTTGGCCTTTTTTAAATGCCGTGGTCGACATGCGGGTTTTGCCTTTCTGGCGTCGAATGCACTTTGAAAAATACAGATTGCGCAAAAAAAAAAAGTAAGGAAATAGTTATAAGATTGCAAGATTTGGAGTAATAAAAAAAAATATTGAACAAAATATGCGTTATTGGTTTAGAACCTTTTTTGAATATTGTTTATTTATAGCCATAAAATAAATAGGTAAAACAATAAAATGTTTGAAAATTAGGTAAATAACTGCCTCCTGTCAGATATTTAAATAATACATTCAAACAAAAAACTAAGATTAAAATAATTTAACAATAACTCCAAAAACTTTCTTTTGTTTTAAGTTATTTTAAGCTTAGTAGACTAAATTTCTTAGAGTGGCTTCAACTAGTTTCCTAGTAGCTTGTTGTTGCGGTTGGCCCATTTACTCGCGCACACATGGACGGCGAGCCAGAGGGGGCATAAATATTTCTTCGTGGCTTAGCGTGGACGGGCCAACATATTTAAGCCGAATGCTGACGCCCGATTCTCGAGCGGCGTCCACGAGATGGCACGACACGTGGTTCGGTGGTTGGGTGGTTTGGTGGTATGGTGGTGCGGTGGGAACGGTTACCGGAACGGGATTGGGAATGGAGACTGTGGCAAATCCCCTTAGCCACGCCCACTGATACATCCTCGAAGGCGATGGCCTGCACTCTATATCTCTGCACTTCCATTTCGTAATCCCTTTCTTTGGTTTTTCCTGTGGGCCGCTTCATATTTCCTCACACGTAATTCCATTGGATTTCCAATGTCGACATCGAATTTGCCTCTTGGCTTTTACTAGGCCAAACGTTGCCCTTTTAATTTTCCATTTACCCATTAATATAATACCTTAAGTTTGTGTAAATAATTTATTTCTTCCGTTAACTAAAACTTTATTCTCTAGATTAATTATTAATATGTTTTCCCTCTTTTGCAGAGACTGCAGAGTTGTGCGTGATCCGCAGACGTTGAAATCAAAGGGCTATGGCTTTGTCAGCTTTGTCAAGAAATCGGTAAGCTATGCCAGCAGATTTGCAACATCAAAGGCTTCCTTCGGGGGCAATTAGAAATGTTTCAATCAAACTCACATTAGTGCCTACACAAGTTTAATTTTCTAAGTAAGCACACACAAAGGCAGCTGCTCATATCGTCTCGGCTTTCGAGAGTTTCCCAATGAAATCTTAATTAAAACAAGTGAAAACTTTAGCTTGAATCTCGGTTGACATCCCAGCAACTTAACATATCAAAAGACACCTGTGGCTTGGCCCACCTTTTCCCAACCCCACACACATATACCCACTTTCCCTTCGTTTTCTTAAGATATACATAAGCCATCGAAAAGCCAAACGAAGCGTACACATTTTTAAGATTCAATGCACTCTGCTTTTCCTTTTCTCGGTTAACTGCCAAGGGGCGAGTATTTGATTTTATTCTCTTCCTCATGGACACACTCGTATATCAAAGCGGGCGGCTCACGAATCTGTAATGTTTTTTTATGGCCCCAGATGCAGTGAATCTCACGGGCTCCCCAGGCTGAAAAAAACCCCAAGCAAACCACCCCTGGCACTGTAAACATTTACACATCATATTCAATATGTTTAAACCGCAACTGATAAGGGTCCAAATAACTGCTGGCAGGACTCCATGTCCCTGAGTGTGTGTGTGTGTGTGTGTGGGTTGTGATTGAATTTCATGTGCCTAATAGGTAGAAAATTCGACAAAGAGCCACAGAAACCGAGAGACAAGGGCTATTACCAAGTTTATGGGTAGTTCTTTTGGCCAACAAATGTTGTGACTTGGGTTTAAATTTGAAGAAATTGATGTTTAATAATTTTTTAAAAGTGTCAATATTTGTTTTCAGTCTTTATAATTGGTTCTGTCATAAGAAACAAAATCTAATTTAAAAAAATGTGAAGTATTGTTGCAAATAAAATCATTAGTTTTTTAAATCATCAAAAATTTAATTTTTTAAATTTAATTTTATTATATAAATCTTGAAGTAAGGTAGATAAAATTTGTTTTGTAGCGCATAAACTTATCTTATCTATTTTATAATATTTTAATTAAAAATAAACATTTTAATATAAGGCATGCATTTAATTAAACAGAAATCCCGATTCCGTGAAGTTCAAGCCATAAACTTGCTATAAAGCATCAAAGACGGCTAGACTAGAGCCAAACGAATTGCGTGTCAGTCAGTCGAGTAGAAAAAATGTGAAGGCTTAAGGCTTAGAACCCGAAATCACACACAGTCACACAAGGAGATACGTACTTTGGGAAAAGCCAAAATCCAGGCCAAATCACAAGTTAGAGAAGGCGTAAAAGCCAAAGGTGCTGCCAGTCAATTAGGCGGCAAATGTTCAAAATTATTAATTAAATTTTAATGCTAATGCCACGAAGTGTGTGCAAGACATGGCCCAATAATTTGGCAGGCGAGCCACTGATTTGTTTGACGTCGGAGAGATGAGCGCGGATTTGCGTGGAAATGTGTCGTGTGCAAATACAACATAATCCCTGACACTTGACTGCTGCCAGCTGTCATTATGACATAATATATAAATATATATGCGTACATATTTGTATTTAAGCCAAAGTCGAACTTTACGCTCAAAGCCTTTTGGCAACTGACTTGTTTTAGTTGGAATTATGGCCAATGCGGCGTATACTTAATGCTTTTCGCCAGCTAACTAGTTAACTTTTTGTGCTGCAAGTGGGGCATGGGATGGAATGGGATGGGATGCCAATTTTCGAACTTTCTCGATTAGTTTCGATGCAAACGAAAAGAGGAGGAAGTGTGCAAACGCACAAACACCCACAAAACCCACACAGACCAAATGGCAAACTCAAATATTTCAAATTAAGTTTCTCGACATGCGTTTTGTACACAGTCGTACGCCCTAATCCGCCACGCCCCCTCTTGCCAAGGACCGGCGTCGCTTGCAGCTGATTTAATGCAAATTTTATTTATGCGAAAAGTTTTATTAAATTTTTGTGCAAAGTTGATATTTTCAGTGGTTTTGCGGAAATTGAAAAGTTATTTTTCGAATGGCTTAGTGCACTCAAACACATGTGCAATGAAATGGGAACTGCAAGCGGAAAAGGAAGAAACAGTTTTCCTTCATTCAGCACTTCCGTTCTCCGGCGCATGAAATTTTACCAATCGCCAGGGTTTTGCATAAATCCAATGTTGCCACAAAATGCTGCAGCCGAGAAATATTTAACGCAAATTGTTTGGCAACATGTTTTAAATAAACACCAGAAGCTCTCCTCCCTCAATTTTTTACTTTTATTTTTGTTTTTTTTTTTTCCTGTGCGACGCATACAAATTGCCATAATTTAATAACCATCAAGGCAAGCTGATCATTTGCATGCGGAGTCGGGAAGACGATGCCTGAACTGTCTGCGTGTCATTAGCATCATAAATCACAACAACAACAGCGACAACAGCAGCAGCAAGTACGAAAAAATTTACGCAAACATTAAACGCAATAAACATGTCGATGCCAGGCGAAAAATACACTCACAAAAATCAAGTGAACATTTTTATGTAATATATGTTTTTTATTGACATTTAATTTTATTACCTATAGCTTTATTTCTTTTTTGATTGATTAATCAAAGTTTTAGGTAAGAAGAGCAATATCTATTTTCTAAAAAATTTAATTTTTTGCTTTAACTAAATTGTGATGCGTGAGTGGTCAGAATCAATACTTTGAAATTCTAAAATCCTGTTAAAAACAAATAAAATAAATAAACTTAAATACTTTTAAATCAAATTTAAATAAGAGCACTTCTGATTATTATTTTCTCCCAGTGCAGCAGTACTTCCGTGCTCCTTGAGCTCCCACCGAAATGCTAATGTCTGTCGCCGTCGTCGACGGCTTCTGTTATTGTCACACAGCCGAGGCATATTAACATATTATTGCAGACTCACATCTCACATGGCTAAAAAAAAAAAGATCAGGAAATTCAGCCAGGGAAAATCACCGCCTGCTGCATCTTGAGTGCCATTCATTTTTGACACAGACACAAAACTGATTTGCCAGCGTTACGAAGACAAAGGCAGGCTCAGAGCCCAAGCTGCATTTAATCGTATTACTCCCACCGTCTTTGCTCTTTCACAACAGATTTTCGTTGTACGTAATGCACTTAAATTTATTTAAAAGTTGCCACAACAGAGAGCAGCAGAAAGAGTGCAGGACGAGAAGGAAAACGAATTGACAATGTGTGCAGCGAACAAGATATAATGTCGACTTCCCGGCCACGCCCCCTCGTTCTTTTCATCATTTTCTTGTGCAGTTCATTGTTGCATTATTATCATTTGTTCTTATTGTTGTCGCTGCTGCCGTTGTCGCGGCGCACAGAAGAATGCCTGTGGTTAACCTTGCACCACCCAACCACCCAGCCCCAACCACCCAACCCAATGCCAGTTGTGATGTTTCTTTCATGATTCCGCTGCGTGTTGCTGCTGCTGCTGCCACTGCCGCCCGCCTTGTCATGTGCATGTGCACTTAAATTAAAAAGCATTCCGCATACATTGGCCTTAATTTGCGCTACGTGGCTCCTTGCCAGATCCGAAAATATGGAGTATTTATCAGCAACTAGAATATTGATAGCCCCCTTCGATGCTAATTAATTTTTTGTAACTAAATTCATTTTATTATAGTAGGTATTTTAAGTTCAGCAAACAACGCTTTCCAGAAAGTATTAAATAAACTTAAAATGTTTTATTTGATGGCAGGAAGACAAATCAACAATCAAAAAATGCAATAAGAAATCAATTAAATCTTAATTGACACATATTCAAAAATCACAGCTAATTGATAAAACAGGTTTTTATAATTGAAACACACAAATGTAATAATTTATCTATCTTAGCTTGAAGTTTTACTTTAAAGTTTTTCCCATCATAGCTGCTTTTCAATTTATTTATTTTCAAGGCAGGCAATAAATTTGCTGAAGCGTACAAAACTCGGTTATAAATATAAATGGCCTGGACATTCATTTTATGCTTTCCATAATAATTCAGGAACTAGTGATTTGAGGGCAATGTAGGGACACCACGGACTACAAACTGCCTACACACGCATAAGCTGCTGGCCCGGAGGCAGTAACTATAAAAAATGGGAAAATTGGGTGGGGGTGCAGGGGGAGAGGGGTGATGCCGAATGGGAAACAACGTCCAAAACTGACATACATAAATAAATCCCATGGAATTATGCCTTGACAAAAATGCGTTCTAGCGTGAAATACTGATTTTTTGGTCAACAACTCCCAAAAACCCAAACCCCAAGCTCAGGCCCAAATGTGGATGTGTGGTCAAAAATCGAACAGCGTTTGGGCCTAAGCGGAATGAAAACAGTTTTTACCGTTGACTGGGCCAGACAGATTCAAAGATGACTGGGCCTTATCTGCTCCATTCGATGGCCACATCATCATCATCATCGTCCTGGGCATCATTATCGTCGGAGAAGTCGGCAAATGGAAGAGCATTGCCACTGAGCAAACGATTTGCCACTTGAGTTATTTTATAAATATCAGAAAATCATCATCGGCCCTGCGAGTTGGGGAGTTTTTATCTGGGCAGCTTTAATGTTCAACTTGGGGTTGCTGGCTGGTTACTTTCACGCTTATCTAAATAGCCACGTTAATGAATCTGACCGAAGAACAAAGCTAAACCGGCTTACGAGTTGGCCAGGCAAAACCTTTTAGCCGAAAAAGAGGGGGGGGCAACACTAAATACAGGGCTTCTGCTACCTTTCTAAGACAAAACGGTCGCCAAAAGAAAAGCCAGAACCTTCTTATTTTTCGTGAATGTGTGCATGTGCCAGGGTGTCTATGTACAGGAGGGGATTATCCCCTTTTTGTGTTTGAGTTTGCCTTTTTTTTTCGCTTCACCTTCCTTTGCTTTCGCTACAGTTTTTCCTTTTCCGCCTGGCCTTTTCCCGTTTTTCCGTTTTTGGCACAAACCATTTCCTTATTGTTTTAATAAACATTTAAAATGTCTTGCTTTCGGCTTACGGTGTTGTATACACACGAATCGTCAGCCGCAACCAGCGGCAGCCCCCATTTTGTGGCCATAAGATAAAGGGGTCGATCCACATGGAAAGTATGACAAAACCCTTTTAAACCACTTAAAAATTCTTCAACTTACTTTTGCTTTTCTTCATTCGCTTAATGAAGGTATTTCGCCTTTTTGGTTTGTGTTACCCCGGCCAAAACTTTGGTCCCTCCCCCACCACCACCACTCATTTCCGTTGTTAGCCATGGTCCGCAGCATTAAAGGATTCTGCGCCTTATCAAGTAATCAATATTTACAGAAGGACCGGCCTCACTCTCGGTCTCAGTTGACTTTACACAAGTTTCGCTGCAAATTGAATCTGTGAGCAACGAAAAATGTTCTTAAATTTGAGTGTCACGCGGAGGAAACTTTCTGCCCATGAAAATTAATTAACTTATCCCAAATACGGAAGTTGTCATTTAAGAAATTTTCCAGCGACAAGGAAAAACTTTGACGCAGGCCTGAACTTTTAATCAAAGGAACTGGAACTATCACTAAACACAAAAAAGAACAACATGATTTTTAAATTTGTGTTTAATTGTTTTTTGAATTTTATTATTTAATATTTATAATAGCATCATAATATTTAATCCATAAAAAAGCACAGGGTTTTATAAACTCTTATGTATCGCTCACTATTTAGGCTCCAATTTTTCTTCCTGTGCTGGCAGTATTGGTTGTCACAGCGACAGACCGGAAAACGATTCAAGTTTTCCTCCTATTAGCTGCAAATTTGCCATTCACCATTAATTAATTTCGCCCAACCAAACAACAAGAAAAGCCGCACACAAAGAAAATGTGTCGCTCCAACTGCCAATGATGCGAATGGCCCAAACATCAGAGCCTGTCTCCACTCCGACCCAATCCCGTAGATTTGCAATTAGCTTAGACGTAGTTTTGGTTTCGATTCGGTCTCGGGGCAAGGACTTTCATAAATAGTTTGACAAGTCGTAGTGGGTGCCATATTGCGGTCTTCGAGCTTCCACTTGAGCAAGATGAATTGGTAAATTACTCGAGAGACCCTTGAGCCCTGGAATTGTGTTATAATCAACTCATTAGGGGTGCTTGAAGGTTTTAGAATTGAAATGGATTAAGACTGGAGAGAATTTTTGGCTTATCTTATGGACAGCATATTTTTAAATTTATTTAAGGCAGGTTATCACCTTGGGTTGGAAGCATAAATCTTTTTTATCTTACCAAAACCTTACATTTTAAACTATAAAGTTAAAAAAAACCTTTACATTTTAAACTGATGAACCAATCGCCACCAATTTTTAAATGTTTGTAAGGATCCTCTAACAAATGAACTAGAATCAGCCAAAAATATTGAAAACTTTTTAAAAAAAGAACAAGTGCAAAAAACATGCAAATTTTTTTTACTTTTAATTTGTATTTTTTTTAATTCTAGTTCATTTTATAGATTCAGATTAAAAATTGTTTCGATTTTGTGTTTCGGATCACGCGTTTTACGGCATCACTTCCGGTAGCGGGACACCTTTCAAAAAATTTCGACTTTATGGACACCCCTTTTTTTTTTTTATTTTAAAACAGTGTGTTGCTTAAAAAAGTTTATTTCTTATCTTTTAAAATTTTAGCATTCTTTTGTACCGTTTACTCAATTTTATTTTTTTATAAAAAAAATTTTTTTTTTTAAAAATTAAAAAAATTTTTTTTTTTTTTTTTTTTTTTTTTTTTTTTTTTGTTTTTGGTATATTTTTAATTTTTGTCCCCGATTCTGCTAGGACCCATACAAAAATTATATTTTCTAACCTTACCATGGTTTTAGTATTTTATTTTGTCTTTTTTCCCAGCGTCCACTTCCTGTTTTCTACGCAATTTACCACCAAAATGATTGATAAAGTTTGTCGGCTTCAAAGACTTTTCAGAGCTGGGGAAACTGGAAAAACTCGACCAAAAATGTCGGTTGCAGTCAGGACAAGTTTTTGTGTGCGTATGTCTGGTCTTGGCCACTGCAATAGCCATGGCCCAAGTTGCTCTGCAATCTCCTCTCTCCTCTCTAATCCCCACACAATCATGGCAAGACCCGAACGTTTGTTAAGACAATTTCCATTGACACATGCGATTGCAATTGCAATTGCAATTGGCGAAGAAGGCGGCAACTGCATTTGAAGTGTCTGTCCTTTGATAAGTCCTGAATGATATGTTTCCCGCTGCGAAGGGCTAAAAACAGCAGGAGAAATGCCTGGCTTAAAGCTGCAGTAAGCCAAATGGAGAAATATTTAAATAACGTTTCATGCCCGAGGGGAAATCGCAGGACGAGGAGGGGTCGAGGGTTGTGGTATTGTTTGCTGGACTTGTTCTTGTTGTGGTTGCCATTTGTTGTTGCTGTGGGGGAAACGTGAGTGTATATGTAATCAACGATGCGTATCGCTTAAAAAATGTAAAATTTATAGTTTATGCAAATATGAAAAATGCAACTGGCAATGCATAAAAATGCGCACGCACGCAAACTGAGCGACGTTTCCCGGGAGCAAACGCATACTTGCACATTTGCACACACACACCATGCAAACACACTCGCACACACTCACGCACACACACATGCAGACATTAAATTACGGCCAAAGTTGGGCGACAGTTGCGTGGTTTATCGCTGACGGGGCAGGCACTCAATTGTTGACTCTTGCTCAAGTGGTTAAATTAAAGGCCCAAGAAAACCAATATACTCGTACAACAATTTATGCTGAAGGAATTTAAGTCCCGAGCATGAATCTATCCTAAGTTCCTCCGATGCTTATATAAGCACACATTGGATTGCTTTTTAGAAATGATATATAAACTTGTTAAATCAAATTTGTACAGTTCAGAAGCAACGAAGCTTAGTTAAGTCAACTAAAAAATATTAAATAATATATTTTTATTGGTAGGAGTTTTTTAAGAACATTGATTTTATGAATTCCTGATAAATAATATTTCTTTAGAATTTTATAAGGCACATAAGAAGCCATCCATTTGGTGAATTGTTACCAATATTGTAAACAACATTCATTTAGCTTCATTGCTGCAGATTGAGTTTGTTGATAAGGCGGATAAGCTTTAATAATGCTCAGCAATTAAACCCATTCTCGCTGGAGATCTGCTCTTGAAAACCCTCAAAACTTTTCCCCCTCCCAACTGTCGGTTTGAAAAAGTCGTTTTTCAGCCGGTGCACGTCAACGCTGATTTTGAGCGTTGCACGTAGCCGCCACAAAGAGAAGGAAAATTAATGGAAAAAAAGAAGGAACGAAGGTGGATGGGTGGGCTGTGGGCTGTAGGTTGTTGGTTGTAGGTTGTAGGTAGTTGGTGCCTAGTTACAGTTACGGATGCGGATTCGACTTTGCCGCCATTTCAAGAACGTGCAATGAGCAGCTGCCGCGTCTGCAGCGCCGCAAATGCCATTATTGCATTGCATTGCTTTAGCTAGGGCTGCCTTCGCTCGGGTTTCGGTTTAGGTCTTCGGTCTGTTGGTGTGCCGCAAGTAAATTGCTATGAAACGCCCACCACACACACACACATTTACACATATGGCAGGCAGAGTGCATGCAAGGACCTTCTGGCAGCTGCAATCATTTTGGCATGAATCACGTTTGATACGCACGAATTACCTTTTATGCGAAATTGAAATTATAATTTGTGCACGGCCTTGTAAATGCTACATACAGGACCTCTTCCTGCCATCTCCTCCTTTTGCCCCACTCCCCCAACTAAGAATATCAAAGAGCAACAGCAACAATGTCGCCTGGAAACCACAAGGAGCAACTTTCCAGCCATCGCGATTGTTTTCCCTTTTCTTTATTATTTTTTGCCAACTCAGTTGCACTCGACAAAAATTAGATACCTTTTGTTTTCCACATTTCCCAATTAATTAATTTTTAGACCGAGAAATATGATAGTGATAACTGATTTCAATTTGTAGTTCCTCTGATGTGTCTAGACTTAAATTCTTTAAAGTCATTTCTTTTCTTATTTACAGCAAGTTTAAGAACATATAAAATAATAATTTTTGTTATTAAATTTTGTTAAATTTTTATCTCTTTTTTTTAGCTTAAGAAAAAATGTCGGGACCTGTTCTTGGAATAATATTTAAAACAACTTGTTACCTTAAGTTTCTAATAATTTAATAAATTAATTTAAGAAAAAATTGTGTTGATATTTTATTTTTTGAGTGTCCTTGCTGTTGCCGCCTTTTGCTTAACACTTTCTGAGCTGTTTGTTTATAAATTTCGGGTTGGCCTCGCTAAAAAAGCAGCAGAAGTCTTTGGAGGAGACTTAGCAGCCGCTGTAAGCGGCTTAGGCGGCTAGACAAACCCGCGTAAATGGCACTGGGCTTTTAGCTAATTGCGCTCTCCATTTAATTTGGCTCGTTGCAGGAGGCGGAAACCGCCATCACTGCTATGAATGGCCAATGGCTGGGCTCGCGCTCGATACGCACAAACTGGGCCACCCGAAAGCCGCCGGCAACCAAGGCAGACAGTGAGTATAAATCCCCGGATCCCTGCATCCCTGGATCTCTCCACCCATCCATCTCAACGTCCCGCATCTCATTGTCATATCTGCTCGTTGCAGTGAACGCCAAGCCGCTGACCTTTGACGAAGTGTACAATCAGAGCAGCCCCACCAATTGCACTGTCTACTGTGGCGGCATCAACGGAGCCCTCTCCGGCTTCCTCAACGAGGAGATACTGCAGAAGACCTTCTCGCCCTACGGCACAATACAGGAGATACGGGTCTTCAAGGACAAAGGATATGCATTTGTGCGGTAAGTGGGGTGGGAGAAAAAATCTGGTCAACCAGAAATAAACAACAGGAAAGTAAGCGCAGTTTCTACGCAATATTTAAATAAATTTTTATGTTTAAGCTTCAATGAATCGATTGGTGCTTATTTATGGTAAAAACTCGGTCTGACTATTTAAAAATCTTTAAAAAATTCCTTCGTTAAGTACAACAAAATAAAAAATTAAGACAAGGGCAACGTTTCGTAAGAGTTATTGACTGTTGAAACGTTTTCAGTCACTATGAAATGTTAAAATAACAAAATTATATTTGAAATCAGTTATTTTTTACTTAAAGCAGTGTAGCTTAATTAGTTTTATGGTCTTTTAAAAGGAGATTTTTGAACCTAATGTATGAAATGAAATGGTTTTAAAATGTATATCGATCAAATAACAGAGCAATCCACGAGCCTACTCGTTTTTGCTCTTCCCCCTATTTTTGTATGCCCTCAAAAGTGCACTACATTAACCCTTTTTTTTTTTTTTTTTTTTTTTTTTTTTTTTTTTTTTTTTTTTTTTTTTTTTATTTTTTTTTTTTTTTTTTTATTTTTTTTTTTTTTTTTTTTTTTATTTTTTTTTTTTATTTTTTTTTTTTTTTTTTTTTTTTTTTTTTTTTTTTTTTTTATTTTTTTTTTTTTTTTTTATTTTTTTTTTTTTTTTTTTTTTTTTTTTATTTTTTTTTTTTTTTTTTTTTTTTTTTTTTTTTTTTTTTTTTTTTTTATTTTTATTTATTTTTTTTTTTTTTTTTTTTTTTTTTTTAATTTTTTTTTTTTTTTTTTTTTTTTTTTTTTAATTTTTTTTTTTTTTTTTTTTTTTTTTTTTTTTTTTTTTTATTTTTTTTTTTTTTTTTTTTTTTTTTTAAAATTTCCCCCCCCCCTGTTGCCGGCCATTTTGATTTGGCGCCTGTGTGAGTGTGCGTGAGCTGCGGTCTGCGGTGTCACCGTCATCGCTGTATTCCCACTGTCGTCGTCGCCGAGTGCACACACACGACATGTATGTAAATGTGTGTGTGCGTGGGCCCCCATCCAAAACCGCCCGCCGTTAATAAATCAACAACACTTTTACACTCGACAACGAGAACAAGAACAACCACGAGAGGCAAATTTGAAGTTACAAACAGAACAATGAACCGCAATAACAGCGACAACGACAACGACAGCGGGGATGGTATGGCAAAGAGCAAAAAACAACAAATAAAAAAAATGGTACCACATTGCAGCGAGTGGGCAAAAAAAGGAACCAAGGAGTCGGCGGTGCTGAAGGTCCAGTGGTGCTGGTGGTGCTAGTAGTGCTGGTGGTGTTGGCAATGGAGATCGCAGCTGCCATCACGAATGCTGATAGGGTTTTAATGGCAGCCGTTGGCCCACGACGGACTGAGTTCACCCCACCGCAACCAAAAAGGGGGAGATTCGGATGGGATTGATGCACAACACAAAAATACTTAAGTTTAAATGTTTTTAATTTGATATTGTTACAGAAAAAAAATCCACCAAAATAGTTATAAGTTTACATATTTATTTTATAAATTAATTCAGGGTTTGTGCGTGTACTAATTTACTTACTACATGTTCAGACTGTTTATGTTCATTAAGTAAGAATAGGGATTTTAAAAGCCCTTAAAAACTTCAAACAACTTTAATAATATTTTGCATTATTTTTACAAATTAAAAGTCTGAGTGTAGCAGTGAGGTGTGATGGGGGCGAAGGGCGGGTAACAAACGCATTGCAGTTGCTGGCCATGTCCATGGGCGCCTTTTGTGCACTTCCCCAAAACTCATTTGTGTGTTGCAAACGTGATGCAAAAAAAACGAAGGGAAAAAGAAAGCTAGGGAGAAAGTGGGTGAAAAGGGGGGGCCAAAGCGGGGCGGAGGCATTGTTTGGCATTTTGCAACATAATGAGCTCGGGGACTACAAGTGCAGAAGCAGCTGTGGCAGAGTTGCTGCATCATTATAGCCAATCCAGCAACAACAAAACAATTCCACAGACGCTTGTACCACTTTTGCGCTTTGTTGCCGCAGCGGGTTAAGCGGAAATTAAACTAGGCCAATCTGCTTACTGCAAAAAAAGATCCAATTAAAAGTGAAACAATAATAGAAATGCTGCAAAATGTGTAGGTCTCTGAATCGAAATAAATACAATTTGTATTTTACAAATACAACTGTCTTAAAATGCGACTAATTTTTATTTAGTATTAATTATTTTTTGGTAGTTTAAGAGGATACAATGACAACGTATTAAAAGAGGGTTAGGTATTCAAAGAAGATTTTAATGTTTAACTTGGAAAATCATTTTACCCTGTACACCCACAGCTTCTCCACCAAGGAGGCGGCCACCCACGCCATCGTGGCCGTGAACAACACGGAGATCAACCAGCAGCCTGTGAAGTGTGCGTGGGGCAAGGAGAGCGGCGACCCCAACCACATGTCGGCCATTGCCGGAGGTGCACTGGCCCAGGGATTCCCCTTCGGCTCGGCGGCAGCGGCGGCCGCAGCGGCTGCCTACGGCCAGCAGGTGGCCGGATACTGGTACCCCCCTGCACCCACATATCCGGCGGCAGCCCCCGCCAGCGCCCTGCAGCCGGGCCAGTTCCTGCAGGGCATGCAGGGCTTCACCTACGGCCAGTTTGCTGGCTACCAGCAGGCAGGCTACATGGGGTGAGTTTGAACATTCGATCTGCACAGAGGAATAATCTCACCAAATCTGCAGCAAGAAATTAAAAACATAAAATATTTTAAGTTCAAATGCTATATATTCTCTTTTATGCATTCTTAAATCTATATTGGTTTTATTTACTTAAAATTTGTTGAATAGCCCTCTAAAACTTATTGTTTTTAGAAAAATGTAATTAAGATTTTGAATTGTTTCAAACCCTTTCCTGTGGAGCTACAATATTTTGACTCTGTGTGAAAGCTTTTTGCGAGGGGTGTACCTACTATCTTAATTATTCCCACATTTGTTTCCCATTTCAGAATGGGCGTCCAGCTGCCGGGCACCTGGCAGAGCGTACCGCCGCAGCCGCAGCTGGCCAGTGCAGCGGCAGCCACCGCACCACAGATCACACAGAGCGTGGGCAGCGGACTGCCCCAGGCGGCCGGAGTGGTGGCCTATCCGATGCAGCAGTTCCAGGTCAGTCCGCAGGTGAGTTGGCTCGGCCTTGAGGCTAACGATGATGAGCAAGGTGCCTAACGATTGTGAATCGCTTAGCTGGCGGAGGACGAGTGGCTGGCGCCCAGTTTGCTCGTGTAGCTGCCATGAGGGATGGCCATGTATCCCACACAGCAGCAACAGCAGCAGCAGCAGCTGCAGCAGCAACATGAGCAGCAGACGTCCGGGGAATATGTGAAGGAGCCACCGTACCAGCAGCAGCACCACCACCAACTGCAGCAGCACCACAACAACCACCATCACCAGCAGCAGCAGCAACACTATATCCCCCAACTGTACTATCCATCGCACTGGGTGCAGCAGCAGCAGCAGCAGCAACAGCAGCAGGTAGCAAACAACGAGCAACAACCACAGCAGCAGCAACAACCACCAGTGGCCCAGGTTTATGGCGTACCCGAAGTGTAGAAAGGTGCAGCGGTATGGCCACAAGGACACGTAAACCAAATCTAACCCTAGATTAAGTATTCGAAATGCCTAAATGCAAGTGCAACAGCAACAACCACACAGGCCAGAAGGTGCAATAGTCATAATCCAAGTTGATCGAATCAATCGAACCCGAAAAGGTAAACCCGAAACCAAAGTTATGAATGTGTGTTATTTGTGTCTATTTTTGAGGGGCTTTCCTGCGGTTAGGGGAGTCGCCTCGGTAAAAAAAACCAAAATTAAGGACAGAAAACAGCAGAAGCTCTAAATGTATTTTAGTAGGTATAAACATATACACGAGTATGTAGGTATGTATATACCAGAGTAAGAATAGAGTGGGTGCTATAAAGGAAGTGGTTATGATTTACCAGGGCTTACGTTTCATATAGCAAAAGAAGGGATAACAAAGCAGAAACTAACATTTAAGCGTAGATTAAGCCAAACAAAAAAGAGAAAAATGTTTCGTTGACTGAGAATTCATTTGGAAAACTTGAACCATCTTTGACGCAGGTTACAGCTCTGATAATTTCCCAATAGAATCCATTTCAAAGATCATTTCACCGATATATCGATGTGCATAGGCCTAAGAATTAGCAAGTAGTCGAGGGCAAGTCAAATGGTCCATCAGTTGATTTAGAATTATGAGTGTTTATCCAGCATTATCTAGAGAAATATCAACGTAAATGTACTAACTGAGTTCAGCACCAACAAACTAAACCAAACCGAAAAACACACCAGAAATCTAGTAGAAAAATGCACTGAAAACAGACCGATCGATCGAGGCTGAGAATATATATGTTTATGTAGACGGACCCATGACTAGACAAAACTATATATCCTAAACGATATCCATAGAAGAGGCTACTACATACACACAAGCACTACCACACGCATGCATGCACACACACACACACACTCACACACACAAGGAAACTTATTCATGTATCTGTGTTTGTGCAACGTGTAAATGTATTAAGGGAAACCTATAAGAAAATAAGGAAATAGCGAAATATTTAGAAAAGGAAACGGGGGGAAAACGTGTAGCAAAAGCAAAATAAAAAAAGTAGTCAATGTTTAGCTAAGAATCGTAAGTGTAACTGTAAAACTATACACTAAATGTAAACCTAAACACAATTATTTATGGTATTTACACAGGCCAAATGGCAAAGAAACGGTACCGAAAACGAATACAAATTGTAAACTATTTTTTAAATACCAAAGAAACCCAAAAATTAAGGAAAAACTAATGCAAGGTGGATAACTCAAAATTAGAAAACTTTCAATTGGATGACCGAAGAAGAGCCAAGAAGAAGCGAGTCTAATTTATATTAGTTGTTACGGAGAACGAAACTGAATTATTTTTTCAACTTGGCCTAGCGTGTTTTTTGAGAGCCAACGACAAACTGTGCATCGGCTAATGCATCACTTTACATATATACAAATCTATATATATACACCTATATATACACACAATATATATACTAAATGTTATTTGAGCTGACAAGAAAACTGAGTGTCAGAGAAAGCTATGCGTAAATATAAATATATAAATAAAAACTATATGAAGAAACAAATGGAAATTAAATAAAATTGTAGCTGAACATATGTTGGAAATGTTGGAAAATTATGGTAAAATTACGAAATAAATATAATGAAATGGATGGACAAAAAATCAGAAATACTCTACGACATATACATAATAGCATAATTATATTTAATTATGTAAACATAGTTACGGTGTAAGCAAAAGAAATATAAATAAATGATTCAATGTTGTGTATGTACATATAAATATATGAAGAAAAAAAATATATATATAAAAAACCACGTATAATTAAAAATGAGAAATATGTGCGCATAACAAAGGCAAACTAACTAAAAGAAAATTGTATTAATATTTGCATATAAAAAATGTAAAAAAAGAGCCGAGTGCAAACAAAGCAGCGGGAGAGCATCTGTTTGGCGAAGGCCTGGCGAGGACATATGATAGATCATAAACCAACGTCATCAGATCCAACCAACCAACCCGACAACTCGGCTATATAATTGCATTTGTGACAGCAGCAGAAAAAATTGCAAAAAAAAACAGCATGAAAAAGAGAATTATGCAAGCAAAATGCCATAATTATGTTAAGCGCCTATCAAAAGCCTATCCAATTCAATCAAAACCGAACGAAGCCCCCAGAACAAACTCACAAATACACACACCGGCCCACACCTACACCCACACAATCACACACACACACAATATAACTTGAGTGTGTGGCTGCAAACACGGTAATATATGCATAGAAAAAGGCGCTGCCAGCGATTGCAGCTGAACAAGAGAGAAATAATCAAATAAAACGGAAAAATGTTAATCAAAAAACAGAAAAACAAAATTTAAAAAAACATAATTGTACGACTTTTTATTCTTGGGGGAACGCTGAGATCTAAAGCAGTTTATTTAAGCCATTGAGAAGCTAAGACGGAGTGTTAAATTAGGACTCAAACTCATCCACGATTTATGAATGGAATTACCTAGCACCAGTCTACAATATGGATACAAATTGTACTTTAAGTTTTGATTTATAAGTTTTTCTTTTTAAGATAAGAACCATGAACAAAATACCTTACAAATAAAAACGGTCTTTTAAAATTATGCAAAATATTTTTTTGATTCTTGGATAAAGTATTTTTAGACTAATCTTATAGTAATTTAATATATTTATATTCAATTCTTTCTACTTTAATCGCTCATGAAAAATTTTTATAACGTTTTTTAAAATAATTTTATCAATAGGTATGTTAGCTTTAAGACATACAAAACCTCTTATTGGCTGTACAAATTATCTAACGTTTAAAGCTAAAAAAGTGATCATATTGAGCATTTGGTACATATCATATTTACAAATCGTAGATGACAGAAAAAATTCTTCACCAGTTATCAAGCATCAAAAAAAAAACTTATATTTTCTCAGGACTTTAAATGATATTAATTTCCAACCAATACTCCCGAAATTCCGTAAAATTATTTCAGACCGTTAAGCTGCAAATAAATTTGCAATGCTAATTGGAAATAAGAGAAAATCTGCTCCAGAGTCAGCCACCCACAATCGATCCCCCGGAACATTTCAGTGCTACCATTTTATTTTCAACAACCCCCAACCCGCAATCGTCGCATGCCAGTCACGTAAAATCAAAAATTTCCCCCACATGTGAGTGCAAAAAGAAATAAGAGGGGCAAAACACAGAAACGTCGCTGGCATTGCGGCTCATTGCACAATGGGAACTGTACAATTTCAATATTTTACTGCATTTTGCACTTTGGCCGTGTATCTGGGCCTCTGTTATCCTGCCCGCTGGCCTGTCCTGCTGTCCTGCCGCCATGGACACTCACAGCAACAGCCACAGCCACGGCCTGTTTAATATGCGCGCTCCAAATGGCACAGCGGCGAAATATAAATAAAACAAATAGGCTCTCTCTTCCCCCATAAAGTGCACATGTTACTCATACGCCCCGTTGGCCGCGCGGGCAAAACAAACGCATCGCGCTCGGAATTGGGTGCACCTCAAAAAGGTCGGGGAAGTTTTGGGGTGTCGTAAGTTAGGGAAAGCCATACTTCTTAACAAACACTTGACTCACTTTACAGCAGTTTTAGTGGATAATTCTTTATACAGCCCGGCCATGCAAAATATTCCGCAATAAAAACTAAGCCCATAAAATTTCACTGCATCATGTAGTTGCCTCGGCTTTTGTTTCTTTTTTATGTTGTATTTTTTGTTATTTTTCTGTGCAGTGCATTAAGAACGCCAAAAGGACAACTGCAGGAGTGCACCTAAGCTGCCAAATATAAAAACTCCTCTGCCGGCACGAGAGAGAGTTTGCATGAAGATTGGCCAGGGCTTATTACGGGCGGGGATCCTGCAGCCAGCCAGGACCTTAACGATGCCTGAAGGCTGGCTGGCTGCTTCTATTGTCTTTGGCCCCTTTCCCCAAATCGCAATTCACCTTCCACCTTTTAATGCTCTTTTAATAGCACTTGTTTAGCAAGCAAACAACGCTGGAAACTTAAAAAACTCGGCTCTTCCCCCTCCGAACACACTCGCTGGAAATTTTTACAGCAAAAGTTTGAGGGTTTGTCTGTTTTATTAACCGTGCCTGGCTGCCTCGACTCGACTCCGTGGCGCTGCAAAAGTCAAAAGCCCAAGTTTTCGTCCTGTCTTATTCATAACACACACATGTACACATGTGGAAGCTGCACTCGGGCTGCACCACCACCGCCACAACTCTGAGACAACATTTTTATGTGTTTGAGCCTTTTTCGACGTTGCCTGCTGCATTAATTGATTGCACACTCTGTCCTTCTCAGGCTGATATTTAATAACCAAAGAAAGAATTCGGATCTTAAGCTATTCTTTTTGTGAACTTTTTTTTATAACCTTTTTCCCGGCTTAAATTATGAACAAGAAGCTTTTTACATTTAAAAAAAAAAATTATAGTCAGTTAAAACGATTTCACCATTTTAAGTTCTGGTACTGTAAAATCACAACAATCCTTGTAATAATTGACATTTACTGTAGTTTAAACAACATGAAGAGTTATTTTAGTAAAAATGGTAATTTAACATTGCAGTTTAAATATTTTCAAAAGCAAAGCTTTGATTTTCTTGAATAAACTATGGGATAATATTTTATAGTGCCAAATAATTGAAGATTGTAGCTTGAGGTTACTATTATTAAATCTGTGAAGGTACGGTGACAAATATTGGGAGCAAGTCAAACTATTTTTCTCCGTGTGAAGTTCACCCGCCATTAAGCTGCAACTTTGCATCACTGGGGTCGCACCACCATTACCACTACCGCAACGACATACAACAATCTCGTTGTCGGAAAGCAAACGCTAATGACAAAATGCTAAAATTTGCCCAGCACTTGCAGGCAGTAAGGAAAGGGGGCGTGTCTGGGAGCGCGGCCAAAAACCGCACAAAAGAGAGGCATCCATTAATTTTCGCACAACCGCAAAATTCAAAATTGTTTATAAAGCTACGCAGGATGCGGCAACGGCGGCGGCATCGGTGACACGTGCGGAGATACAGACAGAGTCCTGCTGTCTCACCACCTTAACCCGTTGGTGGCCAAGGACAAAAGGCGGAGCTTAGGAGGACCAATTTCAAATGAATTCTAACGAGCTACAGTGAAAAGTGTCGGCAAGTTAAGGACGTTCCCAACGCAAATTTCTAACCCACGCTTCTCATCACTTTAAGTACACAGAAAAAATATAAATTTACAGGGGTAAGGCAGCTTAAACTATTTTTCATTAAAAAAAAAATTATTTAGGATATTCATATTAATAGGTAGTAAAAACATTTTTAAAAAACATTTTGTAGATTTTACTAGCCTTGTTAAAAAAAAGTTTTTAAATTTTGTTACGTTTTTATTTTATTTTATTACTTTACACAACCCCACGGTCTAAAGAGCCATTTATTTTGAAGGTTTTTAATCTTCTTGAATTCCTTGAAATTCATTAGGGCCAAATGATTCCTGCTAATCTCGAAGCTCCAGCATTTTGTCCCCAGTGCACTTTGTATTTATCTTTGCAATCTCCCTCTCAGTGGGTTCGCTGCCGGGCTACTAAATTATACGCAGCATCGGGTGGGGATCAGCCACTCCCACTCCAACTCCAACTCCTGGTCATGGTCCGATGCGTGGGCCAAGTTTTTAGCGCGATATCCGACGGAGCTTCCTCTAAAATTGCGAACAAATTACGCAGAAAACTATTATCGTTAGGAGCATATGTGACGCCGTTAGATAGAAAGCCAGAGGCCCGATTCGGAGCCCGGCTAACACACCTAAAACCATCACTACCACCACTACCCACCCAGTCGCATGGCAAATGACTATGACAACGGCGCTTGAGTACCTAAATGCAGCTCCAGGATGCAGGATGCAGGACGCCCCCCCCTGCTTTTTGGCACACTCTCTGCATGCTGGGCTCGCCTATTTAACCCTGTCGCCAGTGCGAAGGTGTGGTGCGTGGTGTGTGCATATGCAATAACCACCAGCACCACCAGCCCCACCACCTCGAGCGCATCCACCGGCAGCGTCGTTGGAGCCATCACAAATGGAAGAGCTCGCTTATTGTCTGCCTTTGTGTGTGGCCCAAAAACCAGGACCTCCTCCTGTCCACGCTTCGCGCGCTGGCTGCGTGGAAATTGCTTTGCCATGTTAATGTTGTTAGTTGATTTCAGTTTTGGCTTTCAAAGCCGCCGTTGACCCAGGCCCGGGGAGTGGACAATAGGGTCACAGCCCCGAGGACGAGGGACGAAATCTGGATTTCAGGTGATGCCAGCAAAGAGCATTGCCAAAATTGTTAAATACACGTTGCCCTAAAAGGACTCAGCAGGGGACACATAGGCATACATGGAAAATAAATTCATAGAAATAAGTTTGTTAAAAACATAAAATCAATTTTATCAATTTCATGTAATTTTTAGGGGGAAATAAAAACCAAATGACAGAGTGCGCTGAAGTACATTTGTTGAAGATTTGACGGTTTAACCAATTTATTATATTTTATACTTTCCAGATCAAAAAATGTATAAACTAAAATAAGTCAAGAACTTCGGTTAATTTCAGATAATGTACGTCTAAGACAATTACCAAAACTGTGCTTTACAGACAATATTTTTTGGCCAACTTAATTAAAAATGAAGCTTGTAAATATATTTAACCATTTGTTTAGAGCCCCACCTAATAATAGCATGCTTTTCCTGAGTGCATGGCCACACACACACACACACTCCCACACTCATATGCAGACTCTGTGTGTTTATGCCTTTGAGTTATGAGCGACATTCTGTTTTTTTTGGGGAGGGGCAGCAAAAGCATCAGCAGCACCGCCCACTCTTAATGGTAATAAAAACTAAAGCTGCTTTTGAGCGGTCATGAATTCACCAGCGCTGCAGCTGCTGGCGGCTGATGTCCATCCGGCGGTGCGACAAAATGGCCGCTGTGCGCAACGGAAGTGCACTAAACTAAACTAAGCCAAATTAATTGCCAGCTGTGGTTTAATGTGCCAAACAAAACTTTGATTGTGCCCCCAGATACGACCCATCGCATCCCATCCGAGCCGGATCATTTGCATTTTGAACGCAGAACGCAGAATGCAACGGGGGGAGAGTCCAACCAAAACATGAAGAATTCGACATGAAAAGCTATTAATTCTTTCTAGAGACTTTATTATTAAAGAACAGGCACACAGCCTGTTCGAAACTGCAATAAAACCGACCGAAACTTAACCCAAACCACCAAAACATCTAAAACCCAAAAAGGAGTAAAGCTGAGAGCATAAAAACCGGAGAGGAAAGTGCACAGTGCGGGAAAATTAATGGTTCTGACATGGAATTTTAATAAAAATGCTTGCGTCTGGATGGCTAGAGGTGAAAAACTGGCCAGATGCAGGCTGCTAATGCCCCGGCCCCGGCCCCGGCCACCCAGAGCTCAACTGCACTGCCACGGAAGCTGGACCTGCTCCTGCTCCAGCTTCTGCTGGCGCTGTCATAATGCTGCAATTGTTCATTATCCACTAATGAACAAAAAGTGTGTGAAAATCGCACAGACAAAAACCTAAATGAAGAAAATGCCGCACAGCTCGCTGAGAGATGAAAAAGGAGCAGCGACGAGTGACACACGGGCGGTGGCATGAAGGTGGAGTCAACTGAGGCCAAAGGAAGGCCTGGAACACGTTGCTCTGTCATCAGGCAAAGAGTCAGTGCACTGCAAGAAAATTATTTAAAAACTTTGAGTTGATTGATACAAAAAAAAAACAGTCAGCATTGCCATATGAAAGCAAAAAAAAATAGAAAGAAAACATTAAATATTTTCCCTCATATGAAATTCATCTATGTATTTGTATTAAAATTAAATTATTTTTTAAGCTTTCCAAATCTTAAATGCTTAAGAATTAGGCCAGCTTTGACACAAAAAAATATAGTGTTTTAAGAAATGGAAAATATTTTTACAAGTAATTGTAATAAATTAAGTACAAAAACCAAATGCTTCTTTAAGAAAATATCACAATATTAGCAATTCAACATCAAAATAATTATAAAAGGATTAAAGTGAAAATATATGCTTAGATTGGGATAATTTAAAGGTGTTTACGGAAAATATACTTTGATTTTAATCAGCTCTATTTTTGAAAAAATTGTCCAATGTAGAATGTTAAAATTTCGATTAATTAAGCATTACATTAAGAACTAGTTTTTTTATTTAAATGGATTTGTCGTTTTCTTAGTACACAAATAAATGCAACCCCAGCTAATTACCCATTTAACTACCATTTAAAAATATCAAAATATCATATATTTTTTGGCACTGTGCACGGGGAACCCAAGCGGCAATGGCTTTAATTTGCACTGCTTCTAGCACGTTTTCTTATTTGCCATCTGTATCGGGGCCAGGATGCGAGGGACTGGAACTGGGACTGGGACTGGGAGTGGGCCAGGAGGTCTAGGGGCCGGTCTCTCTGAGGGTCGGCAGACGTTGCTTTGAGTGCATTACGTGGAATTTTTGAAGCACTTAAGCTGCGCCATAAAATGCTGCTGCTGGTGATGCCGTTTGCTTTGCAGCAGACCCGCTTTCACATGTGACAGTTGCAGTTGCT
Source organism: Drosophila oshimai (assembly GCA_018150695.1). NCBI lineage: Eukaryota > Metazoa > Arthropoda > Insecta > Diptera > Drosophilidae > Drosophila > Drosophila oshimai. The sequence goes on along the minus strand of JAECWM010000323.1, from coordinate 24,283 downwards.
ACCTCCAAGTTCTGGGACTTGGTCCTGAGTCCTTGGTCCTCGGTCCTCGGTCCTCGGTCCTCGGTCCTTGGTGCTTGGTGCTTGGTGGGTCGCCGGTGCTTTTGTCTGCGGCGTTTTTGTTCGTGCGGCATTTTCTAATGACAATTGTTTTGCAATATAAATTGCACAAGTGCGCAATATTTGCCTTTGTTTATGCGAAAACTCCAGCATTGCCTAGACTCATGCGCCTGACACCTGCCACCTGCCCACCGAAACAAAAACAGAGCCAGATATAGGAGAAAGCCAACCATTTGTCTCGATTTGCACGTCCCTCTGAGGCAGTTGCTCCTTCCTCCTGTCCTCCTGTCCTCCTGGCCCTTTATATCAGTCGCCTTCACAATTCTCTGCTGTTTCTTGTTTCATTATGCCGACTGGCATTCCCAAAAGCCGAAGCAGCAGCAGTTGCATTCAATGGCTTTTGTTGGGGTCGTGATATGTGCTAAATTAAATGACGTGAGTTATGACATACGGACTCTTGACCGGGTTCTAAGCTTCAATGCACAGATATGTTGCAGAACGTAGTACGTAACACTTTTGAAATCATTTAATTTGCTAATGGTTCAAGTTTGAGAGATTTTAGCAAAATTTGAGAGAATATTTAAAGTAGACTTTCTGAACACTGACCAGTTTAGAATATACCAGGAAAACAGCTTTTTGTCACATTCAAAATTAAATTATTTGTTAACAATACTTATTCCCAAAATAAATTTAAATAAATAAATAGTAGCTATAAGAAAACCTAAGTTATAGTAATTAAAAACCAAAGGTTTGCCACAATATTGATCCAAACATACATACCTACCTTACCAATTAATTTGTATTTAATTTTGTAAAGATTTTAAAATTTGTGTCAATAAAATTCAATAATAAACAACTAAAGGATGAAGCTACGAATAATATTATTGTCATATTAATTGGTAATTATTACAACTAACCTGTTAATTTAACGATTAAAGCTACGTAACATAACTATACAAATAGGCTAATGATGGTCAATTATAATTGCTACTGATTTAAATAACCAATGTTGTGCCTGATGGAATTTTTTTGTATTTATGTCTAAGAAATTAAATAATTTTTTGAAATTAACTAACAATTTCAATTGTGTAAATCAAAACATTTAAGTAAATCAAAAGAAAAAAAAACTTAGAAACTATTAATTTTCCCTCCTTGAAAGTTTAGCTTATTTGATTTTCCCTGCAGGTTGGCCGACATATAATGGGTGACGAATTTATCCCTATTTGCATATCATTTCGCAAGTTAACGGTGAGTGCGCTCACCACAAGCACACACACACACACACACACTCACACCAGGCAGCAGTTAGTGGTGCGTGCATGTTTCTGCGGTGTTGGCAGTTGGATGTTGGATGTTGGCAGGCTGTCCGAGGCGGCTTTTAAAATGCGCTCCGAGCACTGCAAATATGTAACATTCTGCTAATGTAAATTTATTGTTAAGCAAAAGGGGGAGGGGGTGGCGAAAGCGGGTCAGCCACGAACCACGTTCGCTGGGCAGGTCAACGCGGTAACCGCAGCGGCACCACGGCCGCGGCCCTTACGACACCACCATTACCAGTGGGGCTACCACCCACACTTACACTAAAAAATAAAAGTTTTATACTAATTATAAAATATTTCACCCTCAAACATATTTAAATTTATAAATTACTCGTTTTTACTTGATTTAAAACCGATAAAATTATGTGTATATTGTTTTCAATTTATTAAATTGTATTTGTAAACAATTTGGAATCACAACTTGCTTTTATAGGAACAAATTTTAAAAAACAAAATAACGTTTTCTTTTATTTTAATTTTAAGACACTTTACAAAAAGGTTGTGATTGGTGAGTTCTTTAATTTCGGGGAAGTAAGTAGATCATTTAAAAAAAGTTATGTTTGGTAATTTTTATAATAATAATTGAATTTTTACAAACCATGTGTTTTAAGTGTTAAGTTTTCTTTCTAAAAACCATTGTTTTCTTAATAATTTTTATTTGAAAAAATCAATTCTGCGTTGCCTAACATCAGATTATTTCAATTAAATAATGCAAGGTATTACCCTGGTTAAACTGTTTTTGCAGGTGCACCCCGACAGTCACCTGGCAAGTGCAGTGGCGTACAATAAATCTAATTTGCGTCGCATTTAATGACTTTGTCCTGGCCGCGGCTTGGGCCTCAGTTGCCAACATCAGCGTGAAAATAGTAGGTGCCCCGAATGCTGGCCCCTAACGAGGCACTCGGCGGATACCTGGCTCTAGCCTAGATGGCTACCTGGGCAGGTGGGCAGGAGATTGAGATGGAGATGGGAAGCAGCAGCGATGACATTTAAGCCGTTGTTGCCCGGGCAATTTGAGGCAGCCACATTTTTAGGGTGCGGCGCAAAGTGCCTCATAAAGTAATTAAAAGCGTTAATTAGAATTATGTGACAAAGTTAATGCGCAAATTGTAAATTAAACAATGCGCGAAAAAGTCGTGGACTATGCTAGCTTTTCTTTCTGACCATTAAGCCATCCAACTATGATGGGCTTGATTGTTCTACTAACAACCCTGTCAAAGGCTCCCTCTTATCACAGAAAATATTGCTGACTAAGCGAAAAAATATATATTCAATAAATTGTCGCTCATTTGACAAATGAATGCTGAAGTCGATGGCCTGACAAGAGTGTCCCCAGTGCAGCCCTTCACTGAAAAGCACACATGACGCGTTTATATCAACATTTACGTAAGGAAAAAGTATAGATTTTTTGTCAGACTCCATGAGTCTGTGAAACATTTGTTGCAACGTGATTTGGCTGATTTATACTCTTTGATAAGTACTTCACAAAAAAAAAAGAACACAGGAGCAGCATCATTGGCCCAATAAAATACACGAAACGAGCGTTTTAGAGCCCAACATAGTAACACACATTTAAAACAAACATGGTTTTGTTATTTATTTTTAGTGAAAACTCTTATTATTGTGAAAGTCATGGTCAATATTAATTTAAACACATTTGTTTACCGCTGCCTTTCTAAAGATTTATTTAAAAAAAACGCAGTTTAAACAAGGAAGCGAGGTCCAAAGCAATTTACATTTGAAATGCCTTTTAGCTCGCTGTACTTTAATATTTTGCAAATGCCCTGGCATTTTTGATTTACAACCCACCCAGCAAATATTCCCCGAAATTTTTAAATACTTCCACTGAAATAAATCCCCATCCTCTCTCCGGGTAAGCTAAGCGATCCTAATTTGCTTTGTATTCCGACTGGAGGCATTTCCCCAACCCCTGCAGACATTCCCTCTGTTTGGCATTCATTCATTTCATTTGATTTCGTTCCGTTTCGTTTTTGGCTACGCATTTCACGAGAAATGATTTATTAAAATTCCAGAACGCAGCAGTTGAGAGATGAGCTCCTTTCGAGGCGTAGAGCCTCAATGACATTAATAATGGAAGTGCCTTTCAGCCGTCTCAGTGCCGTCTCCGTCGGCCTCCCATAAGTATGCAACAGTTTGGCATCTGGCTTTAAAATATTTACGATCTCAGGCATGCATGCTAAACTTTGCCAGCAATTGACCTCGGTCAAACATAAACAAAAAGAGGCAAGCCAAAAAACCAGAGAGGAGAAAGGAAAACTCATTCGCTTTGCCAAATTATTCAAGTCAAACAAGACCGACAACTCACCGGTTGAGTTGCATAAAATATGCAGTAGCCTTTGCGAATGATGCTCCAAAGCCGAGAAATTTCCCTCAGTTCGATTCTTAAGTTCGAGCATTTAAGTTCACATAAAATTATGTTGTTGTGGTTGGGAGGACGGGACCAGCCTGATTTACGTCTCCCCTGGAACCAGACTGAATCTTTAATGGGATGCCAACTAAATTGGTCAATGCTCAGTGGTCACATCCTGCACAGTGGAAATCAGTGAAAATATACTTTAGATAAAGGTATACATTTTTCCTGCAAATCCTTACAATTTAACATATTTTTCAGGGACTGTAATCATTATAAGTTTTATTTATAAAACTCACAAAATAATCATTATTCCTGATTTTTATTTTTTTACTTACACAGTAACGATTATTTCTGATTTTTATTTTTTTTACTCAGCAATAATCGTTATGTATGATTTTTATTTTTTCGTAATCGTTATTGTGTGAGTAAAAAAGTAAAACTCAAGGAATAATCGTTATTGTGTAAGTTTTATTTTATAAAACTCAAAAATAAAACTCGAAACGCAGAAGCGGCCGTTGTATAAGGAATTATGATAAGATTAATACATCATCTTATAACGAAAACCGTGAAGTATCGATGTGTATCAATAAAATAGTGTCAATTCAAGGATAGACCGCAGTTTTAATGGATCATAGGTCAAAATTATTAATTTTTCATGGAATTTCTGAGCAAGGCCTTATATCAGAGCAAATTGTTTTTCATGTATTTATAAATTGCACTTGACTAACAAGAACTTGAAAGTCATATTGCAATACCAAGTGCATTCTTTTAGTCTTTTTCAAAATTCGCGGTCCATGGATGAAATTTTTTTTTTTTTTACGTTTTTCGTGTTATGGACCGCTGTCTTGAACCATTGCGACCTGAAGATTTCGCGGTTTGATTTTTATCAGCTTTTGCTGTTAGTTACGAGTTCCTGCTTAACATAAAAAACTTTTTGGTGGTAGCTCTGAAGAAGTCGCGGTCCATGGATGAAAAACCGTTTTTAACGTTTTTTGGAGGTGTTGACCGGTGTACTATTTCGTTGCCGAAAAGTGTCCATTGAGGATAGTTTTTTTGCGGTTTTAAAATTTAATATCGTACTGAAAAATCGTTATTGTGGAGGATTATTGTAAATTTGTTTACGACAAACGGTTTTTCATCCACGGACCGCGACTTCTTCAGAGCTACCACCAAAAAGTTTTTTATGTTAAGCAGGAACTCGTAACTAACAGCAAAAGCTGATAAAAATCAAACCGCGAAATCTTCAGGTCGCAATGGTTCAAGACAGCGGTCCATAACACGAAAAACGTAAAAAAAAAAAAAATTTCATCCATGGACCGCGAATTTTGAAAAAGACTAAAAGAATGCACTTGGTATTGCAATATGACTTTCAAGTTTTTGTTAGTCAAGTGCAATTTATAAATACATGAAAAACAATTTGCTCTGATATAAGGCCTTGCTCAGAAATTCCATGAAAAATGAATAATTTTGACCTATGATCCATTAAAACTGCGGTCTATCCTTAAATTGACACTATTTTATTGATACACATTGATTCTTCACGGTTTTCGTTATAAGATGATGTATTAATCTTATCATAATTCCTTATACAACGGCCGCTGCGGCGTTTCGAGTTTTATTTTTGAGTTTTATAAAATAAAACTTACACAATAACGATTATTCCTGAGTTTTACTTTTTTTACTCACACAATAACGATTATTGCCTGAGTTTTAAAAAATAAAAATCAGAAAATAATCATTATCGTTGAGTTTTACAAAAATAAAAATTAAAAATTAAAAATCATGGCCGATTTGCATAGTTTAAGCGAATATAAGTCCAATGGTGTAATTGGTTTTTTTGTACGACTCTTCTACCTTAGTGATTTTTTTGATCAAGGAAATCAGAATTAATCATTATTTTCGGTCCCTGATATTTTTCATTTTTATTTATTTTTTTTTGGTTGGTGTAAAAAATCGAAAACTTGCTTATAGTTGAAGCTAAACAATCAGAAAATACGAAAATTTCTATGTAAAATTTAAGTAAAAAACCTACTTTTATCCCAGTGTATTTTCGTTGTCATTGTTGTGGCTGTACTTATATTGTTCTCCATTTAGTAGATGCCACACGAACCCAAAAATTACCCAGACAGGTGGAATGGTATATTACTGTGAAAGAATTTCTTTGGTTTTGCGGCACTTTCCTTTAATTTCTTGGTAGAAAGTTCGTTTGATTGTATTAATTGTTTTGTTTTTCTTGGCAGCCAGTTAACCGAAAATTGTAAATTAATTGCTTGGAAACCAAAACCGCAAACAAAGGACAAAGGTAATGTGTGCGAGTGTGGAATGTAATTATTATCTTTTCATTTGCATAAAACTGATTACGAGTTTGGTCAGTTGAAATTTGTTCAGAGCCTGTGTCAAGGCAACTAACTGCCAGATGGATAATTACTGTTATCTGATTAAGCTTTATGGGCCAGTTATTGAACGTATGGAATTTATGGCTGTAATTAACATAGTTTTTATTTAATTTGCAGTTTTCTATAAGCCATTTGCAAATGACGGTAGCAAACAGTCGATTTAAGTTGAAATTGGTAATAAACCTCTAGAAAATTATGGTGTTTACCCATATGAGAGCGAGTAGAGGACATCAAAAATTCAGGATACAAATTGCTCGGATAATTATATCAATAAATTTTATTAAACATAATGCAATTCATGGCATTTTGTTCGTTTTCAATTTTCAACCAAATATTTATTTGGCATTTACAAATTTTTCATTTGCATAAACTAAATGATCTATAATAAACTTTGTTTAAGTATAATTATTTCACAAATTGTAGAATACTTTGTTAAATGAATGACAAAAAGAGTTAATTAAACACAATGAAGGCAACTAATTTATATGATAGTTTTCTTTACTTTTGTTCTTGTGTATTTGGTTATTAAATCTAAAATAAGCCAAATTAAAGGGCTAAAATTAAGAGATGCAAAAGTAATTATGAAATGGAAGGGCTGTCCTTAACCCTTTCAAAAATCCGCTAAGAATGCAATTTCTACGTGACATAAACTCAACCTATAAATAATGAAAAAACTGGTTGAACCAATCAAAAATTGAATCGCATTTTTGGCTTACAAGCGCAACTCGCACTCGTAAAATATAGAAATATAATGCTGAATGATGCCAGCTGACGCTACAGTTTTGTGTGTGAGTGTTGTACTTTATTACACTAGCAGGAGACCGCCACTAATAACACCAATGCAGCAGCACAGACAAAAACAATAAATAAATAAAAAGATGGCATGGCTTTGTCATTGCCGTTGCCACTGTTTCGGCTTTTTCTACTCTTATTTCTACTTCTGATGCTGATGCTGATGCTGATGCTCGCAAAACCGCAACAGCACACGTTGAAGTTGTAAAACACACACACACACAAAACACCGAAAAAGGGGGTACATTTTCCGCCTTTATTTGTTTTCACAACATTTGTACGTGTGTGAGAACGAGAACGAGTGTTATATTTTCATTTTTCGTTGCTTTGAATTCGTCGCCCAGCGAAAATTCCCAGAAATTTGTCTTCACACGCCTGTCAAACCATTGCACCGCTGTCATCTATTTGCTGGGCTTAACCCTGGTCCGAGTTTCACACGGAAAACAAAACATATGGCAAAACATTTTTTTAGTTTATTAAAAAACTATTCTAGAAACAAACCAATTCATACCATAAATTCGCTAAAAAAAATTAAAACGACTAATGCGATTTTTATTTGTTTTATTAAATATATAAGTATAATCAAATAGAACCAAGATAAAAAATAATTTTAAAAAATTGTTCAAAGAAAATATTTTAAAATTTGAACGATGTCGTAACATTTTTATAAAATTTTTATTTAACACTTTAAGTTTGTAAGAAAATTTAATTTTGTTACAAATTGGCAGCATCGATGCAATCCTTAAGTCAAACAACGAAATCAGATGGATCATATCATAGAAAAAATGAAAATTTGACATAAATATGTTAAAAAAATATAAGGTCAGTAACTTTAGACTGACGACTCCGATATTTTTCTCCGTGCAGCGATCTGAAGCCCACTAAGTTGGCATGCGCGACCACAGACCAAAAAGCTCGTGTACGTGGACACAACAAATTTCTGGTCCTGAATTTTTACCAAGTTTGCACTTTTTTCGGGATGCAGAAGAGGGGGGCTTAAGTGCTGGAGGGGGGAGTCCAACCATGTTTGTTTGCTCTGCCCGCTGGACATTTGGGCTTGCGACCAGTGGCTCCTTTGTTTGCCGCTTCCGCTGCACGATTAAAATGTGCTCGACAAAGGAATTATTTAATACACGTTTCACCTTTTTGCCCAAGATTTTTATTTGCACTGCCTCGCATCTGGCATCCGCATATCTCTGAGTTTGCCTCAAGCAAATAGCGTGTTGGTTACACATTTGTGTGCCCGTTTTTGGCTCTGCACAAATATTTGGTAGAGCAGCGAGTCGCGTTTTGCAGCAGCTGAAAATATAACGTATACGCAGCATTAGCATGCATACCTGTACCGATTGTGTAGCTGTGGATGTGGATGTATTTAGGTGAAGGTGTCGTTGTCGGTGTTGTTGTCAGTGTCGGTGTGCGAAACGCTTAATGCTTGACAGCGTGCATGACTTTGATATAGGCAAACTTTTGGCCCATTACAATAAATGCAAATGCTAAGCAAACAGGAAACACTTACACACTGCAAGAACTGCCGCCCAGCAAGCCATAAAAATATACACAGGCGCGCAGACATTAAATTTATTTATTCAGCTTGCCAAAAATCCCACAGATAATAATTTCATTTACGCATTCCCACGAACCTCTGCCCGAAACCGAGATGCCATAAAAATCAACAGAGTTGGCAAGAGCGATAAGTCTGCCATTATTCCACAGCCAGGTGAACAGGTGAATAGGCGAACAAATCTCTGGCAGCCAGATGAGAGGAGGAGACGTTAAATTAGCTTCAGCAAGTAGAAAGAAAATCACAACAGGCACACATTCACATCAATTCAACTTTAACTACATAAAAAGTAATGCCATAGCAATGACTGCTTTTGCACAGAAAGAAAATTATTAGATTAAATATGCTTATAAAAAAAGTTAAAAGCGAAAAAACATAAAAAAAAATGAATCAAAAAAGAGTTGCAGTATGTTCGTTTATTACCATAAAAAAAGGGTTCATTTTTTTCAAAAACAAAAAGTGCAATCTAATTTATAATATAAACCACACATATGTAGTTCGTCAGGTATTAATTTATTTTTTATTGAATCCAGCTAACGGCAGCGTTCTCAGCTTAAACTCATTAATTTGTTGATAGTTTTTTACCAAACCTAAAACGGTATTTTATTTTTTTTTTATTGAGTTATACGTTTTGTATTTTATTGTAAGGTTTAGCAATAGTAATCCTTGCTTACACATAAATGTTTAAATTAAAAGTACAGACCGCTAATCGCTTAATGTCAAAGGGCAGAGTTGTTAAAGTATAAATTAAAGGTAAAAATATCCAATTATTTTTTTGTAACTCAATTCATATACTTTTTTCTGTGTGTCTGCACAATCCAATCTTTATTTACTTTTTAAGCATTTGCGCTAAGCCATTTTCAGATTTTCCACTTACAATTATGCATAATAAGGCGCTTATCGCCCACCCAATTGCCTGGAGAAGCTCTAACTCTGCTCCAGATATCCATGCACAGTATCATAATCATCTATTAGCAAGGCAAATCAGTGGTTCGATGGCCAACTCCAGGCTCCATGCGGCAGGTCATAAGTGCAGCATCATTTCCGTTACATATAAATACACTTTTCTGGTTCAATTGCGGCTGTTGGCCATGACTTGGCCGGCACCAGCCTCGAAATCGGAATCGGAATCGACCATGGCTATGGATATGGGTGTGGGTATGGGTATGGCTATAGCATCGATATCGGCATCTTCCGCACGGCAGTCAACAGTCAACGAGCGCAATTTAAACTTGTTACGTGCTTCCAGCATCGTCATGTTCGGCGTAATGAAATGTGGAGCACAGATACACCAGGATACACACACAGATACACTGACTCTTGAGTATCAGCAGCTAGTCAGACCCGGTAGCATTTTTCTGCCTGATTTGAGGACGCCATCCCGTCGTCGTCTCTGGCCATCGGAGCGTGCTCTTTTATTACTATCCCATATCCCATATCTGGGCATACAGCACAGTCATGCCTAGTCTGTGTCCTCATGTGTTTATCTCATGCTGGAAATTATGAAGCCCCTCTTACTCAGGGCCCTTCATGGCCAAGAAATTGGTTTGCCTTTCGCCGTCATCGCAGATGATTAGCATTGTTTCAGTTGCCACTCCAGCAGGACATTAAAATCATTCGTTTTTAAAGGAAATTTACAACTCTTTGATAAAAGATATAATAAATTTTGCTTTATTTTACCTTAAACCGAATTTAAAAAGCACATACTACCTACACAGAGTTTTGTTTTAATTTACAAGTTAATATTAATACCTACACATGTTTTCTTTAAATAACTCCAAAAAGAAATAATAATGAATATTAACTTTAGCCCAATATAAAGACAGACAGAAGTAATTAATATTTACCAAACAATGTTTTTATTGTCGGAGGAATAAGTAAACAGACCGTGAAACTTAACAAATCCCAGCTTTTGTGTTCATCAGCTCTCACCCACATTCCTGTATGAATGCCAATAAATAACCAATTGAAGGCAAATAGTGCTGCAAAAACAGCAGACCATATAATGGAATTTTTAAACTCGATTCCAGCACAATGGAGAGCCCGCTCATAGGCATTCATTCATCAACAAAATCAATCTGCTGGCGGAGAGCTGGCAGAACCGAACCAATTTGAAATAAACTATGCACAGACACCTTGCAGCCGCGATGAAAGCCACGGAGCCATCAACTCAGCCATAAGTTGGCCCAATAAATTCCTTTCGCCTTTCGCTAGGCCCTGATTACCAGCCAGTCTTTGATGATAAATTAAACCGTGTGTCTACCGCTCGAATTTATTATGCGCCAAAACGCCAAATGGCTGTCAGGGATCTCTTCTTCGGCCGCGAAACCTTTTAAACTTTAAATCCGCATCAATGCATCATCGGTGAAAGCCGTGCCAAAGTCACAAACTTTGCTTTGCTCTGCCGCGCTTCTGGCCGCGTTTTTTCCTCCAATTCCCCGCTGCCATAAATCGCGAAAGTGGCTTCGCCGGCAACTAGGATCTTCTGGCCTTTCCTCGCTGCAATATTTTGCGGCTTGTTTATGCGCTTCACACGCTTGTCTTTACCTGGTGCCTCCAAGCTCCTTCCCCTGACTCCTTCCCCTGACTCCTGCCTCCTGCCTCCTGCATCCTGCCTCCTGGCATATTGGTTATTAATGTTTATGGCCGCACGCTGTCGTCATTTGATCTGTGCCAGTTACTTGGCCAATGCAATTTATAATTTAATTTAGTGGCTTTTACAATAATTCATAAACTAAGCTTGTCTTGGGTCCACAATGAGAAAATTGGTAAGTTTCCTACGAAATTATTTGTTATGTCTTACATCACTCTCTTTTTTTATTTAATATTTTTTAAATTAAGTGTTACTGTAAGCATATGTAACTGTATACATTTTTGTAGCCTTAAACAAAGTCAAAAACACTTTAAAAAGATATTAATGTGAATGCAGCTACAACCTTAATAACGTCATTTTTTAACGTCATTATCCTATATTAACAATTGATAACTTTTTCTAACCCCTACTTAGTTCACAAATAAGTTTTAAAACGTAAGAACAAAATTATGTTTCGAAATCTTGTTAGCTTACTTACATTTCGGTAGTTGTAGTTTTTATTCCGTATAGGATTTCCCAGCTTACACATTTCCTAAAATATATTTTTCCCAAGTGCAATGATATTGCTCCTTTTTGGATTCCAAAGGCTTACTTTCGATTTAGGGAGATTTGATTTTGCTCTACTATATTTGCGTGTCGTTGGTGTCCTGTCCGGTCGTGCTTTATTGCTTTTATATTGGCTCATATTTCGTGTTTTGCTGGGCGACACTGGGCGAACTTGGGCCATGGAATGGGCTGTTGATCCGAGAGGGGAAAGCTGAGCCAACTGGGAGAGGACACAGGTTGTAAATTGTGACAAGTTGCCAACGGGGCCTCAAATTTCAATATGCCAGCGTCGGGCTTTATGTCATCGAGTGACCGAAACGACCATGCGGGTGTGTAGAGCCCAAAATTTATGGCGTAATTGAAACCGGAAACTGCAGCGCTTTGTGGTGAATTTTAATAAAGTTTCCCCTTTGTCTGCATTTATTTATTGACAAATAGCTGATAATTTGATTTTGTGCCAATATTTAAAAACAATGCGACATACAGTACACGGGGTCGCAACGAGGGTGCAGGCTTAGGAACCCAGTCAACTTATTTGACTCTTTTTTGCTCCAACATTTATTATTTTATGGTCAAAGGTGACGCTGTAATTGGAAAAAATCGCAGTGGGCGTTAGAAAGTTTGGGTAATGGAGAAATTGTTTTTTTGTTTTTGAAATAGAGTAAATTCTGTCGGCATGTGCAATCAAATTATAAATTGAGTTTTCAACGGCGTTCTTTTCGCACTTTCCACAATCATCTGCGGTCAGCGATAAAGTGCAAATTTAATCAACGATGATTAAAATTCATCGATTTGTAATCTAATTTATTAATTGTTTTGGCTTGAAAAACATGTCCCTGTTAGGAAATGTAATAAATTTCTGTTATTAAAGAAAGATTTTAAATTATAAAACACTTTATATGACTGAATTAATATAATTTTAATCTTTTTAAATAAAGAATTTTAGGTTAATATGGTGTTATTATAAGTCAAAATCAACAAAGTATTTAAACAAGAAATTCCCTGCTTAAATTATTTAGAACTTATAATAATACCTGCTCAATGAAGTCATCTTTGAAATAGAAGATGATTTATAAAACAAATCTTTTCTACTTTCGTTAAACATTAATCTTTCCTAAAGTGAAACAAAACCTGAGTTCTTGGGCATAATAGGGCATTGAATAAACGACAACTAATCAAAGCCAAAGGGAACAGCAAGGATGAGGGCCGACTGATAAGACATAAGCTTTAGTAACAGACCAAATCCGAGCAAGCATTCCCCAGGGAATGCAAAACTGTCAACATTCAGTGATGAGTATGATGGTGTTTTTATAACCTAAAATTGTCAACTACACCACACACACACGAGTTCACGCACAAGTTCAATTCCATGGCAGGCCAATAAAAGAAAAAGACCCCGAACAGATGTGACAGCTTAGGCTCGCAGGGATGTGCAGTGTGTCCTGTTTTGGGGGCCAGATTAGCCATCCTCTCCGCTGGTCAGGGGCCATAAAAGCCCATTAAATGGCGGCAAGAACCAGAGGGATTCCGGATACCGGCTCATAGCAACCAGAAAAACTTCCATTATACACAGAAACAAAATGTGAATGAAAGTGTTCATTTGCTAAAATATTTTAACAGTATGCTTTTAAAGAATGTATTGTGTATCCTGGCCCAAATTTGATATTTTTTATAATTTTATAGATAACACTTTTATTATAAATCGGTCCTTTAAAAATGGATTTCTAATAAGCTATGAATGTGAGTAAACTTAAAATAAGATAGGATTCCTGATAACCTTTAAGTAAGTTTACTTGTATTTATTTATATTTATTTTCTTGGAATTAACATGAGAAGAAGAACCAAGACTAGCTTATCAGCTCGTGAAAATATGAGGTTTAAGCACAGATAAGAATGACAGCTCCATTTCAGATTTTTAATAAATTTCTAAAAGTTTAAAACACAAAAATAACGTTTAATCCATTGGTGAAATTAATAAATACTTTGACAAGAAGATAAACACTTATTATATTATTTTAATTAAAGACATAAAAAGCAGTGAGGATCTTTTATGCCATTTTTTTCCTGTGCGATTCTCTTTCTGTATGATTTAATTAAGTATCTGAAACTTTACATTTATTAATTAAAGTCGTGCACGTTTCGAACTATCCAAGCGGCTTGGCTTAAAACATCAGTATAAATGTCAGCGTTTGATTGGGGATCACGATGGCTCAGTATTCCATACTGCACAAAGCGTAGTAATGGTCCAGCCTGGATAGGTTTGCACAAAGGACTCCCAATCGCCTCGGGAGGTGTATTTACCTTGATTTTATCACAAGATTTATCAAACAGAGATTTTATATCGCACCACACATTGCCCCAAAAGTCTCTTTTGGGCACTTTACTTGTTTCACTCAAAACTTCAAAGGTAGATTGCTCGGAATTGTTTCGGGGATTAACCATAATGCAGATTGGTCGTATGTGGGGCTGGTATTCAACATCCATGTGCAATCTGAGCAGACCTATATTATTCCCACGTCCGATTGGGTTATACGACTTGGAAATGAGGGCTTTCGTTACATAGTACTCCTGATACTGGCTATCAGAATTTCTTTGATTTTGTAATGATCCATCAATCTCCCCCACACGTACTATGCTGTTAAAATAAATCTTTTAATTTATTTTTGTTTTAGTAGTCTTAGAATGACTTACAGTTGTGTTTGGTTAACCAAGCAACTCGCAGCCGTCAACACAAATTCTAAAAATGAAGTGCATATTATTAAGGCTCATAATAAAACATTAAATCGCGAACACAAACTTTTGTTTATAAGCGTGCCAGCACAGAAGAATTCAGAAGACGCGCGAATTTTAACCACCCATGGAGTGGAACTTGACTCAGCATAGGGATTAAAAAATCCACAACTCTCCTCCAGAAACAAAGCCGATCCCTGATGAAACACCAGCAGAGTGCACAAGGCAATCCACACTGCGACACTCATCATTCCAAGAAAGACACTTAAGAACTGATTTAAAATCGCAAGCTGCGTTCAGATAATACATTCTTAAAAGTAAAAAAAAAAAAGCTTATCACGGGTTCTGAGAATTTAAAAGCTTTCTTTAAAAGGCACAAACATGTTCAATAATAAATAACATTATCATTTAATAAAGATCTGTTTTATTTTTATAAAATTACAGTTTTATTAATGATACATTTATTTTTTACATGTGATTTATTTTGGATTGTGCTGCGATAATACGACATAAAAGGGTCACAAATTTATCTAATAGGGTGGGATATTTTTTCCTGTGTACCTTGGCAGTCTCAAATTTAGAAACTGGACGAGTGTCAGCTTTAAGCCGAAGTCAACGCCCACGACTTGGACCCGCAATGAATTATGACTTTAATTTCAATTTCAGTCTGGGGCCAGCATATGTGTCGTCCTTTCTCTCACTCTCTCTATCTCCCTGTCTGTTTCTGTTTCTCTGGCAAACCACCTGCCAGAGAGCATTGGCCATAATTCTAAAGTCACTGAAGGATCATAAATTCGAAACTTTTTCTTACAGAAAGAAACAACAACAAGAACAACAACAGCAGCAGCAATAAGCGACATGAGATAAATCCCTGGAAACCATTGACGGTCAATGACGAAAGCATCAAACGCAAAAACCGATTGCCATCATATTGAAAATATTGAGTTCAACACTCGAGAAGATTGGAAATTAAGGGCAACGCCGAGCGTTTAATGCTCTGTTTTGAGAACTCGAATTTTTTTTTATTCACTGATAGGTATGCATTATTTTAAAGCCATATGCTTCCTTAATTTCTGAAATAATCCTGTAAGACCATTTCTACGATTCTAACAGTGTACGTTGAAAAAAAAAATAAGAAGGGTCAAAATATAGTGAACTTTCTTTAAGTGAAAGAGATTGCCTATCGCAACCTTCGACACTGTCTGCAGTCTTATTAATACAAGATATACACAATATTCTTCTTTATTTAATTTTAGATTTATACAAAGTTCCTTTAAATGAAATGGTGCCTAACCCATGACAATCTTACACCCTACACCCATGCTGATTTCTCAGGTATGACCTATGATTTGAAGGGTATGGCAAAAAAGAGCGTTTGTCAGCAAAAGAATAACAACGACAGGCAAAGCAACTGCAAATTACACTCGAATGGAACACAGAGCAGTGCGAAAATGGAAAAATCGGGGGTGGCAACGGCCAGAGCAAAAGGTAAAAGGTAGACAAGAATACGATTGGAAAACGATTTTCATTTCTGCAGCTAATATGAGCGACAAATCTAAGTGAAGTGGGGCAAAGTGGGTGTGGCTATTACACACACACACATAGATATACACACACACACACAGACTCACCATGCAAAGGGACAATTTCGAAATCAATATTTATGACTGCCCAAGCAGATTTATTGCAACTGGCAAAGAGGGTTCGAATTTTGTCTCGTTCTAGTTGAATACTTTTCCCTTACTATATTTCCCTATTTTTTGCCTCTGTTGCTTTTTGCCTAGCTCACAAAATAATAATATCCCGTGTTTGACTTTCGTTTGCAAGCGCATATCTATTTATTGTCTCTGTGTAGCTGTGCATTGCTTCGTTTATGACACTGCAGCATTTGATGATTTATGCATTTTAAACAAAATGTCAGCAAATGGACACATATAAAGGAGCTGGAGCATTTTTTGCATTCGTACGTATTTCGTTGCTTCTTCGGCAAAATGCACAAAGAAATTCCAGTTGCCAATGCATTTGCTGCAATTGCAGATGCATTCTGTCCGCCTTTGGCGACCACGAGTTCAACTGCTGCAGCCCAAGTGCACATAAAGAAATAATCATACAAAGTTTACCATAATTTATCACAAATTAGATAGAGTTTGGAGTTTCTTCACCTTGTATTTTATGATATATTGCACTTCAAACATTTGTGAAGGTAAATTTATTATGGAATAAAAGGGTTATTTGCTTACATTTTCTACTCTAAGCATTTCTCTATTTCCCTACTAATCTCTACACTAAAAATAAAGAAACGGATTTAAAGGAATACTATTCAATCCAAGTAATACAAATATTTTGCTGCTGTGTTGTGGTGTAATTTTATTCGTTGGTCTGGGATTGTGTTGATGCTGCTGGCCAAGCACAACTTGAATTGAATTATGAATTTCAAATTTCAATTCTACTTCTTTGGCTGCAATGGCAACAATAACAAATGCATAAGCAAACAGTAATTGCTACCTAGCCAAAGTGAGTGAAAGGCCTCAAAGCGCTTTTGTTTGTCCTCACCATCGTCCTTCTGATTCCGATTGGTTCGGTTTTTGGTTTGGTTTGGTTTTGGTTGTGGTTCAACAGACGCTCCATGTAAAACAACCCACCCTCTCGACTCCCCGGGGAGCCTAATGTCCATCAAGGTTTTAAGCTGTTTGTCAGCCACAAACACACAAACACACAAACACACAGACGGGCAGACAAACACACGGACACTGGGATTTGGCTCATAAAAAGGCCTAAACATTGCATCAATTCATCAAAGGGGCAGAAGGATGGAGCAGACTCAACTCATACATCTGTCATCGGCAAAAGGCGAAGGGATGCGATGGGGTCCATGATCAACATAGTCGATTTCAATTAGGACCTGCATTTGGATTTTGGCCTGGCATCGAATCATTTCTGTCTGCTTCATAGGGTGGACTTGTCTGAGTTATTACAATAAATCTCAATAAATTAAATGTTTGCCTATAAGGTTAAGTAATTAAAGTACAAAACCGAGGGTTTTACAACAATTTAAATGCAAACTTAATTTGAAATGAAATGAAACAAATTAGTTGCTTAAAACATTAAAATTAAACACAGTTTGTCAAACAAAATATAATAGTAGGTAAACATCGAAATAAAACAATATTAAATTTTAAAAAGGAATAGCCAACAAAGGTCCACCCTACTATAAAGTCCACTTTGCTTCATGTGTGGCAACGATTCTGATTACGTTTCTGTTTTTGTTTAATTTCGAGCATAATATTAGATATGATTGCTATTTTCGGATTTTGATATGTCCTGTACAAACACAAAGACACCGAAAATCATATTAATTTGCTGCCAGCACACATAGAGAGGAGCCAGCTTTGGTTGATTTCCGACCAGGGATGAGTTGCTGCAGCTGGGCGCCTGTGAACTCTGACCTGGCCTAATGAGCCGCATTTAATGAGCCGCAAATACGACAAACATGCAACAGAAGCGGCAACAGTGCCAGATTGATGTTGAGCATCCTGTGCCTGTGCCCCTGCCTCCAACTCATCACAGGTAACAGCAACACAAACCCACATCAGAATTTATCTCGCGGCGCTTTTTGCAACTTTCGCGAACAAGCCGCGCAAACACACACGCAAAAGGACCCCGCTCAGGATTCGACATTTCATTAACAGGACACAGCCTGGAACAGAGAACGCCGGAGGGCTTTCCTGGTAGTTAGCGCTAACAATGTGGCTTGATGCGGACAACTTTGAATGTTAGTCAGCGGTGGCATGGGGCATGGGGCATGGGGCATGAGGCATGAAACGAGCACTAAGTGCCCAGAATTCAAGCTCAAAATGGAGCGGAAAGCATTTACTATAATTTGTGAACGAAAGTTATAAAGTTTCCGACACAAAATTCAGGTAACTGCGGTGAAGTTTAGATCATCCAAAAGAGTTAGTTGCTTGCGAGAAGTATCAGATGTAAAATGGTTTTTCATATCCACTTTGAGTAAAACTTTATTAAGTGTTGCAGAATATTGTATGGGTACAGAAACAAAATGGTATATTATAGTGGTTTATGTAAGGGATATTTGCTTTTTTCTAAATTTTTTTTTATGCTGTTTCAGTTTTTAAACTTTTTTTTTAAGTAATATAAAATAGTACTAACCGACCCTTCCACTCCAAATTCAAGGAAACCCCATCAACCTACACCAACCGCCTCTTCTCCTATTTTTAAACTTTTAATTTTTGTGCCGCAATCAGCTTATGCATTTAACTACGCTCAATTAGGGAACCTAATCAGGGGCTCCAGAACCCCGTTGAGAAGGTCAAAGGCAGCTTTTCGACCCACCAGTGAAGAGGGAAAAGCGCAGTTCTGCGAAGAAGTGTGGCACGAATAATTGTTTTATTGCCCACACAGCGAAATATTTATGCCTAATTGGGTGCCAATTAGCCACTGCTGGCCACAACTTTGTGTAGATCCCCTCCAGACCTCCAGACCTCCACACCTCCGCTCTGCACCCTTCTTTGCGGTAGCGTTTTGTTTAAACTTTTATTTTGCGGTAGAGACGAAAAGCGAATACTTAATTAAACTGTCAATTGGTTTCTAATGAATGAATGCAAAGATGAATGAGTAATGTACCTAATTATGCCCGGCAAAAACGTCAAAGTAGCCATAGCCATCACACACTCGAACACAAATTTAATTTCTCTTAACGGAGGGTTGAACATTTTGTATTTTGTGTGCTGGCATTTTAATTAATTCAGTCCAAGATTGTCGGCACATGGCAGGTCCTTAATAGACAGCGGGGGGTATCCCATCAAACCCTTTCGGTAGATCAAAGTACTAGACAGACTAATTGAAAGCACGTGGCTTCAATAAGTATCTCAAGTTTTTGGTTACCCACAAAATGTTTTCCAATCTAATTTCAAAAACCATTTTATTTTTAAATTAAAAAAAATATAACATGACTGGGATTATTTACCATTTAAAATAATACCTTGAAGTAATAACAAAAACTTTTCTAAAATTACCTTAAAAAAAATGAAAAGAAAACAACAAACCCTAGAAAATTCCACAGCATGCAATTGTTTCCTTCGCTGTGTCGGCTATATTTTTAGAAACAATTGACATTTTGACATCTTAATCGCAGCATGTGTAAAATTAAAAAACTTTTTTCATTTCGAGAGGCAATTCCGTTTGACGTGACTCGGCGCCCAAAGCAAATGCAAATGCAAGTGTGCAGCAGGCGAGGCAGGAGCCTTGATGCCGTCTGGAAATTAAATGAAAAGCCAGAGGCGGGGAACAGGAAAAGCTGGAAAAGCAGGTGGCAGCAGCAGGTTCATCAGCTTGCGCAGCATGCAAATTGATTAGCCCAGGCTCGAGCACGAACTGCAATCTGGACACCTGGCAACGGCACAGGCCAAACAATGGGCGCAGAATCACTGGCAGGAGCAGGAGCAGAAGCGTAAGCAGGAGCAGGAGGAGCAGCTTGCTGTTATCCCAATGCAATTTGCAAACAAGTGCAAGGCATTAGGCCTAAGTACAAAGGCAACGGCAGCACTGGCCACATCGAGAGCAGCAGGAGCAGCAGCAGGGCAAGCGCTTTTGACTGGGCTCGGAGCAACTTAGGCCCACTTCGAGGCGTTCCATCCAGGAAACGCATATCAATGCTCGTCGGCAGGTTAAATCTCTGTTCGCAGGTTACACAAAAAAAAATACAAGAGCCTTTAATACTTGACAGATTTAAAATTCATCAGATTTTAAGCACTTCATAGTCGTAACAATCCAAGAAACACAAAAAAATAAAATAAGTTTAAAGTGCTTTGGCTTAAAAAAAAAAACAACAAACTCTGTTTTGGTTTAGGAATCAGATTATAATTACTCATCATCGAAATCAATATCTAAATGTAATAAATGGTTGAAAACAAAACGAACAAAATAAAAAAATCAGAGAAAGTTTTTACAAATAAATTTAAGATTTTTGTTATCCCAGCTTAAATAATTTTTGTAAGTGCCTAATCTTCAATGGCAATGGATATGAATCATTTTGTTTAAAAAAAATCTAAATTCCTTTTTGTGTAATTTTTTTATTTTAAGCTGAAAGCTTACCTTGAAATCTTGTAATTTTTATTAGTGCTCTTTTGACCACAAGGCAATATTACATTATTCTTAAAAAAAAACGGAAACAAATTCTGCCAGGGCCAATGCTGTTATTTAGTGTGTAGGCATTTTTGCAGTGCGAGTGCTTAATTACTTACATGCCTATAGCCACGCACACACACTGAAACAGGAGCACACACATATGCACACACACGCAGGACCACCACTCGGCCAAGATTAAAATGCCAGCTTAGTGAAGACTTTTGCATGTGAAATTAGTAGCTTAAACTGTGCGCCAGGCCTTAGTGGCTGTTGCTTGTACTGCTCCTGCTCCTGCTCCTGCTGCTGCTGCTGCTGCAGCTTGTTGTGGCAAGGACTTTACATGCTCACACACACAAACACACTTGCCCACCCGTGTTTGTTGCTGCTGCATGCGTATGATAAAATAATTCACTCGACTGCAACTCATAAATTCTCTAAGGTAGCGCATAAATTCTCAGCAAATCTCGACAAAATGCCGCAAAGCAGCCCCAAACCTCAGACACACACTGGGCCTGGGCCTGGGCACTGGGATTGGGCCTAAAGTTGGACTCACACTCGGTGGCGCCACATGCTTAGCTGTTTTGGCTGCAATTTGTCCCTTGCAAACAAGGCCACATATTAGTTTTAGTCAATTAGATGAATTGCGCCGATGGCCTTGTCTTTTGAACCAAAAACTAATCGAAATTGCTACCTTGTTTACATTGAACAAAACTCATATCGAGCTAAAATATGCAAATATAAGTATTTTACAAATGAATGCTAAAGTAAACATCAAATAATACAAATAAATATTTTTTTTTGTACTTCATACTAAGCACTGGACAAGACTTTATTTTAATAAAGTTGTTTTTATTACTTTAGGAGGTGGGTGACTGAAATCTAATTTATTTTGATTTAGATCCAAATTTAAAAATAATATCTTAATCACTTATTTATCTATTCTGTCATGCACTTGAGTCATTCAAAACATTTATAAAAATTAGGTCTGTCATGAAATATATAAAATTCAAGCCATTTATTTAACAACACCTTAATTGTGCAATTTAAATACGCACAGATATTGATTTTAATCTATCTCGATGGTGTAATCTTCTTACCCAAAGTAATTTCATTACCATGCATAATATCGTGAAAACATGCAAAATTCAGTGAAGGAAATTGTAAATTAAATAGGAAATGTTTGCAAATAACGACACCTGCACCATTATTTTAAAATCATCAGCCAAAAAAGCACAGGCAACGGCGAACAAAAAATGTCCGCACAACTAACTTTGTTTAACATGATGCAATGCAGCACAACGATTTTATGCCCGCGAATAAATTGCACACAAAACTAATGTAAATCGCCGGAGATATCAGAGCCCGCTCCCCAACAGGGGCCCCTTCGCCCATGGAAATGGCCCACCCACCGATGCACTTACCATATTTTATTGCCCCATGCGGCGGCCATGTCAACATTTTTGATTTTTTCACTTGATAAAATCAATGCATTTTTATGCGGACAATGGCAAAACAACAAAAACAGGGCGGCTACAATAACGAATAATGGAAAAGCGCTTTCCATGTAATGTGCTCTATGCGGTGGCAGCAAGAGAAAAGCAGATCAGTGCTGGAAAAGGGGCAAAAAGGCGAGAAGGGGGCGGCAGGCGAGTGAAAGGAGACGGTGAAAAAATTACCATTTAAAAAAATGCCGAAAAATTGTTGCTGTTGCATTTTGTACGCATCATTGGGGCTCAATGGAGTGTGCACACACTGATACAAAATGTCGGCGTGTCGTCCTCTCAATGTGTGTGTATGTGTGTGGTTGTGTTTGTGTGTGTTTTCGCAGGGCCATAAAACAAAAAGTTTCGTCTTCGATTTGTATTTTGTTTGCGAATTGGCAATTGTTCGATTCTTTGGAGGAAACGTGCCGCGGCCTCTAAGTAAATCAAAAGGTTTTCTTTCTTACCCAAACACACATACACACACACACACACCAACACACACACTCACGGTCTAATAAACGGAAACGGAAATGCGCACATGCAACTTTTGCTGGCTGCCAAAAGTGCGAAAGAAAAACTCGCTGCAACTTTTCTGCGCCGCCAAACAAGTCACATAAATTGCAAGCATTTGCAGGCTGGGCATTTAAAGCTCAGACCATTGCAAATAAACAGGGAGAAAAAATTGTATTTACGGCTCTAAAACAGCACAAACATTATCTTTAATGTAGTTATAGATTTTTCAAATTTTTAGATGGAATTAAAAAAATAGGTCTTGAAAGGCAAACATCATTTCATAAAGTGTGTAACATAAATTTAATTTTTGGTGGACCACATTTTGGGTATTAAGGTTTAATATTGTATGATCTATATCTTTATAATTTAAAAAACAACTTACCCAAAAAATATGCTTCAATATTAAAAAAAAAATATATATACATAGGTACAGCACATGTTTTAAATACTTTCCAAAACTAAGATTTTAAATTAGTAATAAAGTTGAGTGAAATGATTAAAGACAGCGTTGTTTAAAGTTCTTAAACATATTTTTAAATATTCAGTTAACTTGAAAAACAAATGCATATGACGGTGCGACCTAAGCCCCAACCTAACGTTTTGTGATCAGTTGCTTTTAAATTTAAACACTTAATATTCTATAAATTGCAATTTTTTTTTACCAAATTTATTAAGGATTCTTAATTGTCCAAGTAAGTTAATTATTTTACATTTTTAAATAAGTAATTCAACGTCTTAAATATTAAAGTATAACAAGAAAAATGTGATTCTAATGACAATTTTATCTGAGTGAACGCCGTTGGTGTGGGCACCCGTTGTGAAAACGAAGTGTGGGAGGGCGACAGTATTGATTAAGTCGGCAGCAACGGCAATCCCTTAAGATTCTAATTTATATCAGCGGCAAAACTTATTTCCTATTTCCGCGCGCGCGCCTCTGAAAATGTCGTACGTGATTCAATTATAAAATGCGGTCTCTCAAATCGTTGCAAAATTTATGTATTTCATTTTATTTTCCCACGTCGGACATCCTGAGGCCTGCCTGCTGTCTGCCTCTGTGTTAGTGAGTCTGTTGGGGTGTGCGAGGTGGCACATGTGGCCCCGTTTTAATGGACCTGCCTCGTAAAGTGCCACAAAAAGTGTCACCAATTTATGCGCGCCCATTCATAAATGGTCGCAATACGTTAAACAAAATGAGACTCCGGCAATAGGGCTTGAACCAAGCAAAAGAGACAGGAGTACAGCTTGAGAAAGAGTCAGACAGAGAGAGGCTTAAGGTGCACGTAAACACAGAGAAAAATAAACCATTAATTCTGAACTACTTCGTGCAAAACAAAAGTTTTTAACATTAAAGACATTTATACCCTTCAATGATAAATGAATATTTGCATCAATAATCAGGGGTGACTTAAATCCCGTACAGAGAAAAGGAGGTGTCTTAAAGTATTATACATTACATTCTAAACAAAAAAATCATATTTTAAGACGCTTTTGCAATGGATTTTGATACCTTTTGCAATATCAAATTTTTAGGGATTTTAATAAAATACAAAACATGGTTTTGCTTTTCTTTTTAAGGTGAAATCTGACACTTTATATATGAACTTCAACTGACTCACTAATGAACAAATGCAATAATCAAAATAAAATATATCTCTTTACTATTTAGTTAACTGCAATAATGCAATTTGTTCATTGTAATTTTATATTTGTCTTCATTATCTTCCAAGTGTACATTTAGACATTACAATAAAGTAGACAAAAACTGTAAGCTGAT